>JAFIRS010001470.1:0-352821 GCA_018342105.1 Gonioctena quinquepunctata | reverse complement strand
TAGCATTGAAACCTGTTGATAAAACCATAGTATAATCTAAACAATGATAAAACTCATAGAGGCTGAGATAAGATTTCAGATATGTCATGTGATGCCAATTCTAATTTCGATAAACAAACATAACACAGAACTCAAACTACTATAAACAAAGATGTGAAGAGTAACGACTAACGAGTTGTGTGCCATTACATGACTGGCCATGTGCCACACGAAACAAACACAAGTAGTCAGCAAGATGAACGCTTTTCTCCCACTCCCAAGACCTTGGTGCAAAATGCTTACAAAATCCTTACAATTCGTCTTTACTCCACGATTACTCCAAAGCTTTCGAATTGCTTACAAATGGAGTAATTACTCTCAAAACGGCAGCGCTGGGCACTATTACACTGTGCCTTTTTGATGATTGTTTCAGGCGCTAATTTCAGAGCTGCAAACCTAAGAAAAATTAACATTTACCTTAAATGATTAAGTAATTTAGTATACCTGGACTATTTGTTTCAACTTTTTCCTTATCTGGTTCAATATTTTTTATTCTTTTCTGTCATACTGAACAAAACGAAAAATATGTGATTAATTTCATTTATTTGTTGGTTATGTCAAGTCCACTGTTTTGGCAAACCTGACATTTCCACAAACGTCCTTGAAATCCCGTCGATTCAGGCGGAAAAAAAAGTACCAGACCTATTTATTTTCACGCCTGAAACAATCAACAAAATAGCCTCGCGCGCATGCGTATTTGTTTAAAATTTCAGCCACCGGCAGTCAGGCAGACAAATGGGCACGAAAAAGGCATCATAATTTCAGTTTTTTTTTCAAAAGATTAGAATCGAAAAATTAGTCGAGAAACGTAAAATAAATTTGAGTTTGGGTATTCTTGCGCATCTCTGACAGAATAGAGAAAATTATCTAAAAAATCTATAAAGTGTAAAAGGGCCAAGTTTCTCATCAGTCATGAGAAGCTATATCTACCCTCAAATTCTAAAATAGGTTTCGAAAACAGCTATGGATAAAATCTCGGAAATGTCAATAGAGGAGTATCATTTATTTCACATTATTTCCTAACCCCTGCAAACTCATCCTGTACCTCTTCCCAGCTGTTTTTGTTAACTATCATAGCGAAGCATAAATATAAGGATGAAACACTTGAATACTTACTTTTAATAAACTTGATTATATTTCACATTAATGTGCATCACACGAAAATTTCCAAACAAAAATTTCGTAATATACAGCGACTGTCAGATTTTTCAACACAAATGGGAAGAAAGTGTATTTGTATTTTCTCAGAATATTATTTTCCTTATGTGAGTGCCTGCATCTCATCGAAATCAAAATGTACTATGCAAATTCAAGAATAGCTTAAGAGTAAAATACCTTTATTTTTTTATATTTTCATTGTATTGGAGATTGGAAGGACCTGTCTTATTTACATTGGTTGCAACAGAGTTCAATTGTTTTCAAATAATTTTGACTGCAGAGTTCAAGTTAGTAAGGGGTTGATGGAAAATACCTGTTTTTTGTCAATGGACACAAGAAATGAGATTTTATCAACCTAATTCAATTCTCTAGTGGATAGTGTTGGGGAGAAATGAAAAGCAGTGTACTATTCAAGTTTTTAGCAGAGACTGGAAGGAAAGTTTATACAGCAAATAAAATAAGGAACAAAATAAGAAAGATAAACATGCACAACATTATGGAAGCGTTTATACAAGAAATTAAAATAAGAATTATTATATGAACAAAAGATGGTCAACTTTCATCTTTTTATCTTATTTTATTTTATTTGGAAACTGATAACTGATAATAGGTTTGTTCGCGTTCACAAAACAAACTGTCCGAAACCATCAGGAGCATGCGCAGTTTCACAGAACGAACTATTTCGGGACTGTTCTGTGAAACTGCGCATGCTCCTGATGACCGTTTGTTTTGTGAACGCGAACAAACCTAATGCGCATGACCCAAATCTTTTCTGTTCTAAATGTTCCGAGTTTACAATTAATCTAACTTGGATACCTGCTCTATCAGCATGTCTTCATCCATTTTACTTTTACTGATGATATTTTCTAATAGGAAATAAATGATTAAATTTAAAAAATTCAAAATAGAAATAAAATAACAAATCAATATGGACGTTATGTACTGTGTACTGTACATTGAACTCAATACTACGTAAAGGCCCCGCATGCTTTGATGAAATGAACAGCTGTGTGCCAGGGGCAACTGAGAGAGAAAGGACGATGTTTAGTATTTGTTTCTTTGTCCGCCTCGAAAGCTTAAACGTTATTTTTTATCCGATTTGTTTACCTGTGCCGTTTTACCTCTAATAAAAGTCTGTTTTAATTGTGTATTCCTATTAAGAGTGCAAATAAAGGTGTTTTGTGGTGATACAATTATTAAGACAAATACATTTTATTGTTTTTCTAGTTTAATTGTGGTCAATAACAGGGGTTAATTTCAGTGGGAACGCAAGGTAACGGTGTTCCCTTACCTCTCAAGAGTGCCGGAACGCAAGGGAACGCACGTAACTCTAAAACTACAAATTTTTAAAAATTGTAAGTAGGATCAATTTCAGGCTTTGCTCGCGAGCGGCTCGTAAGCAAATAATAAGCGACCTAACAAGCGATTGTGATGCACCGAATCAGGGAGGGAGGTCAGTCATCTCGTCCGCGCCACACAATAACAAAACAATACCTACCGGCCTACCCCCTCCATTCCTTCACCGCGCCACCACACACACACATCACAGCTAGTGGCAGTGGCAACACTGATCACAGCATAGGCAAATATTATTGTTCTACTCTTTGGCATAGGTTACTTGACGCGTTTGAGTCACAAGTTGCATTGCATCCCATCATCACTGTTTTGTTCTGCACCGCACCCTTAGGATAGGCGAAATGTTTTTGTAAAATATAAAAATTACAATTCGAACTGTAACATTAAAAATAGATTTTAAACATTTAGACTTACTAGTTTTTTCAGAAAATTATCAAAAACATCTGTTTACGTATTGATATGTATTATTACTACTGTACTGTAGGCCCATATAAATAAAAATGTAAAGAAGGCTTTATTTGTTTTTATTTTACTATTCATTAAAAAAAAGTATATTGGTTATTGTAAGCTTCATACAAAGTGGTTGGTGCAAATCGAAACAAGTTTATAGGAAAGTTAGAGTAGGCAGTAGGCACCGAGATGTTAACGGGTGTGGGGGCGGGGTGAGGGGTGAGGGGTGAGGGGCGAGGGAATGTTTAACTAGGCCTTATTAGAAAAAATAGAGAGGGTGGTTTATAAGAATAAATGAGCGTTCCTACACTTGAATGTAGCGTCCCTACACAATGTTTAGAAATTAAGCACTGGTCAATAATGGTTCTAAACTGTGTGGCCTATGGATGTAATGTGGTACACGATGCAAGGAGCAATATTTCTTTTCACGCGTAAGTTTTTATTAAAATCTTAAATTATAAAATCAAAGAAAAGTAGTCACGCTATGGCAGTATATACCTTTTTTCGTTTTTTTTTAATTTCCTGTTGTTTGAGGTTAAGGAGAAGGCTGAGAAAAAATAAACTTTGAGATGACTTTCGTTTAATATTTGCTTTTTGTTGTTACCTAAGCACTTGAATCTAAAAATATAAAAAAACATTATTTTAGATTTCCTTTTAAGCGGCCAGAGATTCTGAAACCTTGGATTGCTGCAGTACGAAGGGAAAACTGGCATCCCTCAAAGACCAGTAAGCTCTGCGGAAAACACTTTGTTGCAACGGATTACCTCATTAAATTTATGGTTTTACATTGTCGATTGTAGAAAATTCTTTGTATGCAACATGCGTGTAAAGCACCTTTTTTCACTCATCTGATTGTTTCGTGCATCAAAATTCACATTCGTAAAAAAGATTCACTTTACACACATGTTGCATACAAATATTGTATTGTATTATATTGTGTAAATAGCCATTGTCTGTCGTTTTAATTTTTGATTGTTTCCTTTATTCATTACCAATGATGTTATATATTAAGTTTTTAAAATAATGCTTTTTGGAAATAAATAAGACTGAATAACGCGAGGTGCAAGTTTTATTTTCTAATTTAACCCTACAGTAATGCAAACATTCGACATTTTCATTCCTATTTTGGCTTAAATATTGGTTAGAATATCCCAGCCTTTTTTTATATATTAAAATAAAACCTTTTTTTTATTACTATGCCAAAAAAAACTATTTTAACTAGGCGCGGCATATTTTCTGTATTTGAGAGAGAGAGAGAGATAGCGATACTAAACCACTGCGGGTTGCATAATTCAGCTATTTGCCTCAGGCACTTGCCATTGCGCGTCCTTTCCAGTTACGTAGTATTGAGTTCAATGGTACTGTACTGTAGCCACGGTCGGTAACAAAAAAGTGAAATTCACTGAACTTGCACAAAACACAAAAGTCATTATCAAAAAAGCTACGATTTGATTGGTTCATTCTTATTTTGTTTTAGTCATCTGTTTAAAAAAGTGCGAATTTACACGATCCAATAAAATTGATCAATAAATTGAACAATTAAATTGACCGATATGGGTTATATTTACACCTGACAATTTATTGGTCAATTTTGGAAACAGTTTTCACTCAGGAATACCCAAAGCGAGTAAACGTTATCTGAGTAGGAGAGTCTATTCCCCATAAGACAATGGTGACACTAATAGAAAGAGATGAAAGATCATTTGTGAGTCATAGTGACGTATATGGTAATGTCATGGCCACCATTCACTCTGGACAGTGGCGGACTAGCGCATGCCGCACGCTGGTATCTGAGAGTTACGGGCTCTTGAATGTATATTGGACCACTCTGTATGTTACGTGGACCACCTTTACTCATGTACGTCACTATGATGAGTTAATGCTACAAGATTCTGATTGGCTAGAGCTTATTAGTACCTCCTATTCAGATAACGTTTACTCTCTTTGAGGAATACCAACCTACTGACAAGAAATGGTTCAGTTATAGGAAAAGTTCCGAATATTCCCAGCAAACATGAATGAGCGGTAAATAGACTGTGTTAACTGCGGTAAGATGAAAATGCAGCATTGACATTACTGAATATCACATTGGCAGTTGACCCTACTGCTGATTTCGTGTGGGATTGTAGGTCATGAAACTCATGAAAAATAATCACTGTGGCGAGAATTTTTTCAGATATGTGTGTTGTCATTCTATCTTTTCGGGGAAATATTTTTCCAGGCCAGTTTAAAATGCAATATCTGGGAAATATGGATGAGTATCTTGGAAACCATTTGAGATACAATGAAAATGGTTGAAATGGAGAAAAAGTTGTCTCTTTAGGTAAATAGGAACAATCTGGCTCCACAGTTTCAGAAATCCTCTACAATTAGTGGCTTCAGAGAGTAAAAACAGTGAATTGTATATTTCTAGTCCATGAATCAGTCGATTCTGAATGTTTGGTGAATTTATTGTGTATAATAATGACCTATCTTCATTGAAGTTTCACTGTTTTCGAAGATATAATGCTAGATTGTTCTTAGGCGCTTATATGGGCCATTTTGTTCTCATTGAAACCGTCTTTATGCTCATTGCCTTCCAAGATACCCTATACTTCCATGTACTACATTTTAAATTGGACGCCCCTGTATATTTGCATAGATCATTGATGAAATCCCACCAGTGGAATGACGCGGATGGTTAGTAGGATACCATGCATAATCTGTACCATGCAATATCAGTTCATCTGAACTCTATCTATCCGCTGAAGTCCCGTTATGTAATAAAGTGGGTGGTAGTCTGGAGGCCTACTGATGGCCGTCGCGACACGGGCTAGCCGGGCCGACGACGTATCACGATTATGGACCGCTTATGTTGTCTGTCGGCTGTTTTTAAGGTGTCTCTAGAGGCCCACGCGTAACATGTTTGCTGGGTTATTCAATAGCTTATTGAATTGACTCTGATCCATTCTTAAATATCGTTTGAATTGATTAGGATCTGCACTCAGGAATTTTTCGTGAAGTAATGTCAAGTTTCCTTTCCCTCTTTTCTCAATCCAAGATCTAATCCACCATCTTCTACATCTGTCTTTTATATTCAGCAATGCACATTGCTGCGAATGTAATGCAACGTAAATTATGTTTTTTTTCGCACCATCATTTTTCTCGCGGTTAGGGTAGGGTATGTAAAATTGCGTAAATAATAACATATAACCTGAAAATCTGTTCTAGCAGGCAGCCAACCGATTCTAAACTCATCGATTTAGTGGTCAAGTTCAAATTGACGACAATTTCCTGTTTACACCTATCGATAAAATTCAAGGTTACAGAATTGACCAATTTATTAGATCGTGTAAATTCGCACTTACAAACGTAATTTATCAACCGCCTCATGACACAGACGATGACAATCGTGCCCACTCGTGTTTTCCCCCTCTCTACCTACCAGGAAGTTCCGCCCCTTTCTTTTGGTGTTTGGTTTGCCGCTTCATTGACCTCGGACCTTTACTCGAGATTGTTTGTTTTTAACCGCGTTCTTAGTTGCTTGACGAACCCTCAGAAGTTAATGAAAACTTATACGAGTTAAGATCACGAGGACCAGGCACAGTTGCCAGTTCTCAATTATGTTTTATTTGGAATTAGGACAATACTGCCCACATAAGTGATGAGGTCAAAAAAATAAATGAATAATTGATTGATAACTCGTTTTTGAAATCGTATATAGTGTTAAATGCTTAAGTTTTGTAATGTAGAATAATATCATTTATTCCTAGAATTTCCTGGTTCATTTTGAGATTTTGTGATGTTGGCAATGCTGTGTCATAACAAACGTCATCATTCAAAATGGTAATGCCGTAACTCCTTCAGTTGTATATTTGAAAATACCTTAATGTAAGTCAAGAAGGGCATCATTATTCTGACAGTTCTCCCGAAGCATTTTGTTGAGATAGGATTCCATCTCTTTCTGTTTTTGTTCGTCTTGTCTAGCCTTCTCCTCTGTGTATTTCTTCTGTGTGCACCAGTGACATGACAGTAGAGCTCGTCCAGTATTGAAACGACCGTTTGGTAGGTAGAGGGGGGGGGCAAACACGATTTGATATGGCTGCTTATGCTACGGCGAATCTTCACCAGTGGCTTGTCATGCAGCGTTTGAAAGGTTAGGTTTGTTTGATTAATAAATAGGTAGTGCAGTTATTTATTCAACTTTGACAAAAAAATTCATAATCTCCGACCCCGAAAATCCCCGCATACCAATTTTGAATAAAAATCGGACCATAATCACAAAACTCGTCCGCCAAACACTACGTCTCGTGTTTCGCCTATACCAATTAATTTGGTACGCCTATGGAATGTCTATTGATAGCCACAGTTAGACAATGGCTCGGGCATCTTCGAGAAAAATTGGTTGTTAGGTAGGGGAAGGCCAGTTCGTAGAACAATAATCTTTGCCTTCAACTCGAGATAGGCACAGTTGCCAGTTCTAAATTATGTTTTAATTGGAATTAGGACAATACTGCCAACAAATGGATAAGGTCGTAAATAATATGAAAAATGAATAATTAATTGATAACTCACATTCGAAATCGTATATAGTGTTGTATTCTTGAGTGTTATGTAGAATAATATCATTTATTCTTCGAATTTCCTGAATAATTTTGAGATTTTGTGAAGTTGTCAATTCTGTGTCATAACAAACGTCATCATTCAAAATGGAGGTATTGACGTAGCCCCACCGACATAACCTTATTCTAGACAGCTGATCCCGTATGATGAGAATTCATCCAATTAAAAGATATCAAAGAGCTTTTAGAGCATGTGCATTTTGTGTCCGTGACGATTCAAAATCACATAATGTCTCCTCGTTAGATGTCAATGTCTGAAATGACATTATTTGTGCTTTCTGCGCTTTGCGCAGACACGTTCACGTAAATTCTATTTGGATGAATTTTTTGAGTGGTGGGGATATGACCTCTAGCGGTCTAGATTAAGGTTATGTCGGTGCGTAACCCCTTCAGTTGAATATTTACATTGACCTTGATATAGGTAAAGAAGGGCATCATAAAACCGACAGTTCTACCGGGGCATTTAACTTGAGATAGGACTCTCCTCTATCTCTCTCTAATTTTGTTTGTCTTGTCTAGCCTTCTCCTCTGCGTGAAACTGCTCTGTGACATGTGACAGTACCGTTACCGGCCTGTAACAAGGTTAAAAATATTCTTCCAGAAATTTTAAGGAAAGTTGTTCATACTCGCGGGGCACGTGACTGTGACAGTGCTCTTGTGGTCACCGTACCATGATCGTCTGATTATTTCTTTCTTTAATTTTGGAGTCATGCATAACTGAAATCTTATTAAGTTAGTGCGAAACTTTCCAGTGTTGTATGATCTGTCAAATCAAAAATACATGCATACAGAGATTAAGAAAACCCTCAGTTTTTCTATGCTCGATTATCTTTTTTTTTTCACTTGTTCTTCCCTTGCTTCATCCAAAATCAGAGCAATAATCAAGAGGCCATCCTCTGAGAACTGCACTATCATCGTTATGTGTACTGCCACACCACGGATGAAACACTGACCATTGTGAATAGGAATCAATATGAGATTACGGGTGGTTACAGTGTTTTGCCAACCCCATCCTAAAGTAAAACTATAAACATGCTTAAAAAAACTGTAAATATCAATTAGACAACGGTGAATCTACAGCTTTTTCTTATTTTGTATAATTTAATGGTAGTAATAAATAAAACACATATGGGGAAGGTACTATAAACAAAAAAAATCATGTGATCATCAAACTTTTAATCATATTAACGGAGTAAACTTGGAGATAAAACATGTATAACAATCATTATAATCATAGTCGTAACCGTTTCCGTTATCAAGTCTAGTAACACAAAAATACTCACAAGAACAATCGATCGATCCAACAAAAATCTAAAAGTAACAGACAGCTCGGGCAAGGCAGGGGGCGGGGAATTCCCGAGTAACAAACAACAGAATGTCGGTGGCTCGGTGGTTAAGTGGTAAATAAAACAGACTTCGACCAAACGACGAAAGATGGAACGATCTACTTTCTCTATCCGCTAACGCCATCTATTAAATCGATTGACAATTACATAGTCTGGACCGGTAGTGGTAGGTTTTGCTGAAGCTGAGTTGGTGTTCGGACTACACAGCAACTAAAATTGATGGTGCTAGCATCTCAAATGAAAAATTGTAGATTTGGAGGCCCAAACTAAAAACTGGGAAGATTTCCAAAAAACTGAATCTACAGTTAAAACTGTAGGGCTGGCAGCTCTGGGTGGTAAAATCACTGGTCTGTCTCGCTACTGTCTGTCACATCACTGGTGTATGTGAATCCACCTTCATGGCTTATTGTGTTCTGACTGGCTACTGATTGAGGCCATTGAGAAAACAGTATTCTCTGAGCTCAAACGTGAAAAGCTGTCTTATGATTTGAGCTTACTTATTAGTCATAATTATCTTTCCTCCGTTACTTATACTACCGTATCCGTTGATGGATGCTGACTCAGAAAATGTCAACTTCAAGTCAACCATCACTTATTCTTGGCTCAAAAATATGAATTCCCGTTTTTGAACTTTACATAGTCTGGGAGCTGCTTCACATTTCGCAATTTTCAACGATCAAGAATTAGCTGATAAAAAGGCATCAGGGCGTTTGCGCGCAATAAAAAAATATGTATTGAGAGGAGATCGGTGGATATCAATGAGCCCACGTTATAACGGCAGCACTGATGTCAAGTTTTCGTCAAATTACAAAAATAATAACTATTATTCCTTTATGAAAATTCCTGGTTCTCAGAATCACATTTATACCCAAGTAGCACGGAGTCATAAAATTAACATAATGACTTCTTATACCGTCTTAAAGACCACGTATTTGTATGTTTTAGAACCAAAAAGTTAATGTGCGTTTTATAATAATGTTCAAAACAATGAAAATTTGCTAGCTCTGGTCTATTTCAACATTGTTTAAACTTTTGAAAATTTTTTGGCCAACGACTTGACAGCCGTGGTAAGACAAAGAGAGTAAATGTTATCTGAATAGGAGGTCCTAATAAGCTCTAGCAAATTAGAATCTTGTAGCATTAACCCGTCTTAGTAACGTACATGGACATGAGTACAGGTGGCCCACGTAATATACAGAGTGGTCCAATATACATTCAAGAGCCTGTGCGGAGTGCGCTAGTCCGCCACTGTCCAGAAAGAATGGTGGCCATGAGATGTCCATATACGTCACTATGATTCACAAATGATCTTTCATCTCTTTCTATTAGTGTCACCATTGTCTTATGGGGAATAGACTCTCCTACTCAGATAACGTTTACTCTCTCTGGTGCTAAGACAGCGTGCTGTCAATTGTCACGTTGTATGCGATAATGCCGGATTTACAAGTTTGTGATTATGGGTAGTGACATCATTTGAAGTTTGGAAGTTGTAATATGGAAAAAATATAGAAGCAGTGTGGCTTGTGTGGTTGAGAGAAATGTCGAGAGGAAATATATAGTGAATTTCAAGTTTTGATGCAAATCAGGCGCAATAGAAGAATCATAAGAAGTTTGAAAGGCATACTTTTACGACAAGTGTGATGTTGACAGATGCAAAGCTGGGGTTGGTGGCGCGGAAGTAGAAAAAACTTCTGGAGAAGAAGAATTAATGAAATTTAATAATAATAATGAACTGGTAGAAGGACTTTCGGAATCCTTAAGTAATAAAGGTTGGCTAGACAAAGTCGATATTTTTGATAAAATTATTTTATGTTTAATTTTTTTCTCGGCTATACTTTTTTATAACTCAGTTCGACGAAATACAGGTGATCACTGAGTATGAGTTCCACAAAATATGGAAGAAGTACTTAGAAATATAATTATGGGTGTAGTGGAGGACATTATGAAGTTCCGTGAAGATAGTTAGTTTAATATTAAAAAAATGGTATAATAAAAATAATAATAAAAAAATCACCGATACAAAACTTTTGAAAGACAAGCTTTTATTTAAATGCACTAAAAAGTAGAAGATGATTGCTTTGGATGTGTGACGTAGGTTATTCCGTGAGTTATAGATTCAAAAGCATGTCGCGCAAAGTTTTCAGTTCGAATACAAAAGTGACAAGCTTTTGAAATTTTAACTCACGGAATAACCTACGTCACAGATCCATAGCAATTATTTTTTACTTTTTGGTTGCTTGTCTGAAAAAAGTGTTTTTCTCAATCATTCTATTTTGTGCTCTTTAGTACTTAGGTACGCCTTAATCTATGCATTTTGGTTAATGCATCATTATTATGAGGCCTTTTTTCCCTGTAAGATCTGAGCTATCTAGTCCTTCAATGAGGAGACCATCTAGAGATGAACTAATCCGTCATCTTGGAGTTGCCATCTTTAATTTATGAATTTCAACTAAAAATCGATAATCTTCGAATGAAATTATAATCTCTCACCATAAACCCCGACATACCAATTTTGAATCGATTCGGGCCATAATTACAAAACTCATCTGCCATCTTGAATTTGTGAGTTTTGATAAAAAATTCATAATCTTCGACCCCGAAAACCACATACCAATTTTGAATGGAATCGGACCATAAACCCATATCTTGTCCGCCATCTTGGAGCGCAATTTGTTTTTTTTGCTCTAAAAAAAATTCCATGAGCCGCCATTTCAATTTCATACATTTTGAAAAAAAAATCATAATCTACGACTCTGAAAACCCCCATATAATTTTTTTAATAGAATCGGACCATAATCAACTCCTCCACCATTTATCTTGAATTTATAAATTGTGACGAAAAATTCATAATCTCTGACTCCGAAAACCCCCACTTACCAATTTTGAATCGAATCGGACCATAATCACTAAACTTGTCCGCCATCTTGAATTTTTGAATTTCGACAAAAAATTCACAATCTCCGTCCCCGAAAACCCTCGGATGAAACAGAATAACATTTCCTCATGAGTTCCGCAAAATTGTGACACTGGCAACTCAGGAAAATGCCAAATGAATGTCTCACTGAATTTGAGAGATTTAGAGTAGCGTTTATTCGAATATTACATAATTTCTTCTAGGAAAAACTAGGCATATATAATATTTCATCATTTTATTTCAACTCCAAGCACAATATGAAGCAAATTTGTTAGTTTGTGATCTCGCTTAAACCCTTATTACACTATGCCTTTTTCGTGCCTATTTGTCTGCCTGACTGCCCGTGGCTGAAATTTTAAACAAATACGCATGCGCGCGTGGCTATTTTGTTGATTGTTTCAGGCGTGAAAATAAATAGGACTGGTTCTATTTTTTCCGCCTGAATCGAGGGGATTTCAAGGACGTTTGTGGAAATGTCAGGTTTGCCAAAACAGGACTTGACATAACCAACAAATAGATGAAATTAATCACATAGTTTTCATTTTGTTCAGTGTGACAGAAAAGAAGAAAAAATCGTGTGCCAGGTAAAGAAAAAGTTGAAACAAATAGTCCAGGTATACTAAATTACTTAATCATTTAAGGTAAATGTCAATTTTCCTTAGGTTTGCAGCTCTGAAATTAGCGCCTGAAACAATCATCAAAAAGGCACGGTGTAATAGTGCCAGTTATTTGGGGAAATTCAGCCAACAAATAGCCATGAAAATAAGCACGAAAATAGGCACGAAAAAGGCATAGTGTAATAAGGGTTTTATTGAAAAACCGAAGCAAGTTGGTTGAAATATGATCAAGGATCAGACAAAGTTGCAACCCCTAGCACGCACTGTCTAAATGCGCCGATTTGGAAGCAAAGGCCAATAAGAATGGAATGGAATTATATGTCATTTGTCAAATTAACGCCATATTTATGGAAGGTTCAATAAAACAAAATTAGCAAAAAACAATTTTGTGTTGAAAATTGCCAAAGGAATTATCACGTTATGCTGCTGCTAATAAAGGGTAAAGAATATTCATGGAATTTTTTCATCTATACTTTTTTATTGAAGGAAAATTATCATTTTGTTGGATTAACAGTAGGATTTGAACTATGAACCAATTTAATTCAACAAAAATTTGCTGACTTTTCAGTTTAAGTACAGTCATAATGTTGCAGTTTTTCCCTAGTGTGCTCGATATTTTCGTGCGTGCGATACTGGGTGCAATAACCTACGTATTTCTATAATTAGATTACCTTAATTGTGTGCAGATTTTGTCAATATTTCAATTAAAAGTGGCATCCTCAAATATTTCGTGCTTACAGAATGACAACTGAGGTGATGGCCAATGGAACGAGAGAAAAATGGGATCCAGGTGAGCCAGGAGTGCATTGGATTTGTTTTTTCTGTTTATTATTTGCTTCTCCTGTGTTATATTTAAATCTACTGCATTTGTCAGAGCATTTGCTTCATCAGCCACCACACTTTTTTTTTGTAGAATAGCACTTTCAATTCATCCTGTTTGAGAATGAAACTTTTGCTGAATTTACCGGGTTGTGAAGCTGATTATTTGATACTAGATCTCACCATATTAGTTTAGCTTTGTTATTTTTGTATTTTCCACATACATCCACACCAGCATGTGTCCAAAATGTCCAAATACTCTAGGATAACTATCAAAATGAAAGTTTCCACATATTTTCAAGCCACTAAATGAAGAAATAGTAATTTACGTTACAAGTCCATTTAATGTCTTATTAAAGTACAAGTCTAAATGTTTACGGACGAGGCGACGAAGGAGCTGAGTCTGGAATGGTCCCACAAAGGTGGCAATGTCATCTTTGAATCGGTAATTTGTTTGCTATGTTGACTTTCTGACAAGTTCTGCGAATGGCGCAAAGCTTTCAACATAGAGAAAACAGTAAATAAACGTTTGTGCAGGTACTTCATCAATGCCAAGCTTCATCAAAGATAAATCTGAGAATGTATCTGCTCATTTAAACATTTCCAATAATTCGAATTGCAGTATTACTGTTAATGTTTATAAGTAATTTCATTATAATTTGCATGTAAATATAATATTTGTCAAAAATGAACCCTTTGTTAGCTAAAATTTTAAAACTAAGTTTCAGTCCGGGAAAATGACTTTCTTGGCCTAGTGATGTAATGTATCATTTCCCGGACTCAAACTGACAATGTAAGGTAGTCTATTGTGATACACTATGAAATAAAATATTTTTTTACTTAGTTCTACAATTACAAAAATAATAAGTTGAGCTCACTCCTGAAAGTACAAAGGCATGAACCTTTTTCAAACTGGATCGCTGTGGTGGTATTGTTGAGTGTTGTATGTTGAATTTTCGTTGATTTTGTTTCTTGCACGATTTCCTTATTCATCCAATAAACTTTGAATTTATATTGTTTGTTTGTTTTTACTTTGTTGTATTTACTGTATTCTAATAGAGGTGGATTTTTCAGGTAATGTATTGAATAGAATTGAAAGTTATTCATATTATTAGTTATGAAGGGACCCATATTGTTTTGCGAATTATATGTGCCAAAAAACTAAGTGTTATTGTAACATTAACGGTCCATTATCAATAAGGCTAGATTATTCAAGAATCACAAAAATAATATGATTGATACAGCATTGGAGGAAGAATATTTGAAATAAAAATTAAAAAAAGGAAAAAAGTTGATAGTGAAAAAATCAAAAACAAAAATAATAGTAAATCATTGTGGGACACAATAAAATCATTGAATGAAAACCAAAATGATAAAGGAATCGCACAAATTTTGAATGAAAATAACCAACTCACAGAAAATAAACAGAAAATTTCTGATATCTTCAACAAATATCATATAAATGTCGGTGAAAATCTTGCTTGGCAGGTAGGTAATATTTCAAAAAAAATCCTCTGAATAGATTTTATCGCAATTTTGCTGACACATCTAATAAGTAATGTACTAATAGAGGACCATTTTCCATCAATTTTCAAAGGGTATGGTCCACCTCTATTGAAAAAAGATTGTAAAAAGAACCCAAGTAATTATCACCCAATTTCTCTTATAAGCAACTTGGCAAACTTACTAGAAAAAGATATATAAATTAGTATGATAAAGTATATAGAAAAATATAATTTGATTTCAAATAGACAATTCGGGTTTTGGGATGGCAAATCTACGGAAGATGCGATTCACTTACAACTAAAGTTTATGAAAATTTGGATAGATGCCTCCCATCCTTATGTGTTTTTTTTAGATCTTGCAAAAGCCTTCGATACTTGTCAATCATATACAGTTGTTGGAGGTATTGCAAGACCTGTGACTTGGAGGAAATGCACTTGAATTGATGAAAACTTACCTTTTAAATAGAAAGCAATGTGTGAAAATAGATGAAACATTGAGCAAACAATTAAAAATAAGATGTGGAGTTCCACAAGGAACCGTACTTGGTCCAATATTATTTGCAATTTATATAAACTATACTTACCTTTAATAGTTCCATGTATTGGACATAAAGTACTTTTGATAAATTATGAAAAAACCTGTTTTGTTCCTTTTTCTTGTTATGTCCGTGGCATCCCTGATTATGATACGTTACAAATTGATGAACGTTCTGATGAAACTTTCACGATACAAAGAGCCAGTAACATGAAAAACTTGGCATAATAGTTGATTGTCATTTTAGGTGGGTTCAAACACTTTCAGCTAATACTGGACTTCAAATATCTCAAAATTCTTAATCATGCATTGGTGGAAACACCCCTTACTTACCTACGCTATTCTAGCGGGAAGCAGCAATAGGTGCACAATTGCAGGAGTTATTCAAAAAACATTTTTGAAAATCATATCCAAACCAATCAGAAACACCGATGTGGAAACAGCGGCCAAAGATAGCAGACCAAATCTCCGGAAATACCGGAACGCCAAAACCAGTGGCGTACCAACCGATTAAGTCGTTAACATATTAACCCATTATTATGAAATCTAATGGAAATATCTCTGAAAATATATTGACTTGAATACAATTATTGATGATTTCTTTGGAAGATGGAAGATATTCATCTTTTATAATAAAAATATTAGTGACTTAATTTTTAAAAAAATATTTTTTTCTAGAAAACTCAGTTCTAGCATAAACAGATTTTGGCGAAATGTTTCTTATTGCAATTCCATAATTTTGATGAAAAATGACCGACTTTCCTTGCGATCCAGGGGTAGAATTTTCTACCCTTAATTTTCAAAAATCAATTTTTCCTAGAAAACTAGGCTCTATCATAAACACATTTCGGCAAGATGTTTCTTATTGCAATTCCATAATTTCATTGAAAAATGGCCGACTTCCCTTGGGATCCAGGGGTAGAATTTCCTACCCTTAATTTTCAAAAATTTATTTCTCATAGAAAACTTGGTTCTACCATAAACATATTTTGGTAAGATGTTTCTTATTGAAATCCCATAATTTCGTGAAAAAATGGCAGACTTCCCTTGGGACCCAGGAGTAGAATTTCCTACCCTCAATTTTGAAAAAATAATTTCTCATAGAAAACTTGGTTCTATCATAAACAGATTTGGGCAAGATGTTTCTTATTGCAATTCCATAATTTCGTTGAAAAATTACCGACTTCCCTTGGGATCCAGGGGTAGAATTTCCTACCCTTAATTTTCAAAAATCAATTTTTCCTATTCTCATAGAAAACTTGGTTCTATCATAAACATAATTTCGTGAAAAAATGGCAGGCTTCCCTTGGGATCCAGGGGTAGAATTTCCTACCCTAATTTTAAAATTTCTCATGAAAACTTGTCTACAAAACAATTTTGTAAGATTCTTATTGCAATCCATATTTCGTGAAAAAATTGTCGACTTTCCTTGGGATCCAGGGATAAAATTGTCAAGCCCTAATTTTCAAAAATTTAATTCTCACGGAAAACTTGGTTCTAGCATAAACAGATTTTGGCAAGATGTTTGAGAATAAAGATTATGTGTTTTGAATAAGTTTATTGCATTTATTATTTTTAGTATTTTTGTTAAGAGGCTTTCGAGACTTTATATTTTGTATTGTATAATTTGTTACCAGGAAATATTATATGCATTTGTTGTTATGACTAGTATAATCGTTGAATGCAACCCTTAGTGCTAATTTTCATTTCGTTAATTTTTTTAAATTTATTTTTATTTAACGACTTCCTATTTCTTCTACCAGGGCTAATCACCGACGTTTATTATTAGCTATTCAATTCAATGATCGGTTTTTCATAATTTTCCCAGTTAATTACATTCAATTTCAAATGTGTACTTACCAAAATATTTGTGTTAGAAAACCCTTTTTCTATGAGAAATAAATTTTTTGAAAATTAACTCAGTAATGCCCACAATTGTGAATGACTAGGTAATAAGTTCTAATTCACAGAATGGAATCTTTGGGTACTTATATTGGTCAAAAAAATAATAATAAAGGGGTCACATTTATTTGAAGATATAGGCCGGGTTGATATGGACCCATTGGAGGAGAACAGGAGAACAAAAACAGAATCTTTCGAAATGTAATTTTATTCTGAAAACACATCGAATATTCATACACTATACAGTTAATTATCATTATTGAGCATTGAGCATGAATTTTGTAAGTCAATTTTAAGAAACCGAAAAAGAGACCTAGATAATATTTCAAAACTCTTAAATATGAATTTTGATTTTCAACTAACCGTTTACTTTTTTCTGTGGTAGTTTCTTCCAAGATTAAAAACACAACTAATTCATCCAATAGTTGGGAGTTGGTCAAATATTTTTCTGAAAATTTCAGAGAGAGCATAAACCTGAACCAAAGCCCGAATAATCCTTTCAGAATTTTGTGTAAGAGTTTTACAATTAGTGATAAAAATGGAGGGCGTCAACATATGCTCACCCCACCGCTCCAAAACCACTAAAGACAGAATTATGAAAAACAGAGTTAATAGAACTTTATCTACCTCTCACTAAATTTACTTTTACTGAATTTACAAAATTAGATTAATTTTTCATTTTGATTTCTTGAAAGACATGAACGGGACCTTATAAAAAGTAAGGTGTGGAATCGTCAGCAACTAAAAGATAAACTTTGGTTACTTAAGGACATATTTATGTTAAAATGGAAAAACCTACAATAAAAAGTTAAACTGAAATGTTTTTCAAAAAAGGAGTACGACTCATCAACTGGAAATATTTTTCTTATCAACATTTTGCATTTCATTGGTTTTCAAAATTAATTAGATAAGTGTTCTACATTGACATAATTAATTTCAATTCGTCGAAAAGCCCTTTCAAAATAAAACGAGCTGATGTTTTGGGTTAGAAATTATTTATATTTTTTCCTTGCAAGGAATAGGACTTTGTGAAAAAAATCATAGCATTCAAAAATTATTCAATTATATTATGAATCAATCTGATTGCGAATTGTTAAAAACGATATTCCATTCACAATCGTTCTTTTAGTCAAAGTTTGGTAAAGAAATCAATAAAATGGTTTTTGATGAATTTTACTGCTGGGACATATGATGAAAAAATATTAATTATTATCTGGAAAATGCTTTGCCACTTATGAAATCTTAGATTTAATAGGGAACAGTCATGATTTTATTTTAATTTTTCTTTGCCTCATCAGCCCTCAAAAATGACATTTTGTAAACATGATTTCTCAAATCCCAAAATGTTGTCGAAATTTTCAAATTTAAAGATTTGACCTTTACTTGAATAACTTCCCCCAAAACACTAGCGCCAAGTGTGGTTGTTTCAGGTATATTGATGTACAATACTATTTCTTATAACCCAAACATGAATTCAACCTCAGTTTTAATGTGATGGTTCTGTAACAATTGAAAATACTAGGAAAATAAAAATATTAGTGCAACATATAAACGAAGACAGATGAAATTATAGTTGACAGTTCGAAGCAACTAGCGGGAACAGTTTGAACTGTGTGAAGTCACGATGCATACGTCCATCAGAGGCACTAGAGTACATTTTTAAATGAGATGAAAATATTGCCGTTTTTAATTTCGAATTATGAAAAACATTAAACATTTTTTCAATTTCAAAGTTTGTTGCTGGGCTTTCTAAGTGGTCATATTTATGTGCAAATCAAAATATAGGAAAGGGACACATGCGTGTTCCCTATTATGACGGTTTTCTCATTAGTTTTGAACCAATGAAAGCGCGGAAAATTTCTGAGAGACTGCAATTTTTCGCCACCAGAGGCGCCATAAACGCATATTTGTATCTGCTCATTGAACAATTTAAAAACTCGCTATAACTCACCAACGCTGTGCTTTCGGTTGTAAAAATGAAGAGGTTAATTTATTTCCTAGATTTAAAAATATAACAAGCCACTGGGAAGTCCAAAAAACAGTCAACTTTAAATATATCAGATCTCCTAATTTCCACTTAAATACAGATCCAAATATTTTAGCCTATAAAAGTGCTGACGAAAAGGAACTTTTGAACGTTTGTGGGAGAAATCAACGCTTTAAAATTACTCTTGGGTTTCTTACGAAAAAAAAGAAGGGAAAGTCTCTAAATATTTGTATAGTTTTATCGTTGGATGACAAGTGTGAGCATGCATTTAAATATATCAATTTCTGGCATGAATAAACGTTTCACTTAATTTATATCGTTGACATTCAATAGGGAACACGCATGATTTTATTTTAATTTTCCTTTGCCTCAGTTCGATCCTCAGATATTACATTTTGTGAAAATAATTTCTCAAATCCCAAATATTTTTCGAAATTTCATAATTTGAACATGCTCCTTGATTTGACCTTCACTTGAAAAACTTCCCCTAAAACTAGCGCCAATTGTGGTTGTTTTAGGAATATTCATAGACAATACTATTTCTTACAACCCAAACATAAATTCAACTCACTTTTAATGTGATGTTTCAGTAACAATTGAAAATACTGTGATAATAAAAATATTTGTACAACATATAAACGAAGACAGATGAAATTATAGTCCTCAGTTCGAAGAAACTAGCGGTAAAAGTTTGAACTGTGTGAAGTAACGATGCATACGTCTATCAGAGGCGCTAGGAATGCGTTTTTGAATAAGTGATAAAATCAGTTCTACAGTAGTTGGCTTAGCATAGGAGATAAAATAATGTAGCCAATCTACAAAAAGGTTCTCGTTGATCCAACCCAAATCGCTGACTGCTGCTATCATATCAGCATTGCCTCCTCGCAACAGTTGAGAATTCATTCTCTTCCTCTTGAAAATGAAAAATGGAGGAACATATTTTCCTGAAGCACTGAATGCGCAAACAACTGTTGTTGTAGTTCCTCTTTCACCACTTGCCATGCCAACTTGTTTCTGGCCTTTTGGAGCTGATATCTTAGAGTTTCTCTGGACATTAGAAATGCCAATTTCGTCAACATTATATATGCGATTAGCATCAAACTGATGTTTTGTTTGCAGTGCTTCCAAGTTTATGAAAAACATTTTCACTTCCGTTTCGTTAAAGGCTGTAATTCTATTAATAGAAGTGGCATCAGGTTTACGAAATGAAATGTTAGGATGCCTTTTTTTGTAACCATAGAACCAGTATTTTCCCGCCATGGGATGTTTTGTCAAACTTGTGCTTTAAATTATTTGCTTCGGCAAATTTGAAGGCTATTTTGCGGACCATCTCTATAGTTAAACCATCAAATAGTTTACTGCATTTTAAAATATGTTCCTCTTATTCTTTTTCTTGTTGTAGCCTGTCTTCCAGTTTTTGGAGTCTTCATAACTTCTCTCTTGAGATTGTCATGTATAGTGGTTTTTGGGATAGAATGAGTAATAGCTGATTTTCCCAGTGTAAGTGTTTTGTTTTTGACAGCCTGCTCCAAGTCTTCTACTTTATATTTAGTCTCTGTCTTTCTTTCGTAATTTCTCGGCATCTGAAACATGTTGATATATATTTCAAAATTTATCAACCAACATGTTCATTTGTATTTTTTGTTATAAAAACTAATGTAACTATCCGGCCAATCTCTATACTGAAAGTCGCTTCGATCCATTTATGTATTATAATAAACAGACAGACTTTCACATTTCATATAAGTGGAATATTATGTTTTTATTATATTAGCAATTTTGGCCACCGCATTCGACACAAATTGTAAAATAAAAACTCAGTACCTAATAAATTCATTGTTTAGGGGTAACTACGGACGTTTGAGTTGCCCCACTGAAATCGTCGGCCATTACCCGACTAACAAAAAAACTCAAAACAAATGTTTTATTTGAGGTTAGAATCGCGCGATGCACGTAGCGCGTGCTTAAAAACGTTGTTCTATTGAATGTTAGTTCCCAAAAAAATTACCAAATTTCTATGTTTTTCCTAGATTATTAGACACGCATGCAATTTTGAACAAAAAATAAGATGAAATTGTGGAAAAATTATCAAATTGACTTACCTTGTACAGCGAGAGCGTCCTCACTTCAACTATCACTGTTTAGCACATTCGGACTCGACTCACGATTGCGTCATTCTAAATATCCCTTTCTAACATTGCTAAACTTGCGCGTCCGCCATTACCCCACTTAGGTTCTACAGGCGAAGGTTTGTGTTTCAGTGGAAAATGTTAAATACTAAGGGAAAACTTAGAGACCAGTTACTCTAGATTTCAGTATTACCACATAAATGACCAATAGTCTACTCGACAAGTTGAAAATGGTCTAAAATAGAGATACTGCTCTTAAAATTATGTGTGATAGCTCATAATATTTCATAAACTATTGATATTTAAGAAATTTCAAAAAATGATTCTGAAAGAAGAGGAAATTTTCAATAAAAAACTCCCAGCTCCCGGAACTCTATCTCCATTATTTATAATTTTAATATTACGCTGAAAATGGGTCTCCGAGTGACATTTTTAGGTTGCGCGCGCGGCGTCAAAAGCGAGTACGACACATTAATTAATTTATTTAAGGTATTAAATATTTTTTTTAAATTTGAAAAAATTATGGTGTATTTGGAACACTATAAATAATTTATTCCGGTTGGAAATTTTACTAAAAGTTTATTTTTCAACAAGTTAAACGATTGTTAACCAACAAAATTTTCTCGAACTTCTGTCTTAATTGTAAATGAAAAAAAATGTATGAATAATGGTCGTAAAAATTTTTCGCTCCGTAGAGCCTTTCTTATATACATACTCAACAAGATCACGCCATAAAAGTTGAAAAAATATTCATACTTTGTTTATAATAATTTTTGTATTTTTATTAATTATATTAAAAACAATATTTTAAAAAAATTTAAAAAAAAAATTTCTTAAAATTTTTAATTGTTTATAATCGTTTTTTTTTATATTTCTATTGTTTAAATAAACAGTCCTCTTTGGAGTAACTAAAAACTTTTTATAAAAAATTTTTAACTTTGTTAATTTTTTTTTCTGAAACTTCTAAAATTTACAAAAACAACCATATACATTGATGTATAGAAAAAAAAAATCCCAATTTTTCCCAATTCCAATTCCCAATTTTTCCCAATTCCAATTCCCAAAGTACAATAAAAAATTAGAATTTTTTTTCCATACTTTGTTGTACATGGTTGTTTTTGTAAATTTTGGAAGTAATTAAAAATTTTTAAAAATTAATTAATAAAAATAAATTGTTGATAAAAAAAAAATGTTTTTTTGTTACTTCATAGAGGACTGTCAATTATGATTTTTAGAAAAAAAATACTTTCTCAACTAATTATTTAAAAATAAAAAAAAAAAATAAAAAAAATTAAAAATTGTTATTAAGAAAAAATTAGTTTTTCAAAAATCATAATATTTGTAATATAATGTAGTTGTGGAAATTTTTTTTTCAAAAATATTGAAATAATCAATTTGTTTATAAAAAATTTATCAACAAATGGCGGGAGAATTTTTTTTTGCAATTCAATTTATATCTTGTATTAATAAAAAACGATAATATGATGATTGAGAAAAAAATTTTTTGTTTAACAACATTACTTGGATTTTTTTGTTTTTGTTCAAGTACAAAAATTATTATAAACAAAGTATGAATATTTTTTTAACTTTTATGACCTGATCTTGTTGAGTATGTTTATAAGAGAGGCTCTACGAAGCGAAAATTTTACGACAATTATTTAAACATTTTTTTTCATTTACAATTAACACAGAAGTTCGAGAAAATTTTGTTAGTTAACAATCGTTTAACTTGTTGAAAAATAACGTTAAGTAAAATTTCCAACGGGAATAAATTATTCATAGTGTTCCGAATACACCATGATTTTTTCAAATAAAAAAAAACATATTTAATACTTTAAATAAATTAATTAATGTGTCGTACTCGCTTTTGACGCCGCGCGGGCAACCTAAAAATGTCGCTCGGAGACCCATTTTCAGCGTTAAATTAAAATTATGAATAATGGAGATAGAGTTATGGGAGCTTCATTTGAAATTTCTTAAATATCAATAGTTCATGAAATATTAGCAAAAAACGAAATGGCATTTTTTTTCATCTTCAATTGTTTATAACTTTTGCAATTTTTTATGTGCTAATACACGCTTTCGGCACATTTTTCTAGGCGTTATTCTGGATCCAATGAGCTATCACACATAATTTTAAGAGCAGTATCTCTATTTTGGACCATTTTCAACTTGTCGAGTAGACTACAAGGGCGCGTCAAGCCATGCGGCCGCCTGGCACCCCTTTACACTCCTTACCCCTTTTTTAGCAAAAAATGTATACATGGGTAGGTACACATAAATAAAATCAAAATACGTGCTAATACCTATATTTAATTTTGATACTGATACATCAGATAAGGGGGTACCCACAAAATTTAAATAATCGCTATTACTTATCTAATTTTGAAATGAAATATGTGTTAATTTATATACCGTATAATGTATAATCTATAATTTTAAATCATCATTATCATTTGACGTTTGCAAATAAAGAGAATGAGTATTTCTGAAAGCTCAAATAAAAAAAAGGGTACTGATTTTAATCAGCATGATACCTGACTACTCATCCCCATAACATTTAGAAGATCTTGACAAGTCTCAGACATAAGGATTAATGAAGAATGTAAAAAAGCAAAGCAATAACAAAACTGACAAAACAATAAAAATGTTACATAACAGAAAAAAAAGAACAAAATAACTTATTGGAAGCACTCTTTTCTTGCCTTTTTTTCGGCAAAATCTTTAATCAACTCGTCTAAAGGAATACAATCCATAAGGTCACTTTCTATGGTCATAATTGCCAAATTACTGAGTCTCTCTTGTGCATTGTTGATCGTAAAAAAGTTTTTATTAATTTTAATTCTGAAGACCTTTCTCCCGATGCTACAGATACTGGTGGCGTTAAAAAAATTTGTATTGCCACTGTAGTATTTGGAATTGTTGAAATTAAATTGTTCTCTAAAATGTGTTGGAGAATTAACTGAGGATCTAACTCATTTTGCTCTGGTAATCTGGTAATCTGAAATGATAAATTTTCACACGAGTTTCTTAATTCTTCTTCATTCAAGCTGAACATTTGATAAATAAATCTAAAAATGTTATTAAATTGCTCCAACCCCTTGAATCTTTCATTAAGAGATGATAAGGTCGTATCTAGTATAGAGAAGAATACTTTTACTTTGTAATTCATTTTCGGGTCTGTTATTGGTTCGTCAGTACTTTCATAATCAAACTGTCTTTTCTTTTTTCTTTAATGAACTGTTTGTGAAGATAAAAAATTTGGTTCAATTTCTAATTCTTCGGCCAGCTGCCTGGCGTCTACGAGAAGTTCGCTAAATCACTTATAATCTCTTAAGTCTAAAAAAATATTTTTATTTTGTTTAGACAGTCTAAACAAGCTTTTAGATTTATACTTTGATTCTGCATTAATTTACTTAGAGAATTGATTTTAAATGAAATATTGTACCAGATTACTTCAGAGCATAAAAAATTTAGTTTTGGATTTTTGTTGCTAACGATCGAGCTAGGTGTGATGTACTAAAATCTTTTAACGGTGCCTATGCATCCATTACTTTTGAAAGAGCATCATAAACCTCACCAATTTGATATCTCAAAGGTTTTATAGCGTCTATTCTACTGGACCAGCGTGTATCAGATAGTGGTTTTGAAGTAAAATCTGTAAGGCACGTTTTCAAAATTGACCATCTTTTGGTTGACTACTAATAAATCTGTCACATAGTTATACAAGCCTGCAGCAGTAGAATCAACTATAGGGCAAAATAAAATGACATCTTCACGTATTTCAATTTTTTTCGTCAACTCGTTTAATGAAACAAACCTCAAAACTACACTTAATTGTTCCGTATGACTCACATCCGGTGTACATTCGAGGATTATAGAGTAATATTTATGTTTTCTTACTAGATCTAAAATAGTAGTTCTTACTTTTGAGCCGATTAAATTTATGAATTCATTTTGAATTTTATCGCTTAAATAGTTTGTAATACCGCTACCGCTGCCACTGCTTTGATTTTTCTGTGTGCGTCGAACATGTTGCTCCATTACAGAATCAAATTTGGTGAACGTTTCTATTAATTTTAAGAAGTTTCCGTTATTATTTTCATCTAATTTGTTAGATCTACCACGTAAAGCTGAACATTGACTGCATTGCTGAAATTATTCTTTCGATGACACGATACCAGTTTTTTTTTCTACATGCAATGAACGTAATTGACTTTCATTCATAGTAACTCCCTTAGATAACATATTTGATAAGGATTTTTTTCATGGGAGTCACTATTTTCGTGTCTGTTTAGCACTAGTGACAAATGTTTCCAATCAGAACACCCTTCCTTATTAGACAAGTTGGTCAACAGAAACAGTAAACCGTTTGCAACAGGAACAGTAAACCGCATCTCTTGTTGTTGAGTAAATCAGCCACTCCCTTTTAACTTCTCTCCATTCGTGAGGTTACGATAAAAACATCTGGCAGAAAACTTTTGGCCTTGTGAGTTTACTGGATAGGTCCAATTCGTAATTTGATGGCGTCTTTTTTCCGTTAAAAATCTTGCATCTGCGGATGTAATTATTTGGAGCGACTCTCCAGGGTCATCAGATATTACGATGGAGTTTGAAAATAGTAATGTTGCAGCTGCTGGAACGTTTTCAGTGTGATGCTCCTGGGTACTATTTATATTATTACAATCAGAAACAAATGAGGAACTTGGGGCTGAGGTACAACTAGGGCGGGCATCGTCGGTATTTTCAAGTTCAGGAAGAACACTTATTTCTGAAGGTTCCAAATATTTTTTCAAAGAATCAGCTAATTTTTCCTTCTCTTCCATTTTCTGCAGTCTTTGTTGGCGGAACTGATGACCTGACAATTGTTTTCTTTTTTTGCCCTTTTCCTTAAAATAGGAAATGTCATATTGTTAGCAATCTTATTTACGTTTTTGAAAAAAAATAGACGTTAAATATCTCGAAAACAGACGAGTTTTGTTTGTTTTACATCTGTCTTTACCAACAAATTGGATTACATTTTTTGAACACCCTGTACAACATTTGTTGAAAATAAATATGTATTAGTATGTATTACAGGACCTTGAAAAAAAATACCTAAAAATACTTTACAATTAGTAGTTGGTAGTTGCAAGGTAAAAATTATTAGCCATATTGTTAATTGCCTTTTATGGGAAACAATTTTTAAATGTCAAATATCTCGAAAACTACTGAGTTTTGATATAGAACATGTTCCAGAAATTTTCCTTAGAATGAAGCGTAGAATAGTAAAAATATACCGTATTCAGTTTTAGTTACACTACTTACCATTTTTTATACTGAAATATTCACCTCACTAACTAACTATCTAATCATCTAATCTGATTTACAGAACAAACTAAAATGACCCTTTTTACAAAATCCAGACATATTTATATTAATTTTCATTTTTTGCGGCTTTCGACAGACGACTTTCAAGCCTTTATCGAATAAAAAAAAGCAATAAAAACAAAAACATTTCTTTATATTTACTTTCTTTGTTTTTTATACTTACCGTTACCGCTAAGCCACCTGTGATACTCAGACTTTTTAAGCTAGCCGCTAGCCGGTATCGCTAATAGCAAGAGAGTACCGAAAGAGAATCACGCATTAAACATGAATTGGAGCCGACGCGCGGCATTAGAAAGAAGAGGTCGTTAGTACGGTTCATTTAGCCGAATTGCCGCCCTTAGATTTTGCCGCCCGTGGCTTTTGCCTACCTTCGCCACATAGTTGGCGCGCCCCTGTTAATGACTAGTATACCCCTCTTGGGAAATTCAATCACCAAGATCGTTTATTATTTTCAGCATTATCACGACTTCTTTCATCCCTCCAACAAGCTAGTAGCCTGCCATCCACCGAAGAAGAACTAGGATTCCTGAGCACTCTGTTACAATCAAAAGAACTACATGCCTTAGTGAACGTTCACAATAAAATAATCAGCAATGGCTCCAGCGAAAAATTCTTCCCGATGCTGTCCACCTCGATGGACGTGCTCGCCGATGTACTCGAAGAGCTCGCCCACAGACCGCACATGTCCGAAGACTGCAAAGAACTTTTTTACCTCCTCCAAAAACCACATATTCAGGTTAAGTATTTATCCAATCAATAGGGACTAAAGAAGGGTGTTCAACCTTGGGCGGGAGGTGGTCGGTTTGGTCCGCCATCTTGGATTAAAGGTACAATTTTTTTCAATAATTCCTCAACGGTTGATCCTACGATAAAAATATCTGATACAAATTTGAAGAAGACTAATCCCATACTTTTTTGTAAACGCAAACATTCTCCCAAAAAATCTTCCAACTTAATTTTTTCACGGTAAATTTTGAAAAAATAATATTATCATTACAATAACTGCCGATGTCTTGATTATCAACACAGCGATTTCCTTCTGCTCATCATATTTTAGTTCTGCTGACAACATGCGTGGACATGCCGAAGATACATGGATGAGCACGGTGGAGATCGCGGTCGCAGTTTACATAGATACAGGGAAAAACATACTGAAGTTGCTTTCCTTTCAGTGAATGTTCTTTGCAAGTTACCTCGCGATCTACAGTTCGATCGCCATTTAAAACAAACTATTTTGTTCTGACATCGACGTAAACAGCGATGATAAGCGGCGAGTGGTAAAGCACTTACCTTGCCTCAGTAACCCCAGAGTTGACCCGCCATTCTATGAAAGAGTGAACAAATATATTTCACATAGTAACGACTTCACCATCCCAGAATTTCAAAACGAGACCAACAACCTCCTCCCCCTTCCTGGTCAATCCTCATTCCAACATGTGACACTAGCCTCACCTTCTTGAAAAAATCCGAAGGCAAACCTCAGATGATTGTACAAGTATTTTATAATCACTTGAAAATATATGAAGGTTTCATCTGCATTTGCCAAAAACGGAAAAAGCTGTAGGAGCGGCTTTTACCGCAGAAAACTTCAATGCAACATTCAAATTGCCACAGATAGCTACCGTCTACACAGTACACTATATGCAGTATGGAAAGCAATGGAGTTCACTAACTCGAGAAAATTCAAACGTTGTCTCATCATCACTGATTCCCTCAGCACACTACATGCATTATTTGAAATGTAGAGCTCGTCCAATGTTGAAACGACAACTTTGGCCTTCCCCTACCTAACAACAAATTCTTCTCGAATATGTCCGAACAGTGGCTATTAATATAGGGGTACCAAATTATTTGGTATAGGCGATACACGAGACGTAGTTTTTTGCGGACGAGTATTGTGATTATGGTCTGATTCGATTCAAAATTGGTATGTGGGGGTACTGGGGATTTTCAGGGTAGGAGATTATAACTTTGTTGTCAAAATTCGTGAATTCAAGAATAAATAACTGCACTACCTATTTAATTATCAAACAAACCTAACCTTTCAAATGCTGCATGCCAAGACACTGGTGAAGATTCGCCGTAGCATAAGCAACCACAGCAAATGGTGTCCACTCGTGTTTTCCCCCTCTCTACCTACCAAACGGTCGTTTCAATATTGGACGAGCTCTATCTTACCCACCCAATGGGTACTCATTTCCATAAAACAAGAAGTTGAAAGAGCCTGTGATAATGACACCATTCTGAGTCTGATATGGGTACCTCGTATACGGGAATAGAAGGGAACTAGGAAGCTGATCGTCTGGCTAGGACAGCGGTTTCGGGAGACACACCATCTACCAAAAGTACTATTTATACTGACGTAAAGACTCATCTGAAAACATGCAATTCAAACCATGGAAATACGAATGGAATACCTCCAATAGCAAGCTAGCTGAAGTAAAGAAGAGCGTACTTCCTCACAAAGTTATCCAAAAAACAAGAAAACATGAACACCTCATAGCACACTCCCCTGAACCCGTATGTGATATTTTCAAAACACAATTAACGGTATAATAGATATATTTTATTAATCCTTTTTGCTTCAATATGTAGATGGGACAACTCATAGTTGCATGGTTTATACATACATAAAAAATATTCTCTAGGTCTAGATAAAATGTGATTATAATACATTTCACAGTAAAAATAATTAAATCAACACATCGTCATTAAAAAAACAATATAAAATACACCAAGTCCAGATAAAATGTGATTAAAAGACATTTCACAATAACAATAATTAAATTAACACATCATTTATAAAGACAATATAAATATAAAAACAGGAACATAGCAACACTCTACCGAGACAAGAACATTTTAAAATTAAATTTTCCAAATAAACACAATGGATCATTTCTCACTTTATGTGTAAAATCATCTACCGTGTAAAACATTTTTCTGATAAAAAAAGTTTCAATGTTTTTTTGAAGGTATAAGGTGACAAGGTCTTTATATCATTTGGCAGTTATAAATGCGAATACCAACGAATTTAGAAGATTTTTCATATTTCGCGTGTTGATGTTTTCGTGTGGTGATCCTCCTTATATTATGATTATGCATTTCTGCTCTCATTTTTTTTCTAAATCAACAAACAAACTGTCAATATTTTGTTTTGTTGGAACGTCTCTCTACAGGAAGCTCTATAATCCAAATTGAATATCAATCTCAGCAGTGCTTTTTGCTTTATGGAAATCCTGTCTGATCCAGTAACTAATCCCCAGACAGCAATATTATGATATACATATAATCGAGTGAAATTTAGCATAATAAACTGATATCAGTGATTTTGTATCTAATTTACACTTGATAGATTTTATCAAGTAGTATGATTGATTCAATTTCTTATATGTAAAATCGATATGTTCTTGCCATGTGAGTCAATCATTGTTCCCAAGAAGTTTGTCGAACTGGCCAATGGAAACTGAAATTGAGGTTATGTAGACTTCGAGATGAATTCCTAAATTGCATGTTTTGGTTTAGAATGAGTCTGTTTTTGTTACACCAGTCATTAAATTCAATTAGAAATGTATACACTAATTTTGTCATATCATCAGATGTTTTACTAGAAAGAATGATGGTGTGTCATCTGCATCCAGGAATATTTTCCATAACTTATGTTATCAGGAAGATCATATATAATACCAAAATTTGTTGTCCTTGAGAGGTACCCGTTGTTACAAGAAATTTATTTGACATTACGTTTTTCTGCTTCACCTGGAAACATCTATTCGTCAAAAAGACACAAGTAACTGGTTTATATTACCTCGAATTCCTATGTTGAAGAGTGTTTTTGCTACAAATTCAGTTTTCATAGTATCGAAGGCCCTGCTTGAGTCAAAGAAAATTCCTACAACAATATTTTTTTCGTCTATTAAATCATGTATATGTTGTGTGAAATTGAGCATTGAGGTTTCTGTGATTTTTTTGGAATCCATGTTGGCACTCTGTCCTCAGATCGAATGTTTTCAGCTAGTCATTTATTCTGAGAGAGATTCTGAGATTTTTGAGAGTACACTGAAAAGAGAAAAGAACGATAATTCTCGATTTTGCTGTCAGCATTTTCAATAAGGGGACTGGAAAGGCAATTTTGAGATAAGGATATTCTCCAAAAGAAATACATAAATTCATAATATGCCCTATTACGTCTGATAATATATCTACACATTCTTTAACACTTTGTGTGGAAACCTCATCATGTCCCGTGCTTTTTTTATCAGGTAATGAGACTATAACTTTTTTTACTTCTTCTGCTGTAATAGGTTTGAAGTGCATCGTTGTATTAACATTAGCCATTGCCGTACAACTGCCTGAATAATTTCCCGGGAAATGTGTGTTGACTTTTTTGTCAATTATAGTTGAGAAGTATTCTCCAAATGTTTTCGCGACTTCTCTTTCATTACTGATAAATTTCTGATTGTGATTCAGGACTTTACGTTCACTTTCAGTTGTTCTGGATGGCTGCTTCATTATATTCCATAAAATCTTGCTTTTATTGCTGGAATCATTGACTTTTTTCATATAGTGATCAATCTTCTCCTGGCGTATTTCATTTTTTCGAAATTTGTCAGTTCCTTTAGTGTTAGTGGATATATCTTTCATCTAATTTTTCCAGACAATAGTTCGTAAATGATGATCAGATAAGTCTAGATCAGAATTGCTAAGGACTAACCTGTCTCTATGACTTTAGTCGATACAACGTCTATACTACTTATAGTTTCCCATTTACCTAGATTTCCAATTCTTGTTGGCTCATCGAAAAGAGATATTATTCCATACGATTCAATAATGTCATTAAGCATTATTGTGTTGATATTTCTCGTTAAGCTATCGATGTTGGAGTCACCACATATGAATACATTTTCATAAGTTTCAGTAACCTTCGCTAATAAATAGGACAGTTGAAACAAGAACATATTTGTATTGCTACTGGGTGATCTATAAAGACAAATTATCGCAGTATTTTTTAAATGAGATTGCAGAACATCCTCTGTGATTGTCCACTCCACCATCAAGAGAGAATAAACTACCATATTCCAGAAAAACTGAAGGAAATTCTAGGAGAAAAGTGTAACTTTCAATCTTTAATATTATTTCTCAACACTATAGGAATATGCTGCCGTATTTGATATTGTGTTTTAAATCTTGTACTTTTTTTGTCGCTAATGATGTTTATTCGTTGATGCTATAGTCTAAATAAAAAAAAACATCATTAGCGGTTAAAGTGATTTTTGTTCGGTTTTCAATTATTTTCAGCAACATCATTGGATGAATCGTTTTGAGACTGTATTACAAAAGAAAAATATTTTCAGATCTTTATGAAACCGGGATATTTCAAGAAAAGTTGTGGATACGCCTTTTTGGCTAGCATACGCAATTCCTCAAAAATCACTATTCCACATCCTCTACAGCTAGACTCCAGAGGCGCACAGTGGAGTATTTGTGGCAAAACCCTGGCCAACAATATTGTTTATGTGTTTTGAAGTTGAAACCATTGATGTTGACTTTTGACTCACTTTGTAATGGTAAATACTCCTAAAAAATATCTCTATATACCAAAGTTTAATCACTACAGGGGTGATTCGGAAGATTAACTTCTTTAATCTGATTCTCCTGAACTCTGATCTCAGTCATCTTCTTCGGAGAGCTTTTCATCATTTAATTTTTCAGGAGATTCCTCAACCAATTCTTACAAAGCTAGTCTACTTAATTTATTTTCCACCTTCAGAAGTTGAAAAACGAAAAACCTGTAATGTGCCAGTAAAAAGAAACCTGTTCTTTAACTGAGGCTAGGAGCTCCTGGATGTTACTTATGCTCCTGGAAATGATGTGATCCACGTACCAGTTAGTCAGTAATGATAAAATAAACTTTTTATAATTGTTGAGCAATTTTTAACTGTTTCAATTTTGGCCAGGTTTTTGCTTCAAGTTCTCCACTGTGCGGTGTATGTCTCCTGTGGGCAACCCACCCCTACCCACATCCCACCTCACCGCCGGCACCGAATCTCCGAATTTGTGGATTATCAAATAACTTGAGAAAATTGATTTGTTTTTTATTCCCGAGAAACTTTTAACGTATCCGTTTACGCGATGCTTCAATCATTTGCCTGGACAAAAAGTTCTGGGTACGTGCTTGCCACAAGCCAAATTTTCTCACAACCACCCTATTGGGAATTAAAAATAACGGATACTCTCTCTGGTGTCCATTTTTGAAACTATACATACGTACATTGTTTACTTTTTCAAACATCAATGTTTATATGATTTTAACCTGAAACTTGGCGAATCTCTTGTAATTGTGGTTATTTAATGAAATTCTTGTTTACCTGGTGAATGTTTTGTTGACTATTGTACGTCCTCGAGTGAAAAAATGAGTGATTCGAGTTCAAATCATTTTTGTTGTGAACCTCAATGTGACCCTTGGCAAAACGATACCATTGTATTGGAATAAGTTTTCATCATTTTCTGTGAGAAAATAAACGTAACGTTCTAGTGCAGACTAATCTAGGATTGAGCGAATCTATAGCCAGACGATGGGCTCTTGAAGAAGAATACATTCCCTTTCCAAAATCTTCCTGTATCGTCTGTGGTCAAGAAAAAAAGTGAAAAAGGTCCTTCAAAGAGAGTTGAGAGGAAAGAAAAGAGAGTTAAGAAGAGAAAAAAGAGATATTATTCAACATACCGAAAATTATTCATACAGTATGGAAAAAGAGTGACTATATATGTATATCTAGGTGATAGGGACACATTGTTTACTTTTCGAAACAATAATGTTTATATGATTTTATCCATTTTACACTTAAAACTTGTCGAATCTCTTGTGATTGTTGACATTCAATGACATTCTGGTTCACCTGGTGAATATTCTGTTGACTATTGTATGTCCTCGATTGAAAAAAATGAGTGATTCTAGTCCAAATCATTATTGTTGTGTACCTCAATGCGACTCTTGGGAAAAACGATCCCGTTGAACTGGAATCAGTTTTTATCATTTTCCGTGAGAAAATGAATGAACATACTGGTGCAGACTAATCTAGGTTTGAGTGAGTCTATAGACAGACGACGGGCTCTTGGGATCTTGAAAAAGAATACAGTTCCTTCCCAAAATGTTCCTGTATCATGTGTGACAAAAAAAAAGTGAAAAAGAGAACCTTCAAAGAGAGTTGAGAAGAAAAAAAAGAGAGTTAAGAAGATAAAAAAGAGATTCAACATACCGAAGATTATTCATACAGTATGGAAAAAAAAGTGACTATTTATGTATATCTAGTTGATAAGGACACATTTTCACACCATCTTGTTTATTTTAGGGAAAATAAAAAAACTGTTTTTGTTAGTTTTATTTTTAGTTCGTACATTCTCAAATAATAATGTGTAACATTTCTTCAAAATAATTCATAACAATAATTCCCGATGACTTCACTAAGCTGTCCAAAAACTTCGAAAAATATTTTTTTGCAAGCAATTAAGAACATACTTTGTCTCCTTCAAAGTGAGTTTTCGCAAATGATATTGTCTTAAGATTTAAATACACTACTTCACTAGAGTCTTGAAATTAATAACAACTACACAAAAAAACTGGAAAATAATACCAAATGGAAATATTTTGAGAAAAACTCCAAACACAAGTGTATAACCTCTGAGAAAACAGACAAACAATGTACGTATGTCTGGTTTGAATTTTCGCCACTCTGGCGCTGGCATCTAATTTTGAATTCCCAATTGATCTGATCACTCGAACTTCAATACCTCCTTATGAAGGAAGGAGTTGAGTTGAAAGGAAAATGTTCAATATTATTATTATTATTATTTAGTATTATTAATTAATCATACACTATTACGGAATGTTGTCTGTTATAGGGTTTGCTGTTTGCACACGATTCTGTGGCCCAAAAAGACTATTACCCGCACCTTCCTGAAATACCACGTGACACCGAAGAGGAGGAAGAAACAATCAAGATTGTACAACTTGTCAAAAGCAATGAACCCTTGGTAATATCTCTTACACACTTTGTGTTTGTAATATTTTCGTATTGCTGTTTTCAACCGCGTTTATTTTTCAAAATACTGTTGTTTATTTTTACGTGCAGTTTGAGGATATTCATAAAGACAATATTTCCACTAGATAATTAACCGTTTATGATAGATAAACTTATGAAGAAAAGGCTAACGGAGTATTTAAATGAAATATGATGAAATGAACTATTTTTCTTTCATTTTTATCAATTTTATGGATCGTAGTTGTGGGGAATATCTCAATATTTGAATCAACTTACAATATTATAAGCCATTTCGATTCTTTCGTGAGAGCAATAACATTATTTTAAAGTTAGAATATTCCTAAACGACTGAATAATTAATCCGTACCGTTATCATGGTCCAATACGTAAATTATCTCCTATATTACATTTTAATGCGAGAATTGAAATTTGTCCACGTAATTTGATATTATGAGTAATCTGATTGATTTTTATCCTTTTTATATTAGGTTTGGATTATGTCATAAACTAATTTGCATTAAATAATCAGGACAGGCCGTCAATTAAACATCATCTTGTGTGAAAATTTCATTGTATCGAGTACGTTCCTGCTTGTGGTCGGTCGACCGCTTAGCCTCACGGCAATGTATAATAATGAGTCTCTTAGATGTATTGCAGTACTATACCTTGAAGCTTTCCATAATTAATTTGCTTAGTCTCAAATAATTAGAATTATATGCGAACAGCATTAATCAAATTAATAAAACTTAAAGTAAAGCGATATTATATTCATATTGTAACTTGTGAATATTCAAAATCCTTTATTTGTCTGACCTACATTGATGTCAATTCAGAACTTTATAGTTTATAGGTATTCATTGGTACAGTTGGATTTTTTTACCAGATGTCACACATAAGCAAATATTTCAATAATCATATTATCATGCTTTTCATCTATTACTTTTCTTCAGATTCAACGCATAAATGAAAAATATATTTAGTGGATATCTACTCAAATGGGTGAGGTTCGGTAATTTTTCTAAGTTCACTTTTTCTTTTTTGCAAAGACTGGGGCACACAGTGCTGAACCGATAGTTGTAAGTATCATGATGAAATAGCGATCTATCTTTCTTTATATGCACAATAATCCCCACACTGTTATGCTCGGTCCTCCCTTAGGTTTCATTCCATCACTTCTCTAAAAAAATCACTACAAATTCTCGATCATCTATCGACTAAGAATATTGACCAAACGCCCCATGACGCATGTATTTCTATTGGCCGAATTGTTGGTAGCATTGAACAAGAAAGCATTCTTTGAATATGTCCTTACAGCGGCGGTTCTAGCTGGTGGGCCGTAAGGTCATGTTAGTTCCCGCTCAGCTTTGACTGGAAACTCTCAATTTCCCAGGTAATCAATCCCTCGCGGTTTCTTCTAAAATATATTATTAGTGACAATCAATTTTGTGGAAGTAATCCATTGACTCAAAGTCAAGCTATGATGATTTGGAGGACGGAAGGAATTTTTACAAAGTTTAATCCAGCTCCACCATTATGTATTATGTTGGGCAGAGTCTTTGTGAAAATCCCCATCCTCAAATAACCAATGAATTCGAATTTCAGAATTTGGTATAACTTCGTTGATCATGGTCCTCTGAACCCGAAAATACTTCCAGTTCGAAAGACTCCGTATATTAGGTCACCACTAACGAACAAATAATCTTGAGCATCCATCGCAAGAAAATGTCTCAAAGGAGGGTATTCTTTTCTGGGATCCATGCTCCCAGTCATAAGATTTTGAACACTTATAGATCTATAAAAAAGGAATATGTTCCGAAAATTTTAATGTCTAAACCGTTCCGGAACATCTTCAAATACGTTCTTTTGAAGGCAAAAAATTATAAAATTTTGGCAACATAGCTTATGTGCGTATCCTTGGTTTCGATGTAATACATAGATAGGTACTTGTTGCTGAATCGATGACGTACCTAGTGTTATAGAAGCGTTCTAAACTAGACGAAGTTTTGAACATCTCGAAAGTTCTTGCGATGTTGATAGCATTGATAGCAGGCGCAATTAAACCCAGTATCACCAGTAACTTCACTCTTTTCTCATTTTCAAGTTTCGGATATTGAAAATGGTGTTGGTGATCTGCAAGTGGGCAGCACAAAAGAGTACCATCAGTTTAAAAGTTCTCCAAAAAATCCTGCATGCTCGTAGCATAGTAGTATACTCAAACTACAGAGACGAAAACAACGAGTCAAGCAATTTATTGATTAGAACAGAAATACGCACGTACATTTTTAAAATAACTAAATTATAATGCTGCCTCTTAAACATTATTAGAAAACCTATATTTGTTTTAGTAAGTAAGTACCTACCGATGTAACAAGCGAACACCATTAGAAAATCTATTAGCATTTTTTTTACAAAAGTATGCACAAGAATTATATACCGAGTGTCAACGAATCTATTAGACAAGTCATAACTTCTAGAATATTAGGTGTATCAAAATGAGATTTGGTATAGGTAAATGGTATGTGAAGAGGAGAGTTTTTGCATATTTTTCACTTTCCGGTTACTTCCAGTTTAACCGGAAATGGCTCCGGTTTTTGAATTTTTAAATGGAACACCCTGTATATTGTAACTTTTTTGGATTTCTGAGATAATTCTGGATCAGTTTGTGACATTTTGAAAAGTTTTTACGCCTACTTAATTTTTTTGAGTCACTTTTAATATTGCATTCAATTGGCCTCAGGTGATTTCAGGAAATTACAATCGCAAAGTTTTAGTGACTAGTATGATAGATAGGAACAAGACAAGTTGGCAAAATAACATTTCCGTGTCTAACTATTATTTTTCAAATGGCAACCATTTTTTGACAAGCACTTTCCGAAAAAAGGATTTTTTGACGAATCTAACGATACTAATTTATTTGCGATTGGATTATAAATGAGAACATAAATTAAATATTACTAAGGAAAATACTGGATAATAATTTATTTAATTTTGCCAAGTGTGCCATGGATAGCCATGATGCATAATATTTTGCAGTTATTTTTATCAAGTCTTCTTTGGAAAGCAAAACACTCACTTAGGTAATGACAGTGACATGAGCTTTATGAGCAGACAGTAAAAGTTTCTTACCTTTCGTTGAATTTCAGTTTAATTTTTCTTCAAAATAATGTATGCTCGAAGTGAAAAAGTAGATAAGTTATTAATATTTGGAGAATGTCATAGAAATTCGAGGAATGCTGCTGAGTTGTATGCTCAGAAATATGTCAATCGGCAACATCCAGCCCATCAGTATTTTCCGTATGTTGAGAATCGTTTTAGGCAAGAAGGAAATCAAGAGGCGGAACAGAGGTTTATCATAAATGAACAGACTGAGATTCACGTTCTTGCTATGGTTGAGGTTGATAAAACGGGTTCTTTAAGATAAATTAGTCAAGAAATGCAGGTAAGTCACGAATCAGCAAGAAAAATACTGAAAAAACACGGATATCGGGCATTTGGATATCAGTTACATGAACATTTGTATGCTGACGATAGCGATAGACTAGTAGTGTTTTGTGATTGGCTGCTTCAAAATCATAAAGTTACCCAAATTTTATCAACTTTATTCTATTTTCCGACGAATCACGATTTACAAATAATGGTATAATGGAAAGAGAGAGTTGTATGCAATTTTATATTTGGATTCAATAAATATAGAATGTAAAAATACGTATATTTATTGGTTGAGGCGGAGAAGCCTTTGGGCTATAGTGCATGAAAATAAAAATTACTAGCTATTCTCGAACGTTTTCGATCATCAGATCATCATCAGGAGAATTTTGTCAGAATTTTACAGAAAGTAAAGTTTATAGAAGAACTGAATTTTGTGAAACATTATCATATATGAGTAACTCTATCATGTGTAAAGTATTCTGAAATGAAACGAGCAGCAAAAAAATATCAATCAATCAATTTTTTTATTTTATTATGATTTTTTTGCTGCTTACGATTTGTTGTTCGTTTTATTTCAGAATAGTTTACACATGATAGAGTTACTCATATATGATAATGTTTTACAAAATTCAGTTCTTCTATAAACTTTACTTTCTGTAAAATTCTGACAAAATTCTCCAGATGATGATCTGATGATCGAAAACGTTCGAGAATAGCTAGTAATTTTTATTTTTATGCACTATAGCCCAAAGGCTTCGCCGCCTCAACCAATAAATATACGTATTTTTACATTCTATATTTATTGAATCCAAATAATGGTATATTCAATGAGCAAAATACTCGGTACTGGGCCCAACAAAACCAAGATGCAATGAGAGAGGGCAATTTTCAAGAAAGGTATGGCGTCTGGGCTGGTATCGTTGGATACAGAATAATTATGCCAATATTGTTTCAAGGTCAATTAACAGGGGTTAGGTAATTAGGTTTTCTTAAAAAAAAATCGAGGATCATCTTAATAATCTAACTTTAGCAGTTTTACGGCGAATTTACTTCCAACAAGATGGAGCACCCCCTCATCACCAAAGAAGTTCTTGATTACTTATTGGTTCATTTTAATAATCAACTTATTGCAACCATGGTTCAGTATGGTGGCCTGCCTGATCACCAGATCTCACTGTGCTCGATTTCTTTATTTGGAGATATGTTAAAGAAAATGTTTACTATGCAACAGCCCCAGCTATTCTCGAAATCTTAGAAGATATTATTATCCATGGCACACTTGACAAAAGTAAATAAATTATTATCCAGTATATTCCTTAGTAATATTTAATTTAAGTTCTTATTTAAAATCCAATCGCAAATAAATTAGTATCGTTAGATTCTTCAAAAAATCCTTTTTTCGGAAAGTGCTTGTCAAAAAATGGTCGCAATTTGAAAAATAATAGATAGACACGAACATGTAATTTTGCCAACTTGTCTGATTCCTATCTATCGTACTAGTCACTGAAACTTTGCGATTGCAAATTTCTGACCTCACCTGAGGTCCTCAGATTAGTTTACTCCGCCTAGATGCAATATTAAAAGTGACTCTAAAAAAATGAAGTAGGGCTAAAAACTTTTCAAAATGTCACATTCTGATTGTCTCAGAAATCCAAAAATGTTACAATATCCGGAGCCATTTCCGGTGAAAGCGGAAGTGAACGGAAAGTGAAAAATAAGCACCTAATATTCTAGAAGTTATGACTTGTCTGATAGATTTGTTGACATCCGGTGTACTCGTGTACTACAATATACTTAATAAACCAAAACAAAACCAATTATTTTCGAAAAGATCTGCAGATACCTACCTACCTAGGTAAAAGCAAACATTATTGAAACAATAGATACTTTTACTAATTATAAATAATATAAACAATATACACGTACCAGCTATACAAAAAGTATGATGAGAATTATTCATAATAGTGCTGGCTGCATTTCACTCGCATGCCAAAAAAATTATAGATACTTTCTTACAAAGCTGATTATGAGTGAGCATACGAATATACTAGCTACTTTACCAAATCGAAGCAAAAACAAACTTCTTAAGTCTAGCAACACGTCATTTGGATCATTTGCCATATCTGTGACGGGTAAAGAAATCCTGGCTGATGCCTTCCATATTACAGAGCAGACATGCCCACACATTCGTGCACCTGATTTGCAGAGAGATGCCCAGCCAGTTATTGCGTTCACTCCAATTAGTTAGCTATTATATTCGATAAAGCATTTTCTCTCGTTAGCAGCTTGAAACCGTGAAGGTATTGAAGCTCTTATCAGATGAATATTATAATTTTCGGCATTAGGTTCATTAGGTTGACGATTTAATCTTATCAAATAGTTGCCGTTGTTTATATGATATGACGTATAATTGTATGATAGTTAAATCTGGTATGTACCGAGTGTTATGTCCTGAATTTCATCTTCAGATAAAATCGGAAAGTATTGAAGGTCAATAAATCCGCCTACCAACGGCCAATTGATTCTACCTTGAATTAGGCGTTCATCTCTTATTCTGTCTAGTAAATGATTAGGGAGATCCAAACGTTCGAAAACTCTTACAGAGAATGTGTCATCTGCAGACCCACTCTCATTTATAGGCACATGTTACTTTAAAAATGTTTCACACCCGTAACTGTTTGGCACACATTTCTTAAAAACCGTAACTTATTTTGAAGTCTTCCAAAAACCACTTCAACTACCCAACTGAGCATCGTAACAAGTCTCGATTCCTTTGCTTGCTGAGTGGTCAGTTGACGTTGACCGTTCTGAAGAAAATGTGGCATGAAAACGTTTAGTCCCAGATTTTGGCAAAACTGCATTGAGTCTCGATATCTGCGATCATACATAATGTTGTCACCTTCTTGAAAAAAGTAAAAAATCCGTTATCGTTAACAGCCATATCGTTGAATATCGACCAATCATTGTGTCTAGCATCTAAAGCATGCGGGCCAGTTACATCAATAAAATAACCGTCTGGTGCTATCACAACCGAGAATTTCTAAATTCGAGCGTTTTGGCAAAGAATATGTCTTTCGCTGAGAAATATGATCACGAGTTTTTTCATGGTGCAAGTATGTGGCTACCAATGAATCAGGATTAACGTAACAAGCGATTTGAAGTAGTAGTACTGTGATTAGCAGCGTATTCTTGACGAGTTATGTGTTGGTAACCAAGATGAAGAGAAACAAAGTGAACTGTCAGTGAATTAAGAACATCGTGGAATATTTTGCTAACAAGATATTGCTGTTTCGGTTTCATGCCAAACATCATGCTCGAAATTTCGGAGTTGGATCAATTCTTAGTTCTATAAGAAAAAAAGCAACGCAGTTTTTCTTCTAGGTGTCAAGTTATTGCAACCGTTGTAAAGTTCGCTTTACTTAATCCGGTTAAGCACTTGCAATCGCCGTCATTCATATTTTCATTGTCAAATATCTTGCATTTTTCTTCTAGAGCTACTATGCGATCAGTGAGCAGATTAAGTAAACCATATGTAAACTGCCTAGGAGCAGCCCGCAATCGCATTTGACATATCCTTTGTCAAAATGTTCCGGGCATGATCGTTTCTCCAAGTAGCAAAATATCCAGTTTTGAATCCATAACTTCAGATTGGCATCTCTTGAAATACGCTAGCGAATAATAACACCACACACGCAAAAAACTCTTTGATTGGTTGGCAGTTTGACCGGTACATTTCTAATGTTTTCGCCATTTCCTTTATCATTATCAACGTCTACTTCATCATTGTTCTCATTTTCAAAGAAATATGATCTTGTTGGACGTTAGGTTGTCTGATTTCGTTGCCTTAAGAATCAAATACGAACAAGAATTATAATGTTGCTACTATAAACATTGTTTTACTTTACCTTGTCATCGAAACCTAGCATAGCATTGGAAGTTTTCTCCAGTTCTCCAGTTTTCTCCAGGCTCTACTCAGTCAATTTCTCTGCGTGCGGGTATAATCAGTAGAAACTGCTGGAATGTTTCATTATTAGCCGATTTTGCAGTACTTTTTTTATTGATGTACCCATCGCACCCAAAACCCTTTATTGGGACCATGTAAAATTAACAAATAGATATAAAAAGTATTAAAATAAAAAGATATACTAATCAAATCATAAACGAATTGAAAAGAAAACGATAAACACTTTTTTTGTAATCAACAACAATAAAAAGAAAATGTCAGTTCTGACATTTAGTCATTAAAATAATTAAAAAACAATGTTGCCACTTTGCAGTTTTTGACAATAATTGATAAGAACTTATTACAAAAGATAACTTATTCTGAATAGATAAGAAAACAACATTACGAACCGTGACAAAAGCTCTACCGAAATCTGTCTCCTTGTAATTTATTTTCTCATATGTTGTAAGCCTCATCGATAAAAAATAATGGATTTGTGATAATTGATTTTTGTCTCATGGGGCCGTGCTGTTGAGATACTTTATGCTTGATAGTCAAATCAGTGAAGTTGCTGGATATGATATGGTCAAATTATTTTGCTGGTGAGCACATTATTGACATCGTTTTTCAGTATTGTTTTGAATTTTTTTCGAAATCGAAAAATGTATAGAGGAACCAAAATTACCTAGATATAACGTATTATGAAGAGTGTGCATTGAGTCATTGCTGCCATCTTTTGCATTGGCTTCACTTTCCTATCTTCATTGTCAATACTCATAGTTCATAGATGAACGACAATTACTATATTCTCTCACTGAAAATATTTGACTTACATTTTGCATGTCTGTCTTTCAGTGTAGCTCTAGCTAGTTACCCAGTAGAAAACTCAGATTGAAGATTCGATTTATAATCCATAATATACAAAAAAAATAGATTTTTTTGGAGAAGTGCCTTTATTAATGGGATGTCTTTGATCTCTTTGACTAAAATTTTAAAATCTCTAGGGTGCAACAATAAAAAGAGATGAAGTTAGTGGTAAGATAGTTATAGCACGAGTGATGCATGGTGGTGCTGCAGACAGATCTGGATTGATTCACGCTGGAGATGAAGTTGTAGAAGTCAACAATATCAATGTTGAAGGAAAAACACCAAACGATGTTCTCACTATTCTGGTAAATAGAATTATATTTATAATTGTCGATCGACATCAACAATCTTTCCAATCCATCCTTCATCTCCTACCAATGTCGTCCATATTAGGTTCCTACATGTCAATATTCCATATTTTTGCGGTTTTTCTGGTTTTTCAGTATCTTTTCGTACCCTTCCAATAAGCTTGAATTTAATCTCATATCTATGTATGTATGTACCTTCAGTACGTATCCTACAATTGAAATTTGAACCAATTCTACACATTTGACACTATTACTACAATGAAAAGTTCAAGATTATACATTTTCTATTTTTTTTAATTGATGCTGCCGATATTTGATAAAAATCGATATTAAACCGAAAAAGACACTCACTTCACTATATGATTTTCACTAAACTGGGTTTACCAAACCACGACAACGTGTTTCGCTATACAGGGTGAGTCAAGCTGAACGCCTCGGACTCTCATGGCCAAATGGTATTTTTTTTCAGTAAACGGCCTGGGAAAGTATATGTATGTCGATCTGAACTACATTTTAATAATAATGATTTTTATGCCAGGTATTTGAAATGAGCGTGGCATATCAAAGTTATATATTTTTAAATGGATCATCCTGTATTTTCTTGCATTTTTGAATTCTTTCAGAAAAAATAAGCTGACTTTGCTAAAGTATCCCTATACCTAACTCTTTGTGACATATTCAACTTTTTCACAAAATGTAACGTCAAAGAAATTCAATATCATTGGAATTAGCCACGGCAGGTGTACGAAATTTTGACCGTTCACTCAAATCCCTTCCAGCTAGTTACTGTGGCTTGAGTGGACGATCAATACTATACAGGGTGTTTTATATTATTAGGAACACTTACCGCATATTTGTTATCTCAAATAGAACACCCTATATTTTTCCACGTGACAAGATGCACCTTTTCATTTCCTTTCGAACCATATAATATTTCCCTATATCTAAATGTGGTGCTTCAGGAGTTATCGAAGCCTTTTCGAAATCCGATGAATTTTTTCAATTAACAATACTTCATCTAGTAGTCTGATGAAAAAATTATAATACATGTTCGACATGATCACCATCTACTTCAATACAGCATCGAATTCTTTTTTCGAATGGGCTTCTGACATTTCTCAACATATTTGGAGTCACTGTTTGGAAGGCATTTCTAATCCTCACTTTCAATATCATCAGGAGTAGTGGGTGGTGTACTGTATACAATATCCTCGATATATCAGCATAAAAAAAAGTCCAAGGGTGTAAGATCAGATCTCGCTGGTCAGTTATAAGGGCCACCTCTCCCTATCCATTCATCTGTAAATTTTCTGTCCGGATAGTTCCTGACAACACGTTTGAAATGTGCCGGAGCACCATCTAATTGTAGCCACATCTTCTGTCCACATTCAAGGGAATATTTTCCAGAAGATTCCGAAAGTCTGGTTTCATGAATCTTAAAAAATTCCTCCCATCCAGATGCCAGTCCAAGAAATAAGGACCAATTATGGTGTCTCCTATGATTCCCCCGAATGAGTTAACACTCCACCGGTTCTGGCGATCGACGGTTCGAAATAAATGTCTGTTTTCGGTGTCATAGTAATGAAAGTTATGTCGATTCACCAGTCCAGTGTTATGGAAGGTTGATTCGTCTGTGAATAAAATATGTTCATAAAAGTTCATCTCTTCGCCAACTCGTTCAAGATATCATAAACAGAAATCTAGCCTGCGTTCAAAGTCCCCTCCATACATATGTTGATGCAGCTGAATGTGGTTTGGATGACATTTGTGTTTTCTGATAATTCTGCTAACATTCGATTGACTTTACCTGTTGCATTAGCAATGGCTCTAGTACTGGTAATGGGATTTTCAATCGCATATTGCAAAACTTCGAAATTGAGTTCCTCATTCCCAGTCACTGGTTACGATATCTCTCGAGCAGTGTACTCGATACTACCTGTTCCTCGAAATCTGGCTAATAATCTCTCAAATAAATTTTTATCAGGATGCTCTTGATCTGGGTACTTTTGTGCATAAACCCTCGACGCTAATAAGAATTTTCGTAACACTCTCCTATGGTTAAAATCATGTTGATTCTTTCTTCATGTGTAAAACTTTTTATTTTACTTCTCAAATCTGAGAACACGAGAGCAAGACGAATTCAACACAAACTTATGACAAAATATTACGCTATTTAACAGGAGTCTGCTTGGAACAACAATTGAATAGAGTTGGACGTATTTTTCAAGTATATGACACTAGATGAAATAATGTTAATTCAAAAAATTCATCGGATTTCGGAAAGGCTTCGGTGACTCCCGAAGCACCACATTTAGGCATAGGGAAGTATTTTAATGTTCGAAAGGAAATGAAAAGGTGAATCTTGTCACGTGGAAAAATATAGGGTATTCCATTTGAAATAACAAAGTTATTGGAGTTCAAATATGCGGTAAGTGTTCCTGATAATATAAAACACACTGTATACTATTGATCGTCTACTCAAGCCACAGTAACTAGCTGAAAGGAATTTGAGTGACCGGTCAAAATTTCATACATCTACCTTGGCTAATTCCAATGATATTGAATTTCTTTGACAACGTTACATTTTGCGAAAAAGTTGAATATTTCACAATCCGAGAGATTTAGGTATAGGGATACTTTAGCAAAGTCAGTTTATTTTTTCTCAAAGAATTCAAAAATGCAAAAAATACAGGGTGTTCCATTTAAAAAAAAACCTGATATGTCACGCTCTTTTCAAATACCTTGTATAAAAATCATTATATTTAAAATGTAGTTCAGATCAGCAAACATATACTTCCCCAGACCGTTTACTGAAAAAAATACCATTTGGCCACGAGAGTCCGAGGCGTTCAGCTTGACTCATCCTAGTAGCTTTTTCAGGGGGATATAATGCTAACTCAACAATCATGATGTATCATGTAAAATAATAAAGGCAGGTAGTGGCAGATATATGATTCTAATTAAAAATATTAAGGATAATCCAAAAGTAATTAATATGATGGAGACTAAGTATGACGAGTTTTATTCCGTTACATGTTTGATTTGCAGTAAAAAAACAACAAACAATTTGAGTAGCAAATATTGCGATTTTTTTAATTTAATAATTTCTAAACTTTCTAGAAAAACGAGTTTGGAACCTTTTTTTTTCTATATGTAATCGAAACAAAACAATGGTTTTCAGTCAGGAGGTGACTAGCAAAAGTTGAATTTGTTTTTCTATTAACGAAACAGTTCCTATTTTCCTATAATAGTTTTTAAAATGTTCTGCCATTTGGCCTATGCTAAAGCTTGCACAAGAGCTACAAGTTAATTTACATACTCCAGATTTCTCAGTTTCATCTTGCACAGGGCAACACGAGTACCCCGCCTCCTCACCCGCATCTCCTTCCACACTCCTTGGAGATGACTAAATCTATCCATAAGGAGAACTTTTCTTTCTAGCAAAACTCCGAAGGAACGATAACGTTCAAGTTGGTGCCTGCCGATGGAAAATCGGGTGCGAGAGAAAGCAAAGTTCGCGTGAGAGCCCACTTTGATTATGATTCCTCCACCGACCCATATATCCCTTGCAAAGAAGCTGGTTTGGACTTCATTAAAGGAGATGTTTTGCATATAGTTTCGCAGGATGATGCATACTGGTGAGTAGCAAATGACTGAAATTAAACTATTATTCTGACGAGATAGTGATTGATTGGTTATAACAATCGAATCAGATTACAGTTTGAGTGATTTTATACACGCTTCATTAGCTTCACCTGTACGTATTTATGAGTGTAGGTAATGGAATCTTCGAAATCAATTTGCACCCACTTCCAGACGTCCGAATCATTTGATATTTGCGCACGTATTAAGAACCGATGAAAATACAATAACTTTATAGCTATGACCTGGTATTCTCACCAAGATCGTCAGAAAAAAATAATTTACAGTTCAAAGATATGGCAGTACGGTCCTGCTTTGAACCTGGACGGCCATGTGAAAAATCGCTCCAAAGTTAATTAGTGATTCTCCACTCTTGTACCCCCAAAGAGTGGAGAACGAACCCCCTGTGCATACCCTATTGAAGATTGAACCTACAAACTACCTAGTAGAAATCGACAACCCTCTGGAATCAGTGCTTGCAGGGATCGGTTCTTTCTCGAGAGCCGATCTACTGGAAGTACATGGCACTTTGATTGAGTCCATTGGAGATAACCTCATCAAAATCCCAGCTGTAAGTTCTCTATTATCAGCTAGAACCAAAGAGAATGATGGCTCAAGAGAGCATGCTCCTGCCAAATGGCAGAAAAAGGAGGTTTTTCCTACACTCCCAGTGCCCAAAGGTAACTTAAACCCAGCTATTCCTCCTACTGAATTTCGTAGAAGTTGTAGAATCGTAGTCCCTAATGCCTCAGCTTGAATAAATACTCAAAATATCAAAATTTAGAACAAATTTGAACAACTGTCATCTATGTCAGAAGGTGAAATGCTCGCAATTTTGCTTCAGTTCAGGAGCGGAATCAGCTCTGGTGTGTCTTTTGAATGTCGGCCCTGGAATTCTAGTAATAGTGATAGGAAACCCCTGTCTCCGCAATAATCATGTGACCATATGATGTCGCTTCATTAAATCAGGTAGCATCAATGGTTGTAGACGTTCCCATCATCCAGATTTACACATAGACAAAACTTCACCTGTAATAGATTGGTTGATATGCTGGGCAAAGGTTAATTTCCAATTTTTTTCAGATTTCATCAAATTGTTTTTTTTTACAATGTCAGACCATTTTTTTTTGTGATCCACCCTGTATATTTTGAGTATCTGCAGAGTGAACTTTCACCGTGAACGATCGAGTTTGTAACCGACTTTTCCGGAATTTCAGGCATTTGGATATATCAATAAGCAGGACTGGTGCAGTTTCATGAGAAATACATAATAGATATGTCAGTTTAATTCAGGAGATGCTAATATTATTAATCGCAATTGAAATTGGTATCCTACAAAATATATAAAAATAAATGAAATTCCACCGCTCAATTTTTTGGAAATCACTGAAAAACTTACTATCTTTGGATTCACCCTGTATATCGTCTGTACGTGCTGGAATCATTGTTTTCCATAGTTTATTCAAATCGGCCATATGAACAATCGATGCATACTGGATTTGGTTTATATATTCGAAAAAGTCTCTTCACAATGGCCATTTGAAATTTTGAAAAAGTTATCTTTAGCACCCTATATAATCTAAACTGTCGAATTTAGAGCGGTGGTGCAATGGAGACATTTGATCAGAATCACGAGTTCTGCAATATATAAAAAAATCGAGCAAATTCACCAAAAGCCAATTTCCCATTGATGCGGTGCGAGGTACTTTAAAAAAAAATCCTAAAATTTTGTATGAATTACCGCATATCAAAAAAATTATTCGAATTGATATCGAATATAAATTTAAGGAATGTTCCCTTTCCAAATGAATCAGGTATCATTGATTCCAGGTGGCAAGCTCGGAAAGAAGGAGATCGGAATATGAGAGCCGGCCTTATTCCTAGCAGAGCTTTACAAGAAAGAAGAATTATACATGACCGTTCCCAAGTACCGAAAAATGGTGACGATGGTGAGTTTGTAGGAGTAGAACCCACTTTTGATAACGCTTGGTGCTTTGTTTGGCTGTGCTTCTAAATATTGCGCATGATTCGAAAGTAGTTTCCGATTTATGACTCATAATCTAAAAAATCAGAGAACATTTATTCTAGCAGTTTAATCACAATGTATATCATACATATTCATTAGTCTTAGGTTCTTCTTCTCCTTGCTTATTCAATCATCCTCGTATCGCGACACCTTAACATTCGCGCTGTTGAGTGATTGCTCAATGGAAAACTTTCGGCGTATAAATGGGATGGGTCATTTAGAAACATGCACATAACCAAAAACATCAAATGAAAAAAATAAATATGATTGACGCGATCCTCAAACTCAGGTTGATTCAAACCTGCCTCCGACTTCAACATTAGTCATCGCAGTAATTTGACGCATTCAATACAAGAGGCGACCAGGATTTCAAGATATTGAGAATTAATGATATGTTTATCATCCAACAACTTCATATAGTTTTTTAGTGGAATCCCGCATTCTTCAGATATTTTGAGATGTATTTGTGTAGCTAGGATATATTTTCGAACATAACTCTGTGGTGAAGTTTGTTTCTTTTTTCTATTTTCGGAAAAATGATAATGAAACCAGCAAGTTTTTGGTCTTTGTTTTGTTATGAAAACTTCAATATAATATTGATATTTTGTTATTCCAAATGCGACTGACTGTTATTGTGTCGTTCGTTGTACTGTTCTGGTACTTAATTTGAGTACATTTCGGTTATCGGATAACCTAAATATTATCGAATAAAACACCAAATCGGCATCACAACCCATTCCATGCTTTTGGAAAAACAAAGCATCAACATTGTATTCATGGTTTTATTGGGAAATTCAAAAGAAAAATATGGGCAATATTTTCGAATATGAAAAAACTGATCAAACTTCACACCATAGAGTCATACTATCACATCATTGTTCGAACTTGGTAGAGCTACACACAAAAAATACACTCCAGAATACTCCGAAATCTGTGAAGAAGACCGTGGCTACGGTCGAATGATTTTTTATATAATCAACCAAATATCCAAGAAATCTAAACTAATCACATTCACTTGCTCAGCTTCCCAACATCATGTATTTTTCACACTGGCAACCGCATTTCATCACCAAGCATGCCGAATCACCTCATGAATTCATACACATTACTAACAACTCATTTCGTGCCGTAGGGCTTTGCTCTGTTTCAGCTTTGCCTGTTATTACCTGCAGTCAGTTTCCGAAATCCCCTCGTTGTGCATCCAAACCTAAAATTAAAAAGATTATATATGATACAGCCGAAAACGACGACTTCGATCGGGAGCACATCGCCACCTACGAGGAAGTGGCCAAATTGTACCCCAGACCTGGCATCTATCGACCGATTGTGCTCATTGGCGCGCCCGGCATCGGGAGGAACGAGCTGAAGAGGAGGCTCATCGATACCGATCCTCACAAGTACAAAACTCCAACACCGTGTAAGTTCCAAATGATGTATTTCTTGGGTTTCGTTAAAATGGCTAAATATGATGTCTCCCATATGGTTGGTTGAATACGGTAAAGTTCTGTATTCCAATGGCCATTGATATGATCATGAAACTGGGAATTTGATACAACTCCCTATGCAAATCACCATTGCCCATACATTGACGCGATCTTATTTATAGACCATGACCAAATGTTTTATTCCCCAAAATTGCTTATTGGTACTACCTATACAATAGGTGTATATTGAGAATATCTATCAGAAAACAACTGCTTTCCTGGCTAACGCCTCGACGAACATTGGATTATAACCAAAGGATAATCGTGCAAAGTCCAACTGGGCTAGTTTTCAAATGTTTGTTGGGAAATGTATTATAACCGCCTCGAACAGGCTGACCACCCATAGACCAGTTTCGTAGTATTTGCCCCTCATCATTGCAGAGTAAGTCAAACAGACATTGATGAATATCTGTGAACCCGAATGAAACGATCAAAATTCATCCATGTCTTACTCTTAGGTGGGATATCATCAACCAAATGGAAAACAGTACTAGCTGACACCATCGCAACTTCAACTATTGCAACAAATATTACTCGAAGATGACATTTCTTTTTATGGTACCAGTCTAATTTCAATACTCTATCTAATGTTTGCAATTGGCAATGAGTTTGTACTCCTTTCTCCAATGGGAATTTTAATTTCAAGAGCAAACTCCGGAACGTATCAGTAATTGCAGACTTTTTATCTTCACGGATGGCAGTGAAAATGTCATCTATATACCTCTTGAAGAAGGGTACTGTGGTAGATGATTCGTTTGAGCTTTGTTTTATCATTCGAACAAAACCAGATGATGGGTGACACTGTAGATTGTAGGGGGTTGATTTGGCTCTTCAGACTCTCCTTACATCGACCTATGAGATCGTCTCTACATTACCCTTCATCTATTCAAGACCCGGGATTTCAAGGCTCCTTGCGACGTGTATAAGTGTCCTCGGAGTTCCTGATGTCGAAGAGCATTAATAAAACCCCTTCGAGGAAAAAAGGCGCTTTGCTTCTTTACCTTTCTTCGGCAATGGACTCAGGAGCCTTTTTTATTGTCTTTGTCCTGGAACCTTATTGCAGTGGGTTTTGATTTGGTCGGGTTCCCAGCGCCAAAACTATTCCTTAACGTGGGCTTTGGAGAGACCACAGAAGGATTCTGCTACACGATTTGCTTCCCTTGTGACCTGGCACCCACATCGGGGTGATCTGATTATTCATAGCCAGCTGTTTCAGAGAAAGTTTACAGTCTCAAGTCAGTCTAGACTCACAAGTGTGTGAATTTAGAGCTTTTAGTACTGCTTGGCTGTCCGATAAGATATAGATTTTTGCCTTCTTGGGCGCAAATGTCTATAGCATAGATTTCTGCTTGGGAAATTGTTGGGGCTTTGCCTATGGATTTTGAGAGCCTAAAACTAGGACCCGTTACTCCTACTTCAGCCCCTTCCATCTTGGATCCATCAGTATACCAAACTGATGCTTTCCTTTCTAGTTGAGGCCCGTTCGTTGTGCATGCATGGTGGTTGTTTATGACCACTTCATAATACACTTTGAAGTAGTGCCCAGCTGGCATAATATCTGATCGTTTGTACCTGGATTCTAGGGGAATGTTTTCTAGAATCTTCAGATATCCAATCAGATTTCCAGGTTTCAAGTTTGATGTCTGGTGCAGTCTGAAGGTACTCATTGTTACTCCCTTCATTTCACAAGTGCTGTGGCGGAAGGTTCAGCATTATACCTAATGCTTCAGTGGAGCATGTGAATAGTGCCCCTGTGATTCCCAGACAGGCTAAGCGCTGCACTTTTTGCACCTTGATTTGGGCCGAGTACTGTTGGGCTTTTGCCCACCATACTAATGAAGCCATAGGTTTGATGATCGTTTGATATGACAACTATATAATTTTTTACTTTAAACTAATGTCTTGCCAAATTCTCTGCGGCACGTCCAGGTTGCCGCTGTAGCTTTGGAAATAATGTTATTGATGTAGCTGTTCAATGTTTGTCTTTGATTGGTTATAACTCCCAAATATTTGCATGCAATTGGATATTGGGTAATCTATACATACACCTGTCCTGACGATCAATACCCAGACCAAACCTATGGACCTAAAGAGCTGACATTTTGACAGCATATATCTATAATGACATAGATAACCACTAATAGTAGAGGAGACCGTGGGAGGTCGACCTTCACCGATCTGATAACTCGATGAGACATATTTTTTATCAAATATAATTTATAAATAAATATGCCCATGATAACTTGCCTATCGAAAAGTGTTCATAGGAGACATATTTTTTATCAAATATAATTTATAAATAAATATGCCCATGATAACTTGCCTATCGAAAAGTGTTCATAGCTATTTTTAATTGAATTAATTTTAATCAATTTTCTTTCATCTTTTGATAACCGAATGAGTTTCACCTCAACTGATAGTTTTTAACGCACAGAATATGCCTAGGTAGGCTTGCCTACTTATTTCTGTGCATGGCTACCTGACAAGCAGATGTGAAAAGGTAAATCAATATAGGGAACTACACCGATCTGTTAACCAATCGAAATTGATATCATAGGTAAGATAATTTAATTACAAAATTAATCGTATAGGCTTGCCTGCAAAAAATCGTACATGAAATATTATTGCCAAGCTATAAAGTTTTAGAATTTCAGCTATTTGATAGGTGCGAGAGAGAAAGTAGAGCGTCCGAGGTCCGTGTGATAGAACAGGACACAACATAGCAGATGCACGCTACCTGACCGTTGAATGTATCCGATTGAGCATGCTCGTGTACATGTGAGTGACAGTGACAGCATTTATTTACACCCGACAGTAATTTTGAACTCTTTTATATGCTTTGTAATAAACGCTTTTAACAACATAAATGTTTCAAATTTTATTTTTCTATATTGATGATTTTTTTATTTATTATACTGAAATTTTAAAAGTAACACTTATTCTTTCCCGCTTTACGGCATTCATTTGATTTTAAATAATAAATAATTTATTCTTTATTTAATTTTAAATAAAAAATATAGATTTTTTTATTATTTTTAAATTTTATAATTTAGCTTTAAAATGAAAAAAAAACTGTTGATTTTTTTTCTATTTATTAATATATTGAATTATTTATTTTTGATTATTTCATAGCACTAAGTATATATAGTGTGAAATAATACAAAAATTGTGATCGAAATTAGAGTTATAATAAATTAGAGTTCAATATTACTGTCGAGTGTAAATAAATGCTGTCACTGTCACTCACATGTACACGAGCATGCGCAATCGGATCCATTCAACGGTCAGGTAGCGCGCATCTGCTATGTTGTGTCCTGTTCTATCACACGGACCTCGGACGCTCTTCTTTCTCTCTCGCACCTATCAAATAGCTAAAATTCTAAGACTTTATAGCTTGGCAATAATATTTTATGTACGATTTTTTGCAGGCAAGCCTATACGATTGGTTTTGTAATTAAATTATCTTACCTATGATATCAATTTCGATTGGTTAACAGATCGGTGTAGTTACCTATACTGACTTACCTGTTCACATCTGCTTACCAGGTAGCCATGCACAGAAATAAGTAGGCAAGCCTACCTAGGCATATTCTGAGTGTTAAAAACTATCAGTTGAGATGAAACTCATTCGGTTATCAAAAGAGTGAAGGTGATGAAAGAAAATTATTAAAATTAATTCAATTAAAAATAGCTATGAACACTTTTCGATAGGCAAGTTATCATAGGCATATTTGTTTATAAATTATATTTGATAAAAAATATGTCCCATCGAGTTATCAGATCGGTGAAGGTCGATCTCCCACCGGCTCTTAGACAATAAGGAAGATTTTAGATATCCCATTTTAGAATAGATGAAGAAATACGTATATAGCTATATTTCCGGGATACAAGAAGGCAGCGCAAGAGTGAAATGTGCCACAAACCACATGTATGTATGTATGTCTTATACAGAAGTAATCATGATGAGATGACAAAAAAAAATAATTAAGCCATAACGTAACTTTATTCATTGACCGAGTTGGTGTCTTATATAAAATTAATGGAGGCACGACTTTACAGCCTAACATCTACTGAACTCAGAACGCTGGCTTTCCAGTTAGCAGAAAAAAAACGGGTAGGATAGCAGGAGCAGACTGGCTGAAATAATTTCTAAGAAAGCACTCAAGCATTACGCCGCAGCGCGTTTCTAACGTCGATGAAACCGTCGTATCGACGTTAGAAAAGGAAAAGTAATTCGAAAATGTTTGCTTTAACTGGTAAACGCCAGGTTGGTACTCTAACTTCCGCAAAACGCGGGAAATTGATGACAACCATTGTCGGTAATTATATGCCTCCGATGTTCATATTTCCTAGAAGGTGAGTGAAGCCTGAATTAATGGATGGAGCACCGGCTGGTTCTTGGGGAAAATGTCATGAGTCTGGATGGATACATGGTTATTTATTTGTCTTTTGGTTGAAAAGATTTATAGAATGGTTGCATGCAACTAAAGTAGAACGGTACTTTTGATGCTTGATGGAGATGTCGCTCATGTGAAAAGTATTGAAATTATTGATTTGGTTGGCCCCCCTCCTCCATTGTGCATATTGCCTCGTACCCCTAGACGTAGAAGTTTCCATGAAATTCTTGAGCACTCATTACAGCAACGGAATCAAGAAATGGCTTCGATCCCATGCAGGTCGAGTGATTACCCAATTCCAGACTGCCAGATTGTCTGTACAATCAAAGACTGTACTTTGGACGCGCTGACCCATGACCGAGCACCTCTCTCTATACGCGCCGCCTTACCTACCTTTCGGTCTAGCTCCCCCAAAGAGGCATAGGGTCGCAGAAGGATCCGGATGTGCCGTATCAACGCGCACGGTAGGGCCACCTGATAAGACAGGCTACTGGCTCTGGGATGTTAGTGCCCGAGCGGGTTGATGCGCCGCTCCCCCATGAGTCAGGCAGGGAATACAATCATCCGCACCCATCGGAAGGACTCCCCCGTCTCTACCGAATTACGGTATTGTCTTCCATTGGTTCACTATTCTAGCACCACGCCCTCCAGAGTCCGACACCATGTGGATAGGCACCGGCGAACCGCTGGGGCTGTTCCTCCTCCTGGATACCCATGTCAACGAAACTCCTCTTGTTACGTTTGATGGGTCGCCGCCGTATCAGACCAAGCTTTTCGCAACCTGGATGCTCAGGAATGAATGTTCTGTTGGCTGAGATAATGATGCCTAAAAACGTCGCAGAAGTTTACCAAACAAACATAAAAAACTGCAATAATCACAGAATAGCCGTACAGAAACGAACACCAAAGAATACAAAACATCAAAGAAAAAATTCATTAAAGAAAAAACAAAATGCAAAAGAGTGATGAAGAATATAGGAATTAAATCACAAGAAACCAAGGCTGAGAAATCGAAAACGCTAAAAAAATGCAACTTAAATATACATTTTCTAAAGACAACGAAAATGCTGAATGCTTATATTGTGGGTACCTGTGGTATCAGTCCAATGAAAGGTGGATCAGTTGCAGACAGTGCAGTCGCTGGGCACACTACTCGTGTATCGGTGAAGGCAGTGAGGATGATAAGGCTACGCACCTTTGTGAAGAATAGAATAGAAGAATAGAACTTTATTGATCCATTAAAACGAGCAAGAAAACAATTGGACAAGTCAATACATGTTAAATACAAATATACAAATATATAACAAACATATTCATATGTAACAAAAAAGCATTAAAACAATCAAGTGAGCAACCAAGAGCAGCAATGATGTAAACTAAAAAGAAAATACAAACAAAGAGTACTTGTTTTATTTTATATTTGAATACTTGTTCCTTGGTTATATAATCTCAGCCCCAAAAAATCGAACGAGCTGTGACGTAGAGATAAACGTGTTTTGGGTATGTGAAAATCATTTCTGATGCGGGTATTATGAAACTTCCAGAATGTAGAGACCTGAAAGAGGCAAAACATTTAATTTTTCAAATAATGTTCCACACGATATTGTTCGTGATGCGTTTGCAATGGTTCTCATAATTCTTTTTTGCGTCACAAAAACACTGTGTGTAGGTGGAGAATTACCCCAAACAATGGGCCCATAGTTAATTCTTGATTGTATCTGCCCATGGTAGTATAGAAGCAGACCAGAGTTGTCTAGAATTCTTTTCAGGTTTCTTAGCAGGTAACACTGCTTATTGAGTATTTCAATGAGATAATCACAGTGCTGACGGAAATTGACATTGCTGTCTAGGAAAATCCCTAGAAATTTTATACTACATCAACACCGGATATTTCAATATTCATGTCTACCGTGTTAGTATTTTGGGCAGTATGAAAAGCTATTGCTTTCGTTTTGGAAGCATTTAAAAATAATAAGTTTTTACTGAATCTTTTGATTTAAATAGGAGGGAAGAGTCATCAGCATTCAAACAGGCAAATGATTTTGGCAAAACAGATGGCAACTCATTGATATAGAGAATGAAGAGGATCGGCCCTAAAACTACTCCTTGGGGAACACCTATGTCATTAATTAACTGTTCAGAAAAAAAGGTTTCGTCGTAATTCCCATTCAAATTTTTTATTTTTACAGTCTGGGTGCGATTTGAAAGATTTGATACGAACCCTCCATGCAGAATACCTCTAATACCTGTTTTATACAGTTTGTCCAGAAGATTTTCGTGTTGTTCACAGTCGAAGGTGCGACTGAGGTCACAAAAAATCCCAGTAGGTTCTCGCCTGCTTCAACAGACTGTAGAAGAGTTAGAATATTATTTATATTCAGAAAGTTATGTAGAAATTCCAGAATTATGTATTCGAATACCTTTGACAGTGATGAGAAAACAGCAATAGGACGATAATTTTCCAGGATATGGGTATTTCTTTCTCTCAGGATTGGGGAAACTATAGAGTGTTTCAATCGCGAAGGAAACTGTCCTTGCTGAGAAGATATATTTATAATGTGACTTAGGAGTGCTATGATGTGCAATCCTTTTAATCACGTGCCCAGAGATGCCATCTGGTCCACACGAATGTTTATTTTTGATTTTGTCCCTGATGATTTTCAGTATATCATCTTCACTGACAAATGTAATATTTCCTTAAATCAATGATTTGGGGGTGCGACAACTAAAATATCACTGTAGATGATGGATTTCATGCTAGATATGCAATTGGAGTTGATAAGGCCATGTTAAACCCTGACAAACCCCATTCTCCCTTTCATTGTCCCCGATACTTTTCCAAAAAATGAAACACCTTCAGAGATTGTATCCAATGTGGTATATGAAATCAATTGAAAGAGATATACAATATGCTATATGGGTCAAACAGGACGATATTTGAAAAACGGATATCGGAACACGAAAGATATACAAGAAAACTGAAGTTATCAATTATATTGATCTAGGGCAAACTGTAAAAAAAATTTGTTTTCTCCAATTCTCAATGAGAAACCCCCTCTGTCAGAAAGTCTCCTCTGTGAAATGATTCACATATCCAAATACGGCAGTGTCAACATCAAAAGAGATATATAGGGACTGAATACTACCTTTTACAATTTGAACACACAAATATCCGAATGATTTATCATTTTTGTTAACCGCCTTATTATTCCTTTTTCTCAAAAACTATATTTTTATCTTACAACGTTTGTATATGGTTTCCAAATAAGTAATTTCGTGTCTATAATGTCTGTTTTGGATTTAATAATTTTAATGTATTTAAATAGAAAAAAAAAATTTTTTTCTGAGTACTTTTCAGTATTTTGATTGGATCTCTTTTAATAAATTACGATATATTGTGTAAGTACAAACTAGTTTCAATTTGTAAGAAATCTATTGAGACGGAGCCCTGATGTTGAATTTAATTGAATTGGAAACGTTGATGTGAAAATAATGGTTATTTTTCGATTTTATACTGATCTTTATCCCAACCAACTAACTCAAACAAGGCAGTGTCAACATCAAAAGAGATATATAGGGACTGAATACTGCCTTTTACAATTTTATCACAAAAATCTCTGAATGATTTATCATTTTTATTAAACGCCTTATTATTCCAATTCCTCAAAAACTAGATTTTTATCTTCGTATACGATTGTATGTGGTTTCAAAATGAATAATGGTTATCTATAATGTCCGATTTGGATTTAATAATTTTAATGTCTTTAAATATAAAAAAAAATGTACTAAGTTTTTACCAGTATTTCAATTAGCCCCTTTTTATTTATGATATATCGTGGCAAGTACAAACAAGTTTCAATTTGTAAGAAATCTATGGTAACGAGGCCCTGACGCTGAATTTATTTGAATTCGAAACGTTGACGTGAAAATAATGGTAATTTTTCGATATTATATTGATTCTTATCACAACCATTTGATATGAAAGATTATATCAGAAAAATATATTATTTTCCATTCCATTATATTTATCAACCTTTCTATTCCACATGTTATATGTTTCAATGAAGTTATCCACAGATTTCCAGCCATACATGCTGATATAGTGGAAAATTGAAATCTATGGTTGGGGTACATATTTATTAGCAGCCGGACTAAAAATCCGTGGCAACATACACAGGGGATTTGGAATTCAAAACCTTTGGATATTATCGTCATATCAGTCGATATGAAACCTGGAAACATGTCAATTCATATTATGAAAGGGACATCATAAGATAACGTCACTTTCCTACGGAAATGTTTTTGTCACCCATACACTTTTTGAGAACATTTTATTTTGAATCGCCTATTATTATTCTCATGAACCTACATCTTGGGGTTCTGTTTTTACGAGAGAATTGACGTTACCCGATAAAAAATCATATCCTAAAAAACTGTATGGGTGACAAGAAAAATGATTCCACTACGACAATCAACATGACATTCTTTAAGACTGGTGTGATTTTCTTGAAGCACATCTTGGGGTTCTGATTTTACGAGGGGTGTAAAGAGAGAGAATTGACGTTACCCGATAAAAAATCATATCCTAAAAAACTGTATGGGTGACAAGAAAAATGATTCCACTACGACAATCAACATGAAATTCTCCAAATTGGTGTTATTTTTTGAAGCACATCTTGGGGTTCTGATTTTACGAGGGGTGTAAAGAATTGACGTTGCCCGATAAAAAAAACAATTTTTCGAAAACTGTATGGGTGACAAGAAAAACGATTCCACTACGACAATCAACATGAAATTCTGCATAATTGGTGTAATTTTCATGTACGCACATCTTGGGGTTCTGATTTTACGAGGGTGTAAAGAGTTTACATTGCCTGATTAAAAATCATTTTCTTAAAAACTGTATGGATGACAAGAAAAATTATTCCACTACGACAATCAACATGGAATTCTCCATAATTGCTGTAATTTTCATGTACGCACATCATGGGGTTCTGATTTTACGAGGGTGTAAAGAGTTTACATTGTCCGATTAAAAATCATTTTCTCAAAAACTGTATGGTGACAAGAAAAATATTCACTACGGCAATCAACATGAAATTCTCTATAACTGGTGTGATTTTCTTGAACGCACATCTCAGGGCACTGATTTAACGAGGAATGTAAAGAATTGACGATGCCCAATGAAAAAATAAATTACTCAAAAACTGTATGGGTGGCATACACATTTCCGTAGAGAAGTAACGTTATCTTATAACGTCCCTTTCATAATATGAATTGACATGATTCCAGGTTTCATATCGACTGATATCACGATGATATCGAAAGCTGTTGAATTCCAAATCCCATGTGTATGTTGAATATTTCCAGCCACAGATTTTTTGAAAAAATAGAAAATAGAATAGAAAAAAACGAAGTGCAGTCTTCTTCACAACAAAAGTTCAATATAAATTGAACCAGAAAATGGTAGATCACAGGGGAAAAACAACTACTTTCCTGGCAAATACCACGCAGAACGTTGAATGATATTCACCTGAAAATCCATGCATACCTCCATATAAATGGACATTGAATGCAAATGTTATATGGAGGTATGCATGGATTTGTAGGTGAATATCATTCAACGTTGTAGTTGTTTTTCTCCTGTGATCTACCATTTTCTGGTTCAATTAATATTGAACTTTTGTTGTGAAGAAGACTGCACTTCGTTTTTTTCTATTTTTATTCCACTTCACATGGCATTTATCTTTCACAGATTTTTAGTCTGGGTGCTAATAAATATGTAACACAGCCATAGATTTTAATTTTCCACATGTCAGCATATGGGGCTGGAAATCTATGGATAATTTCATACCAATGATGATCCAATCTTGTGAATTCTTCATTTTATTCTATGCTGTTTCATTCTCGAAATTTCAAGTTTAGTTTAACGATTTGAAAAATCAAACCAACCTCACGTCACGAAAATATCTGAAAACTGACTAACTAATTTATTATACTCACATCAGACACGTCCCGGCCGATGAAACCTGGCGAAGAGAACGGCAAAGAGTACTTCTTCATCCCCAGAGAACAAATGGAAGAAGAAATCGAGACAGGAAAGTTTATCGAGTTCGGGGAATACAAGGGCAACCTGTATGGCACTTCGGCAGAGGGTGTCAAAGCCATCGTAAACACTGGAAAAGTGTGTATCCTGAATCCTCACTATCAGGCGTTGAAGATGCTGAGAACGCCCCAGCTCAAACCATACGTTATTTATTTAAAACCCCCATGTCTTGAGGTGCTGAAGGAGACCAGGAATGCCTACCATGCAAGATCAACATTTGATGTGAATAATTCTAGAGGATTCACGGTAAGTTTCAATGGGGTCCAAACTTGCCTTTTGGAAGATATTACGTCTAACCTAAGGAATTATAAATAATAAAATAAATGATACCCAATATGGTTCCAGTGAGTGAAGTAATGTATAAAACAAATTTGTAACATATCTACTTTATACAGTGTCATCCTCAAAGTATGCACCATTTATTAAGGGTTTTTCGACAAAAAGTTATTCTAGGTAAAAGTTTGTGCATCCCCTAAAACTGAACATGCACCAACAAAATATAGTAAAACACACGTAATATACGAGGAGCCTTCAAACATTTTATTTGGAGACAAGAGTAAAGTACCCTTATTTTGAAAAATATCGGGAAATGTTATTTAGAAAAGTTGTTCAGCATTGAAAAATACATCTAGATTTGAAGTCATAAATAAAGTTTTATTTTTTTACAATTTTTTAAAATGAAGACCACGAAAAAAAAATTGCTAAAACGATAAATAGACAACATCTTATATACGACGATTTATTTGAAAACTATTGTGTTAACCACGGTTTTTTGAAGAGTAAAATAATTTTCAAAGTTTTTGGTGATAAGTTATTTTTATTTTTTGTTAACACCGAAAATTGCTCAAAATTATACAGTATTGTAACAAGAACTTAATATTCAATAATATCAAATCACAAAACATCAAAATAAAATAAGTATTTCGGCACAAACTCATTGATTTTCTGGAGATTTTCTTGTCCAAAATAATTCTTATATTCGCTTTGAAAACAAAAGCATGTTTCCTAAAGAAGTATTTCACATCTCAGTATGATGTCCTCCCCCAACATGAACAGTTCGGTTCTTATTACACAATTGTTGACTGCATTCGCAATGTGCTCCGGTTGTATGGCCCTCACACAATTAGTAATCACAGTTTTTAAATGTTCTCTATCCCTAAAAGGACAATGTTTGTAAACTTCGTTCTTCAATAAACCCCGAAAGGAGAAATCCATTGGGGTTGAATCTGGTGAGCGCGCTGGCATTGGATACTCTCGAGTAACGTCCTATCCATTTTCCATTAAATGTTTCATTTAAAAATTGTCGTATTGCTACACTACAGTGAACACTAGCTCCATCTAACTGATACCAAATTCTGTCTCTTTGTCTACGCGGCATTTGATTTAAAATTGGTAAAAAATATTGTTGTGAAAATTGCAAATATCGGTTGGCATTAAAGTTTCCATCAATGAAGAAGGGACCAATCACAGTATTGTTTAACATTCCACATAAGATACTTACCTTGAATGATACTGGCCCTTGCACTCTATAGTGAAATGAGGGTTTTCTGTAGCCAATCATCTACAGTTCTGGGAACTTACTGTTCCATTAGTTGTAAATGTTGCTTCATCAGTTCATAAAATATTTATTGGGAACCGGGCGTTTTCTCTGTATTCTCTCTGATACCATGCGGAAAACTCAAATCTTGGAATAAAATCCGTTTTTTTTAAGTATTTATAAATTTTGGTTCAAAAGTTCTGATTTTTTTTTTTTAAATTGTACAGTAGTAGAAGGTACATCAAGAGATGTCGATATTTGTTTAATTGATGTCTTACCATTTTCGATAACTTTTAAACACACTTCCTCTTCCACTTCTATAGATACTTTTGCAGTTGTGCGAGTTTCTTCTGAAATTGTTATGAATACTGCCTGTTTCTTTGAATTTATTTAAAATACGGGTTACTGTAGTGTGATTCACATTGCAATTAGGATGCCTGGCATGAAAAATGTCTGTAACTTGTCTGCTTGAAGTATTTTCCCCACACAACAATATAATCTCAACTTTTTCTTCTTTTGTCAGCATCTTATATTATTTAAATAGTACTTATTATCAAACGTTAACAAAATACGAAATAACAATAACTACGTAATAAATATTTAGCAAATATGTCAAGTACTTAATGTCAAACATTCTTTTGTTTTCAAAGCCAACTTATAACAATCATTTTGGACAAGAAAAACTCCACAAAATAATTTTGTGATTTGATATTATTGAATATTAAGTTCCTGTTACAATACTGTATAATGTTGAGCAAAAAATAAAAATAACTTTGCACAAAAAACTTTGAAAATTATTTTACTCTTCAAAAATTTTTACCGTGGTTAACACAATAGTTGTGTAATTTGTAATATAACAGGCTTTTTAAATAAACCGTCGTATACAGGATGTTGTCTATTTATCGTTTTAGCAATTTTTTTTTCGTAGTCCCTATTTAAAAAAAAATGGGTAAAAAAATAAAACTTTACTTATATGACCATGACTTCAAATCTAGATGTATTTTTTTATGCTGAACAACTTTTTTAAATAACATTTCCAGAGATTTTTCAAAATTAGGGTACTTTACTCTTGTCTCAAAATCAAATTTGAAGGCTCCTCGCATATTACGTGAGTTTTACTATATTTTGTTGGTGCATGTTTAGTTTCAGGGGATGCACAAACTTTTACCGGGAATAACTTTTTGTCGAAAAACTCTTAATAAATAAGTTTCCCATATGGTGCATACTTTGAGAATGACACTGTAGATTATGCAAGCTGTGTAGATGAAATAAATTAACCTAATTTCAAAGACCTATCCACAATTTAATCAGTAGGAGTTACTACAGTTTAGATGTACATTTTCACAAAAAGTTTGGCTTACAAGCAACATAGTTATTTTTACAAGGCTTTGGGTATTTTTTGAAATTCCCGAGTGGGGGTGTTGAAGTTAATTTCACCAATCTTCAGAGTCTCTTATCTAGTAGTAGGAGATATATCGCCATCTAATGATATTTTTATGAACTGTTTACTTGGCATGTGCAAGCTTTTTTTCTTGGTATTGTGAATAGTAAATAAACAAGTTAGTCTTGTGCCAATAACTCTAGCAGCGTATTGTTTCATTCCTACATTTACTCATGAATTGTCGTTAATATTGATCAAAAATGTATTATTTTCATAGGAAGAAGAATTCAATGACATCATGAAATCTGCTGCAAGAATAGAATTTTTGTACGATCATTTTTTCGACGAAACAATCGTCAACTCTGACCTGGCGATTGCCTTTAGCCAACTCCTTACAGCTGCAAATCGTTTGGAAACTGAACCTCTATGGGTGCCAGCCTCTTGGGTTCAGTGAAGTACCTGCCCCTCAAAACTAGTGAGGTACCTGCCCTCAATCCCCGTAATGCAATTACCTCCAAAACACTAGTCTGTTGTGATGAGGTATCTGCCACTCATTGGGGTGGAAAGGTTTAAACGTGGGTTCAGTGAATTTTTTACGGCATATTGTTGTGTTACTGTTGAACGATTTGAAAAATTTTTTATTTTTAGATTGTAAATTTAATAATGTTATTTACTGTAATTTTTAGGACGCTGCTATGACTTCCTTCAATATTATCAGGGTGAACAAAAAGTGTGCAACCCTCGGACATCATGTGGCTCAGTGTATTCGATAGTAAAGTGTAATTAAATACATTTTTAGACTGGAAAGTAGCAAACGAGCGAAAAAAATGTCAAGAAACATTGGTACTAAAAAAAATTATTGTAATAATTATTAGAAGAGGAATGAATAAATAATGCATTTTGACAATAAATCGAATGATATTGTATGATATATATGAACATAAATTAAATCGAAAATTTAAGTTCTGTATTTTGTGTAAGTTTTTTGTATATTTAAGCAAAGCGCTTCCGGCCTACGGCCATCTTCAGTGCTTATCTAAAATGTATATGATATAATTTTGATGTACCAATATAATTTTTTTTTCAGTATCTGTCATCTTGATTGAAGTAAAATTTGTGAGCATTCTCACAAGTGTTGTATGTTCCTGGTTCTAAGAATCACATTTATAATGTTCAAATTTCATAACTTTTGTCTAATTCAACTTTGTTTAAACTTTTGAAAATTGTTTTGGCCAACGGCTCGACAGGCGTGGTGAGACAGCGTGCTGTCAAGTGTCACGTTGCGTGCGATGTTGCCAGATTTACAAATTTATGATCATTGGTAATGGTGCCTTTGAAGATTTAGAATTACAAATTATAATATGAAAAATATATAGAAGCAGTGTGGCTTGTATGGTTGAGAGAAATATAGAGAGGAACCAGATGGTGAATTTCAAGTTTTGTTTTATATACTTGTACATCAAAATTATATCATATACATTTTAGATAAGTACTGAAGATGGCCATAGACCGAAAGCTCTTTGCTTACATATAGAAAAATTTTACACGAAATATAGAACTTTAATTTTCGATTTGGAATCATCGAGTACACAGCAGTAGTGAATTTTGCCCCAATACATGTTTAATGGTACTTTGCACACTTTTTGTTTATGTAGTCGTTGAAAAAGATGAATATGGACATCCATAATTAAGAATAAAAAACGCTTTACTTTGAAGCCTGAAGTGAATAGATCCCTAAGAAACAGTAATTTTGGAATTTACCAATTACATATAGATAAATTTTGAGGAAGATTAAACAGATATACGACTTCACCTGTTGACAACTTCATATAAATATTCTGTTCATAATAATTTGGTATAGTCACCTGAAACACAAACATTTCGTTGTTTGCACTGAAGTGACTTCTATAATTCTAAGAATTCTCCAGGTTTCTGGTGGTTACCAAAAAATATTGTGGATGGTACAGAAACTCAATTTTTTTGAAATGGTTGAAATTTTCATATTATTATGAAATTGCAAATCATTATCTCTATGCAATAGAACGAATGTGGGCAATTTTATGTAAAATTCAAATTAGCATGAAGCAGCCAAAAATCTATACGTACAAGTATATATACATGAGATTCCAAAACTTGGTTGCCTATTAGATATTCCTGAAAAAAAGGGATATGATTCGCAAATGTCTCCTTTTTGTCATAAAAGACAGTAATGTAGCTTTCCGAAATATTTTCGCAGTTGCTGTGCCACATCTACATCTAAGTAACATCAAATTTGAATTAGGAAGACATATATCATTCCGTTTTTGGAATCTACCATAACTTGTACTAGCTAAGTCCTATATTTTACCTCCATTGGGAGAATCTGAAATAGTTTTAGTTTTATGAAATGATTGGACAATACTTCAGAGAGGGTATTCGAAGAGCATTGGTAATTTGGAAATTAAATATCCTGTAAATTATTTCATTTTGGGATTTATTTAAAAAAATTTGACATTTTCATGCAGGTATATCCTAATCTTAATTTTTTGTTGTCTTTTGGAACCTATACAATAAATTATTATTATCTTTCCCTCAAAAATAAGATTACGTTCAAATTGAATTTGTGAAACCCAGTGGAATAAGCTTTCATTCAAGCTCTAAATTTAGAAAATACGGTCATATTATTTCTACGCGCATTGCTTGTTGGAGGTAAGGCTTCCGGATTTTTCACAACACCGAACAGCTGATGTCTGGCTTCATCCCCGCTGGATACGTCTTTGCCCACCTGTTCAGATAAGCGGAAACGTTTTAACATTAAATAAACCAAAGTTGGAAAAAATATTACCAACCTTGTAGAGCTGTACCAGGAATTTCTCTGCATTGGCCTTTGATGAGAGAGTCAGTGGAGGGTGCCCGAGGTGGTTCAGAAGCTGGCAGGCCGTTCCATTAAAGACTTCCTACGCTGTTTTCTTCGTTATCGTGGCAAGGTGAGATGTCGAGTCGCAACCCGTGACTGCGTGCGTGAACGCCAAGATGTTCTTCATTTCGAGCACTGGGGCCTCTTCATGCATCGCTGCTAGGGCACTGATATCGGATTCAGGATTGGTTGATCGCACATCCTCTTCATGTGTGAGTCCTTCGACGGCCCCAAAGTCATGTTGAAGAAGTTCTTGAGAGAGGAAGCGGGCGAGGTTGGCCTTGTTTTCCCCCAGTGCTAGAAAATTCCTCCAATGTTTTGGCAGTGATTTGTGATGTCCCTTCTTGGGTTCATCTGCTTTTAAAATCGACTTCGGACGATAGCGGTCGAAAAAGATGTCGATACGGTTTTCTAAGGTGAACTATCGATGAAGATTGCAGCAAGTTCTCAGAAAGAAGTGGCGTTTGCTGGTTTCCCCACTAAAGATTGACCGTCTTTAATCAGTTATGAAGTGTTACGATCAATGTCAATGATGTTAGGGCATTCCATACCAGTAACGAGTTTTACCACCGACGCCTTTTGAGACGATCTGAGGGTGCCATCCGTTTCCGTCACCGATAAAGGTACCAGAAGAAGCCCGTGTTCCTAAATGAAGGGGTGCAAGTCCTTTTGTCTGCCTGCTTCGTAAGTTACAATCAGACGACGTAGAATATCCCTGTCAGCCTCTACAACGTTTTTTCGATTTTTAGTGCCCTTGACTTTAAAGAGGTTTGAGAGGGTCAAAGCTGAGTTTTTTGGTATGGTATGGTAGCATGAAAACTTTCAACAGGTTTTCCAGATGACTCTTGAAGAACGTACAAGTCGCTGATTACTTTACTATATTAGATGTGGAAATCTGAATACACTTGGGTTGAGAGATTTTTTGTATAAAGTGTATATTTTCATAAAATTTGCAAAGCGCTTTCGACTTTCGTCAACTTTAGTGCTTCAAGTCAGATGCAGGAAGTAATACAATAGATGAATACATTGTTAATCATAGGATGATAATAATGGCTTGAAGCACTGAAGATGACGAATGTCGAAAGTGCTTTGCAAATTTCATGATAATATACACTTTATACAAAGAATGTCTCATTTAATTTAAGTTTATTATATATCTGATATAGTTTACATTCCAACTACAACAAGACAATTCACAATAAAGTTTCGCTGGCCATGCACTCTAAACTTGAGGTAAGTAGATTTTAAGCATTGTAATATGTTTAAATCATTATTTCAAGCCAACGGACAAGGGAGATATAGGGCAATAGAGTTTTGGCCGCCACATTGGATACTGGCCTTCCGTTCAAAATTTCGCTTTTACAACAGGCAGATTCGTATTCAGCGAGGTCGAAATACCTTAAAAACGTTTTTTCCCCAATCGTTACATGAAATGCTTCTCGCACTTTATAGAGATGGATTTCCTACTCATGGGCCTAGTCTAATATGAATTACAATCCGTCCAATCATTTCATAGAATCGAAACGACTTCATATTCCTCGATGAAATGACAAATGAGTTTCAAGGAACGATGGGGTAGGAATGCAACATGCTCAGTCATTCATTCAAATTTTCAAAGTTGAAGTTAGTTAGATGTGGATGAGGTAACTAAAATTTTCGAAAAATGCAGCAACTATTGTTTTTTTTAACCGCAATTCATAGAACTTGTTGGTTTTTGAATTGAAAATGGATGGTGCTGGGAATATATTGATGAGTCTATTTCAGCATCTTCTTGGCACATTTGCTGATATTAAATAATTTTTGACCCTTAGCCCAATAACTGCCCCTAATTGATGGATAAGCAGTTGCTGATAATTTTTTCATGCTATTCCAATATTTTGAACTTGTTCAAAATGCTACATTAAATTGAATAGTTTGTGACCCAGAAAGTACCCATCAACCATCCTTCTAATAACCTTAAATTGAAAATAAATTGAAATAACTTTTGCTGGAGGTTTTTCGACAGAAGGGACTTTCTGATCAAATAACATGAAATAATTTGTGATCCCCTAGCTATCCCAATATGTCAGCCCCAAATTGAAATAATCACAAGTACAACAAATTATTCGTTACTGGTAATTTTTTTATGCAAATCCATCATTAGGAACTTGCGCTATACGCCCCACATATTGAAATTATTTGAAACCAAAAAAAACATCCCTTGACTACCCTGAATTCTAGAAATGATGCCAAAATAGTTGAAACACTCGTTGCTGGAGGTATTTTTACAAAAAAGTATGTTTTAGGGTTTTTTCGACACGAAAGGTGGCATGAAATAATTTGTGATCCCCTATCTACCCTAATATCCAAATTCAAATTGGAATAATCGGAAATAGAACAAATTTGATCATTGCTGGAGATTTTTTCATGTGAATCCATTAATAGGAACTTGCTCTACAGGCTCCATATGTTGAAAAAAATTGTGACTCAAAAACTACTCCTCGACCACCCTTCTACTACTTTCTAAGCTAAAAAAACAAAACTAATTGGAACATTCGTTGCTGGAGGTATTTTGACACGATAGCATGTTTTAGGGAAGATACAAAAGGTAGAGCGTGTTGAGCTGATTGAAATTAATGAATAATTTGTTCTATCGCGAATATTTCAATTCGGAAGTGAGATATTGTGGTAGCTAGGGGGTCAAAGATTATTTCATGGCACCTGTCGTGTCGAAAATACCCTGAAATATACTTTTTTGTCAAAATACCTCCAGCAACGACTGTTCTAATTATTCTTGCTCTAACATGGAAACCTATTTTTAATTTGAATATTCTCAGTGGGGTTAGATAATAGGGTCCCAAAGTTACATTTCCTTGAAAAAAGTGTGTCAGATAAATTTTATAAGAACTGTACATTGAAATTTCATACTTACCATCGAACGTTTTCTGTGTCTCTGTCCACCAACTGTCTGTCACCCTTAGTAAAATCTAGTACTCCAAACACAAAGATCTATGCCTTTTTCTAGATTTAAGTGCCATACTTGATAGTTAGGCTCCGATGACAGTCACCATTTTGTTCAAAGGGCCCTCTTTCGCTTCCCACTGAAGGCTGGATTCGGCTTGATAGTCGAAGTCAAGTCTTGTGTGATTTTTCTTTCTGACTTCCTGTTGAGTGAACTAGCTCCCCCCCCCCCTTGTTTCTTTTCTTTCTCTCTCTAATCGATATTTTAAACAAAACTCAGAAATTTCGAATTTTTCAGCATATAATGACTAAACAAATATTTGAAATCATGTACGAAAGCGAAATGTACACAACAAAATTCACATTTGAAATAAAGGTCACTCTAATGTAAAAGCATCCCGCAAACTTGTAAAATATTCTTAGCCGTACTAATCAGGTAAATAATATCTTTCTTTCGTTATATTTGGGGTTTCAGTAGATCATTAAAATCGACAGTGGGTGACGTATGCACTCATCAAAATTTGGATGAGTTTACTTGACCACCAGATAATATCTTTAGCTATTGTTATTCAAGGAACACCCTGTACATGAATTCCACTCATAGCTCGAGTTATATTTCCCCATTGATCCTCTTCTTGTAATTTCAAAAGGCCAATAGGTGGGTGATCGTCACACCATTTTTTTCCGAAACTTCACTTGTATTATTCGATTATCGAATCTTTATTATTTGACTAGTAATTATACCTCACTCTCGTTGATTTCCAACGCCGTAACTCAATTATCTCGCGTTCCCGTTGAAAGTCTAAACTTTCCGCTTCCCGATTAAAATCTAACCCAGCAAACATGTTACGCGTGGGTCTCTAGAGGCACTTTAAAAACAGCCGACAGACAACATAAGCGGGCCATAATCATCGTCGTCGGCCCGGCTAGCCTGTGTCGCGACGGCCACCAGTAGGCCTCCAGACTACCACCCGCTTTAATACATAGCGGGACTTCAGCAGGTAGACAGAGTAAAAATGCATGGTACAGATTATGGTGCGATTGCGGGTATCCTACTAATCAACCGCGTCATTCCACTGTTGGGATTTCAATGAAAACAAAATGGCCCATATAAGTGCCTAAGAACAATCTAGCATTATATCCTTGAAAACAGTGAAATTAGGTCAGGAAGAAAACAGTGAAACTTCAATGAAGATAGGTCATTATTATACACAATAAATTCACCAAACATTCAGAATCGACTGATTCATGTACTAGATATATACAATTCACTGTTTTCACTCTCTGAAGCCACTAATTGTAGGGGAGTTCTGAAACTGTAGAGCCAGATTGTTCCTATTTACCTAGACATACAATTTTTTATCCATTTCAACCATTTTTATTGTATCTCAAATGGTTTCCCAGATATTGCATTTCAAACTGGCCAGGAAAAATATTTCGCCGTATAGATAGAATGACAACACACAAATCTGAAAAAATTCCCATCTCTCGTTACTGATTATTTTTTATAACCATATACCACAATGACAATGACCAGACAAAATAAATTACGCGATTTGACATCCTACACGAAATCAGCAGTAGGGCCAACTGCCAACGTGATATTCAGTAATGCCAATGTTGCATTTTCATTACAGAGGTCGCAGTGGAGCGGCGCGTAATGCCACATACAGTGTCAAAACGACATCGGCGCGATTATCGCAAATCTTTAAAGGGTAATTTCTGGCTAAATTCAAAACATCCATAATAAATATGCGTATGTTCAGCCAAAGCGGCAAAACTGATATCATTCCAATTATTTACCGACATCGGTGTGCCGCTGCCGACATCTGACCGCATTTACCGATCATTCATGTTTGCTGGGAAGGTAGCCTCTTATTCGAGTTCAAGAAGACTAAACATCCGATGATAATTCAGTTACTTTGTAACAATTTCCAATAGCTGTGAGCTACTTCCCAGCGAGCACAAAAGAGATGTTGAAAGTACGAGATTTTGAGACATTGAACATCCACTGCGATGTTCCGTTTATACATGAATAGAACAGCCAAAGTCCGCCTCAGGTGACGATTTTCAGGATGTCCCTGGGATGTCACAAAAAGAACTTGTGCTGAGTTTTTTTGATAGCATTTTCATAGACACAACAGAACATTCCCAAAATGTTTTGCGCGCTTTGAATCGCAGTAAATAAAATATTTTTAGAGATCACTTTCTGAAGCCTTTTGTTATTTATTTAGACATTTGAAGGTGTCACATTCTATTTGAATTTTGAAGATACTTGCAATATGATGGGATATTTTCTTATATATATTTTCAATTGTTTTTCCAGGAAGGAAGATTTATTTGAAATTATATTTAGAAAAATATTCATTTTCACAGTGATTCTTCAGTTTTATCACAAACCCAATTCTTCTACTTGAAGAGTCGATATATTTCAGGTCGCATAAATCTGTTGGAAAACATGAGTTATTTTTTATTTTCCAACTCCCCATAATCTGAATACTAACAAAGTTCCTAATGGAAAGAAAACAAATCGTTTTTTTTTTCAAGAATCTTCAATGATACAGTTTTACCCTGTCATTACAGATTCGAACACCCTATCAAAAAATACAGATGCTTTTGAGGTTATATTGTGTATTTATTCGAAAATTTCTATTATATAATATTGGTAATGTTCACTACACTTCAAACACTCATCACTTCCCACGTTTTTTTCAAGAAAAAAAAAACTTCAACCCGCCGTCAACTCCAAAACAACGCAGAAAGAGAAAGGTAGAATCAGAATGCACTGACTACTAAATGCAGTGTTCCATTTGCTATACAACCCAGTGTTGTTCTGCGAGGTTGATCAGGTGTAGTACAATGAATGACCAAATTGTAACAATGTACCATGGCGGGAATTTCAAAATGGAAGCAGAAAATGAGTGGATAGATCCTTTGAACGATGTTTTTTTCATTTACTTATGAAAATATAAGAATGTTGTGTCTGTCCTGTGTAAAATAGGAGATATTGGTATTAAAATGAAGGAATACAAAATGAAATGAATAGTTGAATATAAAGGGTCGAAAAAATTTAAATATACTAAGATTTAATTCATATGAAATTTTCAACTTTTTGTTGTGTGAAATGATCATGTCGTTAAATAGAATTATCGAGAACCATTATGAAACTGGATAATATGTATTCAATATCTGGGATGAACCTCTCAAGGCGAACTATGTTGTCTAGAAAGAACATCCACACGTTAAAATTTTTTTTTGACTTCTCCAATACCTCACAGTAGGCCTACAAAGAAATGCCACCGAAAAACAAATACAATACTTCCAACATCCTTTAAAGTTCTCTTTGGGAAGTGCATATTGCGTCTCAAAAAAACATTCTCATGCCAAAATTTTCAAAACATCACAAAACCTCCCAGAGATGTTTGTGCTCGCTGGGTTGGGATCTTCGCACGATTTCGATGCGGAGTGATGGTTGCATAGGTACGGTCAATTGCCCTTTTGAGAATATTTACTAATTCCGATATGATTTTTTCACTCTCATATTCTTTTCTGAATCGCACAAACAAACTCGAAACATGATAAACTCACTTAAAACGGGTCCTACTTTGGATCCACATTGACTATATAGAATTATAACACTTATACGGTGTTACATTCCATTTTTTCGATTTAATGTAGAAGGGTGGTCGACGGGATAGTTTTTGGGTCATAAATTTCAATATATTCAGCGTGTCGAGCAAGTTCAAAGTATCAGATTTGCATGATAAAAATAGCAACAGAAAATTTATTTCATTCCATTCATACTTCGATTGTTCATTGTATTTTGTAGCTTAGATGGTAATAGAAGGGTGGTAGAGGGTTATTTTGTGTGGATACGTATGCAAAAATCAACAGCAACAATGAATTTGTATATTTGCGAATATTCCAATTTGGGGCTGGTTTATTGGGGTAGCTAGGGGGTTACAAATTATTTCATGCTATCTGACGTGTCAAGATGCCAAGATATAGTTGCTAAAAAACCTGTTTCTGTCTCCTAGATGTAGGAGTTTTTTATCTGTACCATCCACGAATTTGTTTTTCACAGTAATATTGTTTAAAATTGCAATATTCTCCCAAACTACTGAGCTTACTGTAATAAATTAGTTACCTGCCTTCTTAGTGCATAAAACTGATAATAGTATAAATGATAATCATAAATCTAGTTTCATCATCCTTCGAGTGAAGGCTGATTTCAGTCTAGCTCTCTACTGGTAAACAATTTATCAAGGAATTATATATTGGTGCTGGTGTGTAATCAGGTTTCATTCGGTATTGACTATTGAATAAATCCCCTGTAAATATAATGTTATGACTAGTCGAAGTTGCCCAATGGAATGAATAATAATTATAATTAATTGTTAGTGATAAAAGTTGACCCATGATTGAGAAACATTTTCCAACACCACCAAATATTTAGGAGAGAACACTGCCATTTCATAAAAAATATTCATTTGGGTTTTTTTAAGATATGTAATGGAATCACATACCTAAATGAAGAGTATACGGATCAATTCATCTTTCTTATAGAGGCTATCATTTCAACATGCACAAAAATCATCAAGGTTTCACGTCACCAACCATGAGGATGACAAAAAAAATTAGAGCGGGATAGAAGCATCCATATAAAGATATATCAAATTAATGATTTTTTGTTCAGTGTATTACTTTTAAAAAGCTAGATTATTTGCGTTGACTCACTTGGGATTCAAAGAGACCAAATTTGGGATTGAGATGAATACCATTGCTCAGAAAGAAAAATTAAAATCTTTCTGAGGAATTTTTAACTAGTATATTTTTCGAATATATTTTTCCAATTTTTATTTTTATCGGGCATTTTGAGACCATTAATTCACTGAAGTTTTTCAATTGATATATCGTGATGTATCATCATCGTCATTCTAGCTCATTTTCCAAAACACCAATCGAACTCTGATTCATAAATTAATCCACACCAGAAAAACCTCACCTATTGGACCATATATTCAATGTTTTGATGAAATATTTCAAGAAGACCTCACTTGAGAAATCGGAAGAAAACTTCACTATTAGAGACCCCTAACCCATCCTCAGCCACAGTCAATCTATACTTTTCTTACTCTACTCGATTGAAATAATCAATATCTACATGCCAAATTCTTAGCAAAACCATCATCACCATTATCCATCTTCCTGATAAAATAACCGAATTTCTAGAAGAGTGAAAATCTGGCAATTCAAAATCAAGATATAATCGTCCTCAGTGATTCTTGAGAACATCCATCAAATTATTTTGGATATTGCAGTAGATACTGAACAAGACCAACGTCGAGAAGAAAATATTAACAATTTCAAACTATCCTACAAATAAATTAGTGAGAAAAATCTTTCCGCAATCCTTCAAAAGACACAAACTTATCTTTTCACTTTGGCCATCGTCCATACAACCCTCAGCCTCCTCAAATATCTATGCCATTCTGTAGTAGAAAAAGCTTTATCTTGTTTGCAGAAATTATTCTACTTCGAAGATTTTCTCGAACCTTTGAGAAAATCCGTAGTTTCAAACATCCTTATGTAGAAACTAAATCTTTCCATCACAAAAATATTAGATGACTCGTAACGGTCGAAAATTTTCAAAATGACAGTATTTTGACAGTTCACTAATGGACAATTGAGGTGCGCCAACATGACGATGAAACCCGCCACAATTGAAATACGTATGTCGTTTTACCCGTATATGCCATTTTGTACGTACTTATATTGTCGGTTTTTTGTTACATGGTGAATTTTTTGGTCTCAAATATTCCATTTGGCCCAGTAGTGTTGTTACAAATTACTACTACTACTAAATCACCAATAAATAACACTGCACTTGAAATTCACTCACAATACACGAATTATTAGTCAAGTTACATTTGTCTGCATGAATGGCGCCTCATCCAAACTGCTTTCATTAATAACCCAGAATGATTCGCAACTTCAGCAGTATATTCTTATCAGGTATGGCAATAGAATGCAGACTTGTGCGGTGAAATAAGTAGCCAGTAAAAATTATATTTTTTTTTCACCGAATAGAAAATCAGAAAAGTTAAGAATCAATGTTTAGATTGATTTGTAAGGTTATGAAAACTGTCATTTTGTAAAATAGCACAAGTCTGCATCCCCATTACATGTTTTAGGAATGAAAAGTATTAAAAGTTTTTAAACAATTCTTTCGATAAACGTATGTTGATGTTCAAATTCGATCAACTTCATTGTAGATATACTCAATATTTTCCACGATAAAATGAAATACAGTGTGCTCTAATGCATCAGACTGAATATCTCTGAACGATTTTTTTTACGTAAAAATATTATTTCACAATTCAACCACTTGATATATTTTCTAAACAAATTCACCAAATTTCAAGATTCATTAACATTTTCACTATATAATCTATTTGAATGTAGAGTCAGAAATTAACGCCAAAAAAAACATCCTTTGAGAAATGTTCTGTTTGTTTCGTTCACGATTCTATGGAGAATTTGAACTAATGTTAATTTTTTTACAAACTTCTGTTTAATTTAAATATCATTGTATTATATTAGATTATAAAATAAATGACACTGATGTTTTCTCACATGGAATTTTCCGTAGAAAATAATTGCATTGAATTTGTTAGCACTTCTCAATATTCCTCAAATTTAATATAGAACTACCATGGAAAGTTGTTTGATTTAAGATGTTTTTGTGTTCATTCATTAACTGCATTTTTTATCTTGTTTATTTCTTGTTGGTGAGAATTTATAAATATAGAAATCTTTAAAAAAGGTACTTTTTTTATTTCAATTAAAAAAAAAATTGAAAACTACATGTATTACTTAGATTATAGATCCAACGCTTTTACAAATCATTAACTTAATAGATCACTGGAGCTATCAGCACCACACTGTCACCAGCTATGGAAATCCTTCTAGACTTACCTCCTCTCCTTATTCTTCTGGAGAGAGAGGCTAGATGGACAACATACAGAATTGTGCATATTGCTAGTTGCACACAACATGCTTATACGGAGTGTATCAAACTGTTGGCCGAAACCGAAAGTCACAGCGTTCTGGGAATTACCTCCAATATAATTCCTCCAACAGTCAACTATGACCTGCATTTTTCCGACTTAATTCCAGATAGAGACTAATGGATCCTCCGAAAAGAGGAACTACTAAGAACTGACAACTGTTGGTTCACATATAGTTCAAAAAGACCCTCGGGCGCTGGTGGTCGTGGACCCAGGACAGAGATCTCAACCTTCCTAGGGTCCTACCCAGATAACACATGGACATCCAATGGATATCCATTGGACATCCTTCATGAATTTTATGGATGTTCTATGGACATCCAATTTATATCCAAAAGATATCTTATGGACATCCGATGGATGTCCGAAGCGGAACAATCTGTACATCCATAGAATATCCTTCAAGGATATCCATGAGATATCCTCCAGAGATGTCCATAAGATATCTTTCAAATATATCTATAAGATATACTTCAAAGATATCTTTCAGGAATATCCATGAGATATCCTTCAGGGATATTCAAAAGATATCTGAAAGATTCCTTCAGAGATATTCGAAAGATATCCTCCGAAGATAAAATATAGTAGTAGCGATCTGGAGGGAAATAAAATAATGGTATTGAACAAAAAAAATGTATTAATAAACTTTGGCATAAAAAAAATTCTCATAAACTTTGGGGTTATCAACAAATAAAATGTATATGTAAACTCTAAAATAAAAACATTTGAATGTTAAATGCAGAATAATAAAAAAAATTAATTTAAAGACAAAATAGAATACCATTTTTTTTGTCCATCAGGTGTTTCCTTTATCCTAGAAGATGACCGATGCCTTTATTTCGCCCTTCGCAGCCAAGCTTATTATCAAATAAATTGAACAACCGAATGGGCTTTTCACCTAGTGATAATTCAGCAGGTTTTAGTTGTCCAGTTTATTTTTTTTGCTCCATACCAGCTATATTCGGAGGCAAACATATTAGTGAGCTTGGAAGAAAGGCATCGTTCCACAAAGACATACAGAGTTCCTCCTCCTATTTTTGAGATTTCATTTAGGTACCTAAAAAGAGTTCTAGAAAAATGAATAGAAAAACATACAACTTACCTATAGCAGCTTTGAATTTCGATCCAGTTCCCAAATATTCTTCCGAAAGATTTATTTTTTCAGTTTGAATCTACTGAGAAATCATCTTCTTCACTTGTCCACTGTTGTATTAGGCATTCACACCATTTTTAATCTGGGTACTGTGACATTTGAAAAACTCGTGTATTGTGGCAAATGTAACGACGTGCTTTTCAGCATTTCTGAAAATATCGAAACTCAAATAGCAAACACAAATAATTGCATTGGAAATAATGGATGTTTATAGGTTTTGTTCTTTTCAATTGATATTTACCTGTATTCGGCCAATATATTATAATTCCCTTTGGAAACAATCAATTGCTACAGATGAAAACCATAATGTACAGAACAACAAGTATCAAAAACGAAGGAAAATAGAAAAAACACAATTCAAAAATAACACCAATGCAAAACGCCATAGACGATCTTTTTGTTTGGATTCAGTGCTATGACTATAACCTTCCTCAACAAAATAAAATGACATATGTCGCCAGTAATTATGCGTATAGTATGGACAGGCTGACGCAGAGGGTCCCCGCGACAACGTATAAGTTTTGAATAAGTACAATATGTGTATCTACGAACATGTTTAAATTCATTTATGATGCTTTGGATATCTCATGGCCATCCCTAGGATATCTTCTGGAGGATATCTATTTCAAATCCGTCGATGGATATCCATTTCAAATCAAGTAGGAAAACAAAACATGAGATTTTTCCAAAAAAATTAATCTATGTGTACGAGCATGAAAGAAACTCAGAAATTTACACAATAAAAATCAATCTTGCAATTTGAACTTATCCATATTTGCTCCGGATATCTTATGACAATCCATATATGATATTTTCTGAAGGATATCCATTTCAAATCCGTCGACGGATATCTTATGGATGTCCATTTCAAATCCAGTAGAAAAACGAAAGATGAGATGTTTTCAAAACATTCAATATATATACAAGCATGGAAGAACCCCAGAAATAGACACTATTAAAATCAACCTTGCATTCATAATTGCTGTGGATACTTATGGATATCCATTATAGGATATCTTCTGAATGATATTCATTTCAAATCCTTCAATGGATATCTCATGGATGTCCATTTCAAATCCAGGGATATCCCGACCAGAATTGGACACGAAATGGATATCCATAGGATATCCTGTGTTATCTGGGTACGCGACCGTATTCCAGGCGGAAATTACTGCCATTGATTTATGTGCAGAGAGATTAGAGGAACCCAACCTCGCACACAAATCGATAAAAAAAAATCTGACGGTCAAGCGGCTCTTAAAGCACTAAGCTCGTACCAAGTTAGTATGGAACTGTCAAAAAAGGCTCTTTTCAGTAGGAAGATTCAACAAGGCAATGAGGCGGCAGAGTCTCTCGCGAAAGAAGGTTTAATCGGACCAGAACCCGTACTTGGCATTTCTCCAAGCCTTGCCGAACAAACACTGAATACCTCGATTGGTCCATTCCAAGGCACTTATAAATCCTTCGAAAATCGTCACAGTAGGGATGACTTACGTTGTCTAACAGACCTACTTACAGGTCTGAATCACCACATGTCAGGACTAGGACTGTTGGAAAATCCGGTATGCCGTCTTTGTCTTGAATATGACGAAACAGCAGAGCACATACTTTGCGCATGCCCCGCCGTGGACAGTATCAGGTTTTCGACGTTTGGCAGAGCCTCACTCTTGCCATAGGACCTGAAAGATCATTCACCAGGTAAACTGGACTCATTTGGTGAAATATGAATTGGTGTGAGCCACAAAAAAAATTTAAGTTCCTGAATTGGTCCAAACATCCCGGTCCTGCTAAGTATACAGACGACACTGCGTCAAATCGCTTGAAGTAAAAGAGCGTACTAAAGTTAATTTTTCAAACTCTTGAAGGTCTTGTACCTAAAAGGTGTAAGAAAAACAATCCATATATCCACCACATTGGAGGCAGCCCCAGCATCCACGGCTGAATACTTTTCTCCAACCCCTGAGATCACTGTTAGGTCCACTGGTAATTGCGATCTGGCATCGAAAGAATCGGTGCTTCTGGGAATCGGCTCTCTCTTAAGGGCCGATCTACTAGAAGTACTGGGGACTTTGCTGGCCTCAATTGGCGAAGATCTAGTGAGAATACCAATTATTAGTTCGCTGATGAAAGCCAAAAACGACGTCGGAACATGTGACAATGTGCCTGCCACGAAAAGACAGAAACCAAACCCTTATCCACCACTGCCAGTTCCCAGAGGTATTGTAAAACCTCAATCTACTTCTCAAGTAATGTGAAGAAGCTGTAGATTAGCAATACCTAGTACATCAGCTTGTAAAAATGATAAAATTATTGCTATTTCTAATGGATTTGATCAACTGTCAAATGTGACGGAGGATGACATGAACGTCACCTATCTCGATAATTTCTCGAATCCAGGGGCGGACTCAGCTCCTGCGCGTATTTCGAATGCGGGTACAGAAAACGAAAACAACAAAATTCAAAATTGTACAGGGAGCCAAAGTAACCCATCCATAACTTTTCTGGATAAAAATTATGACAAAATTACACCGACAGATGACGTCAACATGGAATCAACCAACATGACGGACAAACCACCAACGGAAATGACTCCACGCACGATACAAAAACGAAATGTGCCCCCTATCACTCTCAGGGATAAAAATAAGTGGGCCACAGTGAATTCGTTATTCAAATCAAACAATATTGAATTCGATGAGCTGGCAAAGAATGTCTTTGACGGCATCAACATTTTTCCAAATTCATCAGATGACTATCTCAAAATCTCTAGTATTTTCAGGGATCAAAAAATCCCATATCATACATATAGTCTTCCTGAAGATAAGAAGCTCAGGGTCATATTCAGGGGCATCCCAGAGTTTCTAACATGTGATGATATTAAAGCCGAGCTGACAGAGAGGGGGTTCGCCCCGGAGACAGTGGCTCGACTCCATAAATTAAATGGGGAGACAAAGGTTCTGCCCCTAATCCTCGTTATCATTGATAAAGAGCAGAGAGACATTTCTAATTTCAAAGACATCCTCAATGTCCGTGTGACAGCTGAACCGCAGAGGCCCAGGGCTTCTGTGGGTCAGTGTCACAGATGTCAGAAGTCAGCTAAACTGCAATGCCGTCCCCGCCTGCGTCAAATGTGGGGAAAATCATATCACTAAGGATTGTCAAAAAACTAGAAATGAAAAGGCAACGTGTGCGAACTGCAGTGGGGAGCACACTGCGAATTATCGAGGATGTCCCAGATGTCCTCGAATAAGGCGTAGGGTGAACCCCACGGGCACCGAGCATCACTTTCCCAGATATTTCCCCGTAAACTCGGGAAGGACACAGGCGGGGGTGTCATATGCAGCGGCGGCCCGTGACAACCCCCCTGCCCAGCCAGCTCAAATTAACAGCCCCAGAGACATTCTTTCCACTTTAGATCAGATGAGGACGCTGTTTGCACAGTTCGCTAAAGCTGCTGCAGTATTTTCACACGGTTTTAATCCCAATTAATGGGTGAAAGGCAGCTTCCGAATTTCATCAAAGCAGTGAGTTGGAATTGTAACGGACTTCTTCAGAATAGACTTGAGTTTCAAGAGTTTCTTGTATGGAGAATCTGTTAGATTTCCTAACTACGAAATGCTTAGAAATGATCGACTTGGGCGTCCGGGTGGTGGCGTTGCCATTTTGGTAAAACGTTGCCATCCGCATATTCAGCTTGGCATTTCCGATGATGATACCCATGGTATAGAAAAAGTAGGAATTGTTTTTAACACGAGGAGTCGTCCTATGCGTGTGATCAGTGCTTAAAATCCTCCGAACAATTGAATACTTCCTGAGGCAATTGATACACTCTTGATGGAAACAAAACAGATGTTTTGATCATGGGTGATCTGAACGCTAAGCACACACAATGGAGTAGTGTTACCAACATGAATGGTAGGCGACTGTGGCAACATTGTGACAGCTATGAATAGCAGGTGTTGGCTCCAGGTGAGCCGACGCATTTTGGTCACCTCATACCTGACGTACTTGACATTGCCCTGGCAAGGAACATCACTTGGAACTGGGACATCCACGTTCTCTCCGAGTTAGGCTCTGATCACAACCCGGTGATTTTATCACTAGGGGGTGATCCACCGCCCCAAACAGATCGTCTGTGTACAAAAGTGGATTGGGAGAGATTCAGTTCACTCGTGGAGACAGCTTACTGCGCTCCTGAGAAAATGGATTCTCCACTTGAGTTGGATGAGGCCGTAGCGCGTTACGAACTTACCATTAAAAATGCTTTGGAAGATTCCTCTCGTAGAGAAGCGGCTCCTAAGTTTCACGATGAATTTCCTCGACGTATCTTATCCGTGAGCGAAATCGAGCAAAGAGGGCTTATCAAGGGAGTCTGTTCCCTGCGGACAGAATCCGATATAACGAACTGAATAGGGAGGTTAGAGAAAACATATCAGAATTCAGGAATGAAATATTTGGCACAACACTTCGAAATTTAGAGAATAGTGATCAACTTTGGAAACTTCATCGAAATTTAGAAACAAAAATGTCTGATTTTCCCCCTATTCATGGTGAGTCCAAAGCTCAAGCCTTTGCAGACTCGATGGAAAGGCAATTTAGATTGAATGAGCATCCAGATGATGATCTGGATCGAGAGCTTTTGCTGGAAGATCGGGTTCGTTGTACTCTAAGAGAACCCAATCATGAACTCAAGGATTAAATCCTAAAAAAGCACCTGGTTATGACGGAATTACCAATCGTATGATTCATTATTTTCCGGATAACCAGGTGCAGTCACTCCTAAATATAATCAATAATTCTCTACGCCTTGAAAGATTCCCTCGGAAGTGGAAGCATGCCATCGTAGTTATGATTCCAAAGGAGGGACAAAATCCGACCCTCCCGCAAAATTATAGTATATATACGATACGATACGATACGATACGATACGCAGTTCAGCTAAGTTGGCTGATAAATTCGCTCTAGAAAGGCTTGACGAACAATTGAACATAATCGAGCTTATCAGAAAGAAACATTTGCATTCAATGTCCATTGATATTATATGGAAGTATGCATGGATTTTCAGGTGAATATCATTCAACGTTCTGCGTGGTATTTGCCAGGAAAGTAGTTGTTTTTCACCTGAGATCTACCATTTTCTGGTTCAATTTTATATTGAATCCTTTATGTGAAGAAAACCGTTTAATTCGATTTTTCTATTCATTCCACTTCACATGGCACTTATCTTTCACCTTACAGGGTGTTACAATGTATCGCTTGAACAATGATTTGACTGGAATATTTAATGACAAAAATAATAATAAAAATCAATGATACTTATAATAATAAATCTGTTACATTTTTTGTTTTATATTCAAATATGTACCATACCTTCCATACCTTCAAAATTGGAATCTATTAACACGTTGAGTGCGGATGGCGTCTAAAGACGTCATTCGCTTCTCACGCGGGAGGCGGATGGCGCCTTTCGACGCCATCGAATCATACGGATACATTGCTTCAGTAGATTCAGTACGCTGTTAGCTCGTGAGAGAAGTGGTTGTGCCGTCGTCAGCCTGTAGTATAAGAGCGATATATACGAAAAATTGTCTCGGTTCGAGTTCACCATGAACGAAAGTCGCCCGGGCCCTTTGGGGATAAAAACACCTAAAATAAGCAAAAAAGTGGAAAATTCGGTATCCCTTGCCTGAAGAACATGGATTCAGATGGCGATATTGAGGAGACAATAAGAGACAAGACACAATAAGAGTGGATAGGAAAAGTAACCGTAAAGATGTAAAGGAGGCGAAATTAAAAAAGAGCGAGACAATTGCCTGCTACTCAAATGGAGTAATGATTGCCAAGTGGAAAGACAAAAGAGATATCTTTTATATCTCGACAGAATACAGAAATAATTTGGTAAATTATTTCAACGAGAGGCAACAAGAAGTGAAAAATGGGAAGAATTGATAGAAAAGATCAAATGATGGCATACTACCCATGTGAGAGGAAGACTATGCGTTGGTATAAGAAACTGGGTATACATATAATATACATGAGCCTAATCGATTCTTATTTTTTATATAAAAAATATGTGAGTCCAAGAAGTTCATTATATGATTATAGACTACAATTGTTGGAAACATTATTACCTGAAACAGAAGATCGAAATATTCAGAGAAGGCAATATTCCACAAAAAAATCCCCCAACCGGAAAAGGGAAAAAACATGCACATAGAAGATGCACGGTTTGTAACAAAAATAAGATAAGAAAAGAGACAGTTTACCACTGTCCCGCTTGTCCTGGAACGCCAGCGCATTGTTTGGAACCGTGTTTTTCTATATTTCATATAAATAATTAAATTATTTTTGTTATATATTCATTTTACTATATTTTGGGTTTCGTTTTCGTTTTTCGAGTATATTATACTATCGTATCGAAAATTTCTTTTTAGGAAATATAAGAATAAGGATATGAGTTTCGTTATGTTTTTATATTGTAACGAACCTAGGCCGGACCTGTCGCCTCACATGTTGCCGTCGACAGCGATGAGATCATCCCCGGAGATATTCGAGAACCATCCAGTCCCTTTTCCGCGTAATGCAACGGTCAATATTGGAAACAATTGGAACATGCCGTCGCCAACTGGAAGAATTCGAAACATCGAGAATGCTGTATCGGAGATAAATAGACCGCCCTCAAGAGGGAGAAGACAGTCTGAACGAGCCCATACCATCGAGCTATACAGTGGCGTAGTAATATAAATTAAGTTGTAGATTAAGTGTTAAATAAATTAGTTAAACCAAGTTAAGTTTATTTACGTTACAATTGGTGTCGGAAGTGAGATTTTGAAAATAAACAAGTGATCGTGGAGTGGATAGTCAGAAAAATAAATTGATAGACCTTTTTGTACGCCCAAAAATAGACAGTGGCCCGGTTTTCGCGAAGTGGACAATTGTGCGTGGGAATATAAACTGCTACACTGTTCGCGTGAAACAGACAATAGACTGGTGGCCCGTGGAAAAGAATTCGCGAAGTGAATTTTTAACAAACTGATAAACTTTTCGTGTAAAACAGACTGATACCTCGTCAAAGACAAAATGTGTTCAAGAAAAGTGCGCCTTGCGGATTTGAAGGTAGCGGAATTGAAACAGGAATTGGAGGAAAGGAACTGGAAACAACAGGTAAAAAGCAAGTACTCCAGGAAAGACTTGCAGAAGGACTTATACAAGAAGGTGAGGACCCCGAAACATTTTTATTCGAAGTTCCCGGAGGTGATTTGAGTCCGATAATAGAATCCTTGAAAGAAGAGCTGCAACAAAATTCGAGGACTTTGGAAGAGAATGCTAGAAATGTGGAAGAGAAGCTTGAAGTAAATTCTAGAAATCTGGAAGAGAAGCTTCAAGAAAATTCTATAAATCTGGAAGAGAAGCTTCAAGAAAATTCTATAAATCTGGAAGAGAAGCTTTCTAGAAATCTGGAAGAGAAGCTTCAAAAAACAAAACCTGGAAGAAAATTCTAGAAATCTGGAAGAGAAGCTTCTAGAAAATTCAAGAAGCCTGGAAGAGAAGTTCCTGGAAAACACTGAAGGCCTAAAAATAGAATTGTGTGGTGTGGCTAAATTTCTGGAAGAAAGAATGGGAACCGTTGAGACAGAGATAGATAAAATTAGGGAGCAAATGAACACGGAGGTAGATAAAATAAAGGAAACGATCAGTAAGCTGGAAAAACAAATTAATAGTGCGTCCTCCACAGAGATGGTTAACGAAAATGCAATGCTGGACTTGAGTTTGAACGTGGATAAAGTTCAAGAGGGTATAAAAGATGTCAAGGTCATTTCAGAAATAGGGAAGCTTCCATGAAGCCGCCTCAGTTCGACGGAAAAACTCCATGGGCAAATTACCGCCGGCAGTTTGAAGCAGCGGCCAAAGCAAACGGATGGAATGCAGGGGAAAGAGCTGTAGCACTGACACTTGCATTACGTGGAGAAGCGACAAATATTCTACAAACTCTCACCGCCCAAGAACAGGAGGACTATGATCAGCTGATTAAACATCTAGAATTACGATATGGCCACGCCCATTTGGAACACGTATACCACTCCCAGCTGAAAAATCGCTGCCAAAAATCGGGCGAATCCTTACAAGAATTCGAAACTGACATTGCACGCTTGGTTCGTCTCGCATATCCAGCCACACCAGAAAATGTAATGGAGCGACTAGCGGTTCAAGCATTCCTGGATGGACTCCGTGACCAAGAAACCAGACAAGCGTTGACACTAGCCCGTCCAACACATCTCGTAGACGCACTGGCACGCGCTTTGGAATTCGAGGCAGCGAAACAATCTTGCAAAGCCAGAGTAAAGTCCGAATGATAGAGGAAGACTCACAGGAGCCTGCTAATTTGGAAGCTGCCATAAGGAAAGTGATTAAGGAAGTGTTCCCTGAGAAAAGACAGATAAGATGCTGGAATTGTGAAAATTGGACATGTGCGTAGCAAATGTCCAACATTCGAAAAACACGACTCCGATGCAGGAAAACCTAAAGAAGGTCGACGAGAAGGGGCAATCGTCGGCCTGTGTCCAGCAAGCCCTGGTTAACAACGCATATGTCGCTATCCTGCAACGACAGAACAGAGGTGTTTTCGTAGACGGTCTCATCAATAACGAGCCTTGCACCATGCTGCTAGATACAGGTGCGACTAGGACAATTCTCGGACCTTCCTTTGCCAGAACACCGGAACGAATTGAACCGACAACTTGGAAGCTACGCACAGCAACAGGGAGCCAGCTACTGTATATGGCGAGCTACCGATTGAAATAATTTTGGGCAGCACTAAAGTGAAACATCAGGCACTTGTAGCGGACATCGAAGACGATGCAATCATCGGAATGGACATCATGAATTCCAGAGGGTTTGAATTGGATTTCAAAGACGGCGTCCTACGTGTCAACGGAGAAGAGCTGGTACTTCATGGGAGAAGTGAAGAGTTGATCCGTGTGCTGTTGGCTGAAGATATAAGCGTACCTGAGAGGGCTGAAACCATCCTGGAGGCTCGCCTGGACGGGAGTGCGAGCAGTGGAGACGTGATGATGTTCGAGCCCAAACTTCATGATGAGAAAATTGGACGAGGGATTGCCCTAGGGAAAACCCTGTTACGTGCTGAAAATTTGTACCGGTAAGGGTCATGAATGTCAATTACTTTCCAGTGACCTTAAAGAAAGGAACAATTTTAGGGCACTGCTCGTCAGTTTCATCTGTGATCCGGGGCGTACGAGGTACGATTAGCCAACCCAACAACTTGCCCACAGAACTAGAAAATTAGTTGCCATCTCTTCCAAAGACATAAAACCAGCTCAACAGCCCAAACTAAGAGATTTAGTCAAAAGTACCAAGACATCTTCGATACCGGACAAGGAAAAGGGGTCGAACTAATGTGGTCCAGCACAAGATTGATACTGGGGTGCCCGACCGATCCGGCAATCAGCAAGAAGACTTCCTCTTGCCAAGAAGGAAGAGGCTGACAAAATAGTCAGCGATATGGGAAAAGAAGGAGTTATCGAACCATCTGACAGTCCCTGGTCCTCTCCAGTCGTACTGGTGAAGAAAAGGATGGATCGACACGCTTTTGTGTAGACTATCGCCAACTTAATAATGTCACGAAGAAGGACAGTTACCCTCTCCCGAGAATAGATGACACCCTAGACACGTTGGCTGGTTCCACGATTTTCTCGACCCTTGATCTGAAGAGTGGATACTGGCAAGTAGAACTCGCTCAGGAAGATCGAGAAAAGACTGCTTTACCATCGGCTCAGGATTGTGGCAGTTCACCGTTATGCCATTCGGGCTCTGTAATGCTCCCGCCACATTCGAAAGATTGATGGAAACAGTACTGAAGGGACTCTCATGGAACACGTGTCTAGTGTATCTCGACGACATAATTGTGGTCGGCAGATCGTTCGAGGACCACGTGAAAAACTTGGAGGAAGTATTCCTGCGATTGAGGAACTCCGATTGAAGCTGAGCCCTAAGAAATGCCACCTGTTCCAAAAGAAGTACGATACCTCGGCCACGTTGTCTCTGGGGAAGGAGTAGCAGTGGATGACCAGAAGATCAAAGCTGTTAAGGATTGGCCCATCCCAAAAGACATTCACCAACTTCGAAGTTTCCTTGGTTTGTGCACATACTATCGCCGATATGTGCTGGGGTTCGAAACATCGCTAAACCACTGACCAGGCTCATGGAAGGTCAAACAAATTTCCAGTGGTCCGCTGAATGCCAAGACTCGTTCAGGAAGCTGAAGGTCGAGCTTTGATTAACGCACCTGTTCTGAGCTATCCCTTACCCAACGGAAGTTCATTTTGGATACGGACGCCAGCAACGTGGTACTTGGAGCTGTCCTATCTCAGATCCAGGAGGGCAGGAGAAGGTCATTGGTTATTTCAGCAAGACGCTCAGCAAACCAGAGCGCAATTACTGTGTCACCAGGCGAGGCTGTTAGCTGTTGTAAAGGGAGTGGAGCACTTCTACAAGTACGTGTATGGAAGAAGATTCCTGTTGAGAACTGACCATGCAGCTCTCAAATGGCTCTTACAGTTCAAAAATCCTGAGGGTCAAGTAGCACGTTGGATCGAGAGACTCCAAGAATTCGATTTCGAGATCGAACATCGAGCCGGAACTAGCCATAAGAATGCAGATGCCTTGTCGCGAAGACCATGTCCAGATGATTGCTCACATTGCCGACGAGCAGAAGAGAAAGAAGCAACACTTTGTAGAACCGCGGCAATGGATGACAACTGGAATGACAGCAAGATCCAGAAAGACCAAGAGAGAGACCCCGACCTTGGCTTAGTCGTCAGCTGGAAGAAGGGCAATCGAAGACCATCATGGCAGGAAGTCGCAGGTTACTCGCCGGCTGGTTAGTCCTATTGGGCACAATGGAACTCTCTTATTCTGGACAATGGGATCCTGAAACGTGTGTTGGAGGCCGATATTGGTGGGGAAGACAGACGCCAAATAATTGTTCCCAGGAACAGAAGAGAGGAAGTGCTGCGGGAAATCCATGATGGAGTCGCCGGAGGACATCTGGGAGTGACGAAGACCCTGCAGAAAGTGAGGCAACGGTTTTACTGGGCCAATTGTCAAGCTGACGTCCAGGACTGGTGCAGGAAGTGCGCTGTATGCGCTGCTAGCAATGGACCTCGAATACGCCCCAAGGCCCCGATGCGTCAGTACAACGTAGGCAGCCCGTTCGAGAGAATCGCCATTGACATCGCCGGCCCGTTTCCCGTATCCGACCACGGGAATAAATACATCCTTGTGGCAATGGACTACTTCAGTAAGTGGGCGGAAGCCTATGCCCTGCCCAACCAGGAAGCCATCACCGTCGCCGACGTCTTGGTGAAAGAGTGGATATGTCGATTCGGTATTCCAATGGAGCTGCACTCGGATCAAGGCAGAAATTTCGAATCCAACCTTTTCCAAGAAATATGTCTACTGCTGAACATCCGCAAGACAAGAACCACGGCCCTACATCCGCAGTCCGATGGAATGGTGGAACGGATGAACAGGACGATCAACCGCCACTTGTCCAAGGTTGTCTCTGACCATCAAAGAGACTGGGACCAGTATCTTCATTTGTTCCTGATGGCCTATCGATCCGCAGTACACGAGTCCACCGGTCAAACTCCTGCTAGTATTATAATGGGCCGAGAACTGCGACTGCCTTGTGACCTGAAGTTTGGGATACCGCCAGGACTAGCGCACTGTGTGGCAGAAGATCTTCGAATGTCCAGGGGCATCGCCGTAGTGTTCTCCAAGAAATTTGGTCAACTCCAAACACTGCGGGAGCAGAATCCAGAAGTTGGTGGGGTGCTACAGTTGAAGAAAGGCCAGAGAAACATCTACTACCTAGTTACCAAGAGGCATTCCCAAGATAAACCGTCCTATGAAGATGTCTGGAAGAGTCTCACCAAACTAAGAGATACTATGGTGGACCAGAATCTGGTGGATCTAGCAATTCCAAAATTGTCCTGTGGTATTGATGGGTTGGACTGGAGAGTCATAAGAAGTATGCTGGAGGCGATATTCAGATCCAGCGGCGTCAAGATTTTGGTTTGCTGTAACCTTCTTCCACGACCGATCATGAAGACCGTGGAGTGTTACTTCCATCGAACTTCACGGTGCAGATATGGGGAGTCATGCAGATATCGTCACACTCCAAGGATGAAATTTCGGGACGAAATGTCTTTAAGAAGGGGGCAATGTAACGAACCTAGGCCGGACCTGTCGCCTCACATGTTGCCGTCGACAGCGATGAGATCATCCCCGGAGATATTCGAGAACCATCCAGTCCCTTTTCCGCGTAATGCAACGGTCAATATTGGAAACAATTGGAACATGCCGTCGCCAACTGGAAGAATTCGAAACATCGAGAATGCTGTATCGGAGATAAATAGACCGCCCTCAAGAGGGAGAAGACAGTCTGAACGAGCCCATACCATCGAGCTATACAGTGGCGTAGTAATATAAATTAAGTTGTAGATTAAGTGTTAAATAAATTAGTTAAACCAAGTTAAGTTTATTTACGTTACAATATAATATATGTATTCTATAAAATATATTTTTTTAATAACTATTTTCTAAAATTTATATTATTTTGTATGTTTGTAGAGTAAATCGCATGACGTCTTCAGACGTCATCAGCCCTTGGCATACTTTTTTATCATGGGAGGCTGACGACGACTAAAGACGTCATGGCCCTGTTGACGTCATTGTTAGTATTTTTTGATAATACATGTTAAGTTCATGTTAGTATTTGCCTAGAGCATTTTTATTTCCCAAAAAACCTTGTCAGCCCCTGGGGTCCTCTATACGACTTCAATTAGCAATGAACGTGTTAAGGAATTAATATTCTTGTGTTATATTGAGGGTTCCAAATCTATGTGAAGAGCACAGGGGAAAAACGAACTGAGTTCAAAATTACTAAAGATTAGATAAACACATAATATAAAAGTTTAATGTATGTTTTTTTATCGTATCAAAATATAACATTCTAAAACCGATCTAAGTTCTCCAATTTTGCGTTTGAAAATACGTAGTTTACAGAAAAACGATCCAAGTCCATCAAATGTGTTGAAGATCGATTTCAGTCCACCCATATTCATCGATTTAATTTCCTTATTTCCCCAATAATTAATTTTGCCCATTTATGATGTACCTAAAAAGAAAAAAACTTACGGACCACATATTTTTGTTACAGATCTGACACGCCAACACTACAATCGCATTTTTGACTTGGATCGGTTTTCCCTTTTATTTTATGTTTTTTTTGTGTTCACAGATTTGTTTTTTCAAAAAGTTGAGTTGTCGAATGACTTTATCACAAGTTTTTATTTACTTTCACCTGTCCCGATGTGTGTAATCAAATCTTACAAGTTGAATTTGACCCACTTCTAGTTGTCCGATTAACGTGAAATTAGGCAGGTGTTCATTGTTTCCGTGACAATGCACTAAGGAATTTTTGTTGGAGAAAAAAACAAAATGGCGGCTTCAAGATGGCGGACGAGATTTGTGTTTATGGTCCGATTCGATCCAAGAAGATTATGAATTTTTTGTCAAAATTCATAAAATCAAAATGGCGGCTCCAAGATGGCCGAAGATCTCTGTGATTGTGGTTAGATTCTATTCAAAATTGTATTTGGGGTAGATTTGCATTTATTGTCAGAATTCACAAATTAAGGCCGAGAGTTTTTTTATTATGGTCCGATTCGAGTCAGAATTGGTATATGGGGGTTTCCGGGGTCGAAGATTATGATTTTTTTGTCAAAATTCATGAAATCAAAATGGCGACTCCAAGATGACGGATGATCTCTGTGATTATGGTCCGATTCTATTCAAAATTGGTATGTGGGGGTTTTTGGGGTCGGAGATTATGAATTCATGGTCAAAATTCATTAATTCAAGATGACGACTCCAATATGGTGGACAAGTTTTGTAATTATGGACCGTTTCTATTTAAAATTGGTATGTCGGGGTTTTTGAGGTAGGAGGTCATGAATTTAGTTGAAGATTATTGATCTACTGTCAAAATGTATAAATTGAGGATGGCAGCTTCAGGATGGCAGACGAGTTAATATTTAGATGGTCTCCTCATTGAAGAACTAGATTGCTCAGAACTTACAGGAAAAAGTCCCCATAATAACGATACTTTAACAAAAATGCATAGATTGAGGCGTACACATAAAAAGCGCAAAATAAAATAATTAATAAAAAACACTTCTAAAGACAAGCTTGTATTCAAATGCGCTAAAAAGTTAAAAATAATTTCTCTGGATGGTGACGTAGGTTATTCCGTGAGTTATAGATTCAAAAGCTTGTCGCTTTTGTATTCAAACTGAAAACTTTGCGCAACAAGCTTTTGAACTATAACTCACAGAACGATTTACCTACGTCACACATTCAGAGCAATTATTTTTAATTTTTTAACGCATTTGAATAAAAGCTTGTCTTTAAAAAGAGCAAAGTACTATATATATATATATATATATATATATATATATATATATATAGAGAAATGAAGAGAGTTAGGGAAAAACTTTTAGCACAGTTGTATGTGGGTCCATGAGGAGCATATTCCAAAATTATTTTGAAATATATAGTGTAACGAAGTTACTATTTTCCCGCTATAGTTATCAGCCAAAAGCTCCCTGTAAGGAATTAAAATCCTCTTGACAGTAATAATAGGTCTAGAAATACCATTCGTGTTCGTGATAAATCCGTGGATTTCATCTATCCTAATAAACAGACTGAACGCCTTCCGGAAATCACGCGAATAACGCGAGGCGTAGCTAAAATAGCACGCACGAGTATAACCTGCGCCGGCTATCGACTCTCGAGAAAACATTTTTATCAAACAAGCTGGGCTATGTTCAAACGCCGACGAGAGAAGGGAGTTATCCGATAGAAGCCCGAGACAGCAGTCCAGTCGAGCCAAAAGCACACGCTACCGAGCTGACGTCACATCACGAGGATTCCCACTTAGGAGAATTTCACAAGCAGTGAGCGGAGCAGAGGCAGTTTTCCGTCAGAAGCCCGAGAGTACAGTTGAGTCGATACAGAGACGCACGCCGCAAGCTGACGTCACAGCATGAAGGATTTTACAAGCTGGGTAATTATTTTGTAAAAGTATAATTTGTCTTGCAATCGACAGAGTCCACAAAACGGCGCGCGCATATGAGTCGGTCGAGAGGTATTCGGAAAAGAGGGGGAAGCCGGCTGTAGTTCCGTTTCGACATATTTCAAAGATTTAGTAGCTTGCCGAGCCTAGTAGAAGCAGTCACGCGTCCGACTAGTATCCAGAGTGTGAGCCAAAGACCGAAGCAGTTCACGACCGTCCCGGGCCTTGCCGAAGCAGTGAGATCAGAGTTTGGTAAATATGTTGTATCAGGTAAAAGACATCAGGAAATGTTTGTAAGTACCACAGATGCGATGTACGCATGATTGCAAGAGGCACATATGCATTTCAATGCTGCGCTGGTAATTTCTGCATACGAGTCCGTACGATACCCCCCACCGCAAGAGCTTTTGGTTGCTAAGTTTACCCCGCTTGCTTGAAAACACTTTCCCCGCTTTCTCTGTATATAGTGCTTGCCATGTGTTTATTTGTTGTGATAACTTGAGGCCGCCGTCAGCCGCCCTTCCTGTATTTCTTTATTTTTAATATACCTGTTTATCCTGTTTTAAGTATTCTTTCATTTACTATCTTGAGTAGAATTCAAACATCTAGTGCGCAGTCGCCACCCAGGTCCGAAACCCAGTTAAAGGCAACCAAAGCCTGCCTTGCTGGCCCTGTTACAGTGTCACGACTATATTGACCCCTGGAGTGTCTTTCTTCACTGAGACTGCCCGGAGCAAAAGTGGCCTTTTCCACTATAAATCAAAAGGTGGCGCCCGAGAACAGTGATAAGCGCCAAAGTTTGATAGGCGGGGTAGAGACCCCTTCACAATAGGGTGATCCCCAAAAAAATTACATACCAAAGTTATATTTTTTCTTATGGAACACCCTATATTTTTTTATATTTTTAGATACTATAGACAAAATAAAGGTGAGTTACTATCGTATTTCCCATACTTAAAACTGACCGTTTCTGAGAAATTTTGAGAAATTTAAAAATACAGACCATAATTTGAAAATTGTTTTCACCCTGTAACGTGTAACGAGCTGCTCGTGATTAAATGTACTGCTTAGCTCAAAGGTTAAAGTTAACTACTACATGGAATTTTTGATGCAATATTATACAGAGTGGCGAAAAAAATTTCCTCAAAATTTGGACACACATTTAATTAAATAACTTCTTAAAGTTGGATGGAACACCCCGTATTTAGTGGCGTAATTTGACGCAGAATTAGATTCCCTTCAAAACTATAATAGGGTTCCCTATACCTATCTCTTCTGATTTTTACACAAAAGGCGTTTTTATATTTTACTTATGAGTAATTTTTTTATCTTAAAAATGAAACACACTGTATTGTAATGAAAAGCTTAAAAAGCGTTTTAAAAACCTTTTTATTAAGGAATACGTAGATTCGCTAGAAGCAGAAGTTTAAATTTTTGAAAATACGGTGTATCTAAAGTAAAATGCAGGCAAATGTAAAAACTCAAATTTATTGCCATTTCTGAAATATTAAAGCATTCTTCAAAATAAGAAGATGCACGTGTCTTAATTATTGAGGCGAAATATGTTAAATTCGCTTGTTTCTTAGCAAATTAGACTTCATATTGAAATAAATACCAAAATTACAATATGGGGTCAATAAAAACATACATTTACGATTTCCTATAAAACCTATTATACAATTTTTTTAATAATAGCCAGGTCTCCGGACCTCACAAGTCCCGACAATTTTTTATGGGGATATATCAAAAGTATTGTTAACGATACACCGCCAACGACACCTCAGGATATGAAAGTACGAATAAGAAATGCGTTTCGTTCCATACCGCAAAATATGTTATCCAGAGTTCAGCACTCATTTCAAGAAAGAGTTCGCCTATGCATCGAGAATAATGGACACCATTATTAAAATAATAAACTATTTAGAATTCTTAATTTTTCGATAAAATGACTTCAAAAATGCTTTTTAAGCTTTTCATTACAATACAGTGTGTTTCATTTTTAAGATAAAAAAATTACTCATAAGTAAAATATAAAAACGCCTTTTGTGTAAAAAGCAGAAGAGATAGGTATAGGGAACCCTAATATAGTTTTGAAGGGAATCTAATTCTGCGTCAAATTACGCCACTTAATACGGGTGTTCCATTCAACTTTAAAAAGTTATTTAATTAAATGTGTGTCCAAATTTTGAGGCAATTTTTTTCGCCACTCTGTATAATTTCCTGTAGTAGTTAACTTCAACCTTTGAGCTGAGCAGTACATTTAATCACGAGCAGCTCGTTACACGTTACAGGGTGAAAACAATTTTCAACTTATGGTCTGTATTTTTAAATTTCTCAAAATTTCTCAGAAACGGTCAGTTTTAAGTATGGGAAATATAATAGTAACTCACCTTTATTTTGTCTATAGTATCTAAAAATAGAAAAAAATATAGGGTGTTCCATAAGAAAAAAAATAACTTTGGTATGTAATTTTTTTGGGGATCACCCTATATATTTCAAAATAATTTTGGAATATGCTCCTCATGGACCCACATATAACTGTGCTAAAAGTTTTTCCCTAACTCTCTTCATTTCTCGTAGAAATACCGAGGCGAATGTGGTGGGCCACCCTGTATATATATAATTTTTTTTGTAAAGTTATTCTATTTCATATGTTGAGTATTGTTCATTAAATTGTATAAATCTTCATTTGTACCTAACCTCTATTGTTAAATTTCAAATTCAAACACTCATATGTTACAACCTTTGAGTTGACGAGTGACAACTGTGAAATTTGTAGATTAAATATAATAACATCAGAAATCAAGTAACAACTCCAAATTCCAAGTAGAAATCTTGGAAATTTTTCTAATACAGACACATTCTTTATATCTGTACCCTGAGGACAAACATCCACACGATCAGACCTTGACAATCGGCGCAACCTGATTGATAGGCCCAGTAGCAACAAGTATGTCCTGATTTCAACGAATAATCGAATAGTCCAGTCACTAACTGTACCCACCACAAGAAATATCAGAGGTATAAAAAAACAATGACAAACCAACCGGTTCAGCAAGCTAAAATATGAAGGAACAATTGTAATTAAGATTAGGCTGAACTTGAACTGCCGTTAAACGGTAGCCTACTAAAATGCCGTTAATGGATATGACGTCATTGAAGTGACGTGTCCGACGGCTTTTTATTGGATTTGCTTGAACTGCCGTCAAACGGTGGCATACAAAAATGCCGTTAATCAATTATTGCGTTATCCGCCAACTTTTCGAATTCAAATGTGAGCAATAGTTTCCCCTTTATTTATGTGTGCAATTGTTGTGGGCGGTGATTCATTTATTACCAACATGAAAAATAAGGCAAAGTTACTAAATTCCATCTGTCAAAGTGTGAAATTTGTTCATTTGGAACTGTGTAAGAAGGAGGATTTTTTCATAAAAACGACGATATTTTGTGCAAAGTTGTGCCGAAAATAAGTGATTTAGGGTGTATTGTTTATGCTGGTAAAAAGAAGGAGGCATTTTGAGTGATTTTTGTGCGAGAAAACGGTGCTTGAAAATGAGGTTAATTTTTTTAAAAATTTATCCAACTCGGAACGGTATGAGACCGCCGGATTCGTGTTCAGGAGGCAACAACACGTAAGAAAAGTTTTTTCCCTATATTCAGAGTGCATGTCTCATAACGCAATAATTGATTAAAGGTATTTTTAGTATGCTTCCGTTTGACGGCAGTTTAAGCAAATCCAATAAAAAGCCGTCCGACGCGTCACTTCAATGACGTCATATCTAATAACGGCATTTTAGTAGGCTACCGTTTAACGGCAGTTTAAGTACTGATAATTACAATTTTGCAACTTGAATTAAATTTTTTTGACAATTCTTGACATTTTTTTTTATTGAAAATTGTAATAAGGAAATATTATCGTTATTTTATGTGGAAATATTGAATTTTTATCCTAAGAAAACAAAAATTCTGGCGTCCAATTCAAAATTTCAATTTCTAAAACCTATGATAGACACATATAAATCAGAAACTAGCAAAACAGTCCAAAGAACTCCACACCGCTCTATACTGAATAGCCTGGGAATTTGAAGTGACACGTTGTCGTTACATTTCTAATAATCCTTTGATAACGTTTTCTCGAATCGAAGTTTATCCATGTTCACAAAATGTTCATTCCCTTTTCAGTAGGAGCATTCATGTTGAGTGCATAGTGGGACAACATGCAACTATATAAAACATGTAACACAGCTATATCACCTCGTGAGAGTATGTTTAAGAATCATTCGAAAAATTCCATCGAATTATATTGTTATGCCGCCTGATGATCTCAGATAACGATTGCGTGAGTATTTTATTATAACTTTCTCCTGCACTTCCATAATACTATCTATACAGTGCGTTCACAAAGTGTGGAAACGCTCGATTATCTCCCCAATATCTTCACCAATGGCTGTGTACATATATCTTACCGAATTAAGTTTATTTTAGAATTGTTTTTTAGGAAATAAATATGTATGTGAGTATTTCAATGTTTTTGTCCATCTCTCCTTCCTCTCCTTTTCTCTTTCAGGTGGGGTTAAGTTCCCAATTGAAATAAATAAAATTAAAAAAAAAAGTTGAGAAAAAAAAGTTGAAAAAATATTTGAGAAAAAAAATGAAATACTTGAAAAAAAATTGAAAAAAATAAAGTTGAGAAAAAAAAGTTGAAAAAAGCCAAGTTTGAAATGAAAAACAAAGAGGGGAAACCGTCAGAGGTATCTCTCTCTCACACCCACACACGGTATACGTGGCTCACGTCAGGTTAGACTCTCTATTCATTTATTTTGATATTACATGACGATTCCAAGCTTCTTTTTACAGTTTTGAATAGGAATTTCGCCAAAGCAAAAAACATTATGGTTATAACAACACATGAGAGTACAAAAATCTTATATATTTCATGTTCCAAGGGTGGTAGTATTGGTGGTGGTGGCGGCGACGTTGGTGACGTCATCGCTACTGCTGCCGTTGGAAGCCTTCTCCATGGCATCACTGTACTTGTAGAATCATTCATTTCAAACTTGAGCTGATATTTCTCGATGGTGTTGTTGTCATCGTCTTCGAAGTGGGGTGAAGAATACCCTTGAGTCCTGCTGTTCGATTCATTGGAATCCAAGACTGATTATCGCCATCTTTGAAAGAAACCGCTACTCCTCGTACATCATCATCATACGGTATGTCTACGTATAAGATGGTGTTCAGAATCAAAGTCACTAGTATCATTTGAATCATATTTCGATATTGATGGTTGTGTCGTGCAGAGATTCAACTTTTCAATTTTCTTGTGACGTTTCGTTTCTCTTCATAAAACTGCAACTCTTCGTTCAGAGCTCTGACTTTTCGATGAAACTGTTCCAATTTCCGTGTATACTCCTCTGTCATCGACAACATAACCTCAACTGACGTCATTTCAACAAAAAACTCCAATATATACTTGTTTCGTTCTCCTCCTCCTCTAAACACTCTTTCGATCCACCCTGTATATTTGGTAACGTTTTAAAATTTTATTCAAGTCGTATTTGACCTTGATAGGATTTGAGTTCATATTCAAGTTATCCCACACCGCTTCCATGTCGCCGATAGTGCCTTAGCCAGCTTAGATACAAATACAAATAGTAATCGTTTGACTTTGAATATTCAAGTTATCCCACGGTTCGAGCGTGCAGCTGCATACTCTCTTATCTTGTTAATGTAAACAAACTCTTTCAAAGGATGCCGCCGATATCTTATCTCAGTTAATGTAAACAAAGGATGCCGCCGATATCCGGTCGCTTAAATAAACAACTGATAAGAGGAAAGTGCTGACGTAGATAATATTCCTGCAAAGACTTGTCGGTTGAGTCATGGCCGCATCATCACTGCTGACTCCTCCCACTTTCCAAAATGGCCGCCGCCATTCACTGATCACGTGACACTTCTGTCATTCAGTCTTCCGTCCGACCAATACCGTTGACGAAGGCAGGACACACCCACGGCCATTCAGTCTTCCGTCCGACCAATGCCGTTGACGGATATTGGTTGACACCCCCATTTCAATATGGCTGCTGCTCGGCTATTGGATAGCGGCCGTCGGCTATCACAGCTCTCCCCATCCCCACTCTCAATCACACACTCCCATTCACAACATGGCTGCCATCATTGCGACCAATCACAGACCACTCACCCCCAACCTTTCTCCCTACCCACATACACCCACCACCCGCACCCCTGTCATTGAACCACCATTTTTTCACAAACCCCTCCCACAACGAACCGCCACCATCATCCCTACCCCCACCTTTCCGAAAACCACCTGTTTCAGTCTTACCTGAAATATCGTTTTAAATTCAATATTTTCCGGTTCGAAAGGCAAAAATTGATAACCAACTTTTTTGTCAATGTCAGAATTGTTATTTTTATTTTTTCATATATCATAGTCAACTATCTGTAACACAGCAATAACATTCAATAATAGTTCGGTCAATAAATAATAAATGTAACTGTAACATATCTCCCCCTTAGTAATTGTTCTCCATAAACAATTACTCGAATTCTTCTAATCTTCCTTGTCCTCCTTTCCTCTTACATCTAGTATACAGAGTCTGGAAACAGGTCGTCGTAGTTGACTTCCATTTGCCGTGGTGACGTCTACAACTCTGATTTTTCCATCTCTTGCTGGATAAAGTTTAGTTATTTTCCCTTTCATCCAAACATTCCTAGGGCCATTTGGCTCGACGATTAGAACTATGTCGCCAATTTTGACGGATCTTTGATCCTTATGACACTTGGTACGATTGATTAGAAATGGCAAATACTCCTTGGTCCATGTCAACCAGAATGAGTCGACGATCTTCGCAGCTTTCCATTCGGATAAGAGATCAATATTTTTGACATCCGTGTTTGTACATGGCAAAGCAGTGTATGACTGCCCTATGAGGAAATGATTCGGTGTCAAGGCTTCTTCGTCGTCAGGGTCTACAGGTACATGAGTCAGTGGTCTTGAATTAAGTATGTTCTCTACTTCCGTAAAAACTGTCCTAAGAACATACTCTTGCGGGTATTTGGTTTTCAATACTTCCTTGATGTTTTTCTTAACAGATTGGATAAGTCTCTCCCAGCATCCTCCCATGTTTGGTGCGTATGCAGCATTCCAAAACCATCCTATAGATTTTAAGGAACAAAATTTCATAATTTCTTATTGATTCAGCTTCTCAAGATTCTCAGAAAGTTCTCGTTCAGCTCCTTTGAAACAAGTCCCATTATCACTATAGACTTCTTCTGGAAATCCTCGCCTACATCCAAATTGTCGAAAGGTATGAATAAAACCATATGTGCTCAAATCGTTGGCAATTTCTAAATGGATTGCTCTGGTTACCATGCAGGTAAATATAACACCCCATCTCTTGAAATGACTTCTTTTAACTCGATTGGTCCAAAATAATCCACACCCGTTTTCACGAAAGGTCTAATAGTCGGCTCTAACCGACAAGTCGGAAGTTGTCCCATTATAGGAATCTTTGGCAGTGACTTGCGATTTTTACACTTCTGACAATTTGCCCAACAACTTCGTACAGCTTGTCTCATGCGGAGAATCCAAAATTTGTGACGTAGGTTATTGATAGCAATTTCCTGTCCATGATGATTAACTTCCTCGTGGTGAAACAGTATGATCAATTTTGTTATCTCATGTTTTGGGTCCAAAATTATAGGATGTTTCATGTTTTCATTGAGTATTGTCGAATTGTTCAATCTTCCTCCCAGTCGTATCAGTTTTTCTTCTGTGTCATAGAAACAATTGAACATGTACAACCTACTCGATACTGGAATATTTAGATTTTTCGATAAAGTGATTACTTCTTGTCCGAATGAATCCTCTTGAATTTTTCGTAGAAGTAAATTTTCTGCTTCTTTTATTTCTTCCACATCAAGTTCCCCATATGTTTTTTGAGTTCTTCTGCAATTCTTGATGAATCTCTTCATCCATGCAGTAGTTCTCAAAAGCCTTTGCCATTTGGAAAATCTTCTTGGTTCTGGTATTTCTAAGAGTTCCCTAGTAACGTTGACAAAAACAAAATCTGTCTTTTCTTCTGTGTCATTCACATCTACAGAAGAATTTTGGAAATTGTCTTTTGGCCAACATTCAGGTGATTTCGAAAGAAATGAAGGTCAATTGATCCATTCACTATGTGAGGAAAATTCTATTTTCTCAGAATATTTTGTAGCTTTATCTGCCACATTTTCCTTGGATCCAACAAATTTCCATTCACTAGTATTTGTTAACTCCTGAATTTCTCCCAGTCGTTGAGCCACAAATACTTTGAAGCGACATGCTTCTGAACGGATCCAATATAAAACAGTCTTCGAGTCAGTCCAGTAAACTATTTGACTTATCGTCAGTATCAAATTATTCTTCAAAAAGTATCCTAGTCTTGCCCCTATGAGGGCAGCTTGGAGTTCAAGTCTCGGTATTGATGTCGGTTTTAGAGAAAATGTGAAGTTGAATTATACTGTCTCTCCTATTCATTGTGCAGTACTGTCTTGGAATTTCGAACTCAGATATTTTCACAATATTTGTGATCCAAATTTCCCATATTTTGTTCAGTGTGTCAGTTACTTCATCGTCCCATCCTATTTTACTTCTCCAAAGATCCTGTAAAAGAATTTTGCCCTGTACCATGAAATGTGCCAAAAATCCAAGTGAGTCAAATATAGACATCACAACTTTCAGAATATCTCTTTTGGTTGGTCTTTTCGTATTGTTTATGATGTCTTTGTCGATTTTGCTGAATTTAGTTTTGAAACAGAAAATATCTTTTACTGGATTCCACCAAACCCCTAAAATTCTTTCAGTTGATGTGTCGTGATTATTTTCCAAACATTTCATTGTGTCCGCCACTAAATGTTGGTCTATATTTTGAAGAACATTCTGTACATTAGATATCCAGTTGCAGATGGTGAATCCACCCTGTTTATGTACATGAATGACATCGCTTATTAACTTTTTCGCCTCCTGTTCAGTATCTGCTGTTCCAAGGTAGTCATCCATATAATGGTGGTCAATAATAGCCTTGGCTGCGTCAGGATACTCTTCGGCGAAATCACGCGCATTTCTATTTTTTGCTTCTTGAGCTAAACACGGTCCACATGTTGATCCAAAAAATACTACGTTTATGTCGTAAACGTCAGGTTGTCGTTGTCTATCCATTCCTCGGAATAATATTCATTGTGCTGAACGATCGTCTTTTCTTACACCTACTTGTAAGAACATCTCCTTGATATCTGCAGTGAAGGCAATATTCTTAATAAGGAAATTCAGTATGATGGTGTGTAGGGAATTGTACAAATCAGGACCAGTCAATAGACAATCGTTCAAACTTAAACCATTTGATTTCGATGAGGCGTCGAAAACAATCCGCAGTTTATTCGGTTTATTAATATTAATTATGCCAAAATGAGGTAAATACCATAATTTTTGACAAGGTTTCTCAACTTCATCCGTTGTCAGTTTCGTGATATAACCCTTTCTCTCCATGTCTAACATTTTCTCACAATACATTTTTCCATGACTCACATTTTTATCCATTTTCCTTTCAGTACACCTCAGTCTCCTTAAAGCATTCTCTCTACTCTCAGGCAAAATGAAATCGACATTTTTCCATAAAAGATCAGTTTCAAATTTTCCATTCGTTCTTACCATCGTAGAGTCTAGAATCTGTTTAGCTCTTACATCCTCTCTGGACATAACCCTAGTCTGATTGTTAAATGAGTCCAATTTCCATTGTTCTTTAATTAGTTCATGTAAAATATCCAAATCATCTTTTAATTTAGAGTCTATGTGGCATACCGAGTGTCTATAGCTACCCTCATGGGGCGTGTTGCAATTACCATGGAGAACCCATCCAAGTAACGTTTTGCTCATTGCTGGACCATTCCAATACCCATTGATAACCTGTCGGCTAACCAATAGGGGCCAATTGTCCTGTCCAATCAAAATTTTTGGTTCAGCTTGAGTCATAGATGTCGTTTTATTGTCGATATAGGGATATTTTCGTGAGATGTCTTCAATATTTATGGTCTGTCGAGGTGGGAAAGTCCTTTTATTGTCCTGACGTGTCGCAAGTAATAGTTTTTATCATTAGTTTCTGCAGAAATCTTGAAACTTACCACTCGAGAATCATCTTGTTCATTTACCTGATTGTTGGTCCACTGTAAACATAACGATTGCTGGGGTCCAATAAGATTTAACTCGTCAGCCAAATCTTGATGAATCAAGTCACAGTGGATGCATCGTCCAATAGCGCATACGTTTTGATCGATATATTACCATTAAAAATAACAACCGGTACTATTTTCAATAAACTCTTTTATCCGTCATTATATGGCAGTTGTTTTCAACTGAGTGATCTTCCGAAGCAGATGGACTCTGTTCAGTTACTTCAATTTTTTTATTATGTAAAAGTTCATGATGCGGTTTTTGACAATTATCTATGCCACAAATTTTACGCTTTTTACATTCTCTAATGCCGTGATATGGCAATAGACACGAAAAACAGAATTTATTGGACGTAATGAATGACCATCCTTCTTCAACAGACAAATCTTTGAATTTCGAGCAAACACTCAAGTGGTGAATTTTATTTGCGCAACATGTACAATTTTCATTGATACCTCTGGTAGTCAAGGTTACTTCCTTTTTAAAATTTCGTACTTTTGACTTTTCGCTGTCAGATTTAATGTCAAACTGAGGTATTTGAAGCTGACAAGCAGCATTTGATTTCACTTCAAGCCATGAACTGAATTCAATGAGTTTGCATTTATATTCTGGAATTGCAGAAATGAATTCTATCCAAGACAATTTATAGGATGTTGGCAGTTTATCTAACAATTCGCGCAATAATATAGGATTTTGCAAATGATCCATATCACCAAGAACTTCAATAGTGGCCACAAGATTCTTTACTTCATCTGAGAAATTTATGAGCATTTCAAGTCTGTCCTCTTTTACGATTGGTGCCTTTTTTACTTTATCTAATAGTAGAAAAATAATATGTTCAGGACGCCCAAAACGATTTTCTTAGAGACTAATCACCTTATCCACATTTTGTGGTAATATCAGCAAAGATTGAACAATTTTTTTCGCGTTCCCTTTCAAACATTTCTGTAACCTACATTGGTTTTCTTCATTGGAAAACCCACAAAGAGTTGTCGAATTCTTGAATTGAAAAATAAAATTTGGCCATTCAGTTGGGTCCCCACTGAATATAGGTAGATCCTTAGGAATTGATTGTCGCGTTAATATCTTTGTTAGATTTGGATTACCTGCCTGACGCATATCAAAATCATTTCCATATTGAATTGGATGTATTTCCTGATTAGAATAGTGTGAATCACATACCTTAGAACATCTCTCACGCGAGTACATATTGGGATTTTGATCACCATTCCATGGATTTTTTCCTGCCACCCATTTCTCAATATTAGGTGTCTCACTTACCACTGACTCACTCCTAACCGACCTACTCATTTCCTCATCAGGTTCCTCTTCTTCAATTTTGGCCATTTTGAGTGCAAATTGTAAGTCCAACATTTCCTGTTGTTTTTTCAACATCTTCTGTTCCAATTCTACCTTCTTAATCTTCATTTCCATTTCTATTTTTCTTCTGCTCGAAACTTTACTGCTTCTTGTTTTCTCAGAATTTGACTTCTTCGAACTATTTTCTTTTTCGGGCGCAGTCCTCCTGCTGTCTGCATTCAAGGATACCATGGAACCGTCATGATTGTGTTCCGTATTCTTGGATCCTTTGGAAGCTGTCTCCCGCTTTTCTTCTTTGGAAATATTCGATGTATCTCCTTTTTTTTCTACCAGTCGTTGGCTTCGTCTTATTCCGGACATTGTTATATCCACTCGTACGGTTGATATTTGTATTCCAAAGTGCTAGATTCGATAGTAGCGATGAAGGACCAGATGTTTCAGTCTTAGCTGAAATATCGTTTTAAATTCAATATTTTCCGGTTCGAAAGGACCAGATGTTTCAGTCTTACCTGAAATATCGTTTTAAATTCAATATTTTCCGGTTCGAAAGGCAAAAATTGATAACACCTTTTTTGTCAATGACAGAATTGTTATTTTTATTTCTTCATATATCATAGTCAACTATCTGTAACACAGCAATAACATTCAATAATAGTTCGGTCAATAAATAATAAATATAACTGTAACACCACCCCCTCACCCACTCGCCAAAACCCACCCCAAAATAGGGGTTGCGCTAGAATCGGCATGGCCCTTCTACTATGACTGAATTCAACAATGAAATCTTTATTGAAATAGGAATTTCCTAATATATACAATGGTTGTTTAGATTATACTAATTTGAATTAAAAAACAACAATACAAAAGAAAATAGATAAATACACAAAGTACAGTTGATTACATGACATGAAATCACAGTTGAACACATTTTTGACCACAACTTGAGACATCTGAACACATTAAAGGATGTTGAAAGAAAATATCTCATATAAAATGTATATCTAAAAACTGTATATCTAAAAGCAACTATATCCCTAGGAAAAGTATATCTAAAGACATTGAATATCAAATCTGCACCGAGATGAACTACTGTGAGGGGGTTCCTTCCCCTAATATCAAACTTTGTCGCCTTTCACTGTTCTCGGCCTTCCTCGGGCGCCACCTTTAGCTTTATAGTGGAAAAGGCCACTTGTGCTCCGGGCAGTCTCAGTGAAGAAAGACACTCCAGGGGTCAATATAGTCGTGACACTGTAACAGGGCCAGCAAGGCAGGCTTTAATTGCCTTTAACTGGGTTTCGAACCTGGGTGGCGACTGCGCACTAGATGTTCAAATTCTACTCAAAACAATCAATGAAAGAACACTAAAACAGGATAAACAGGTATATTAATAATCAATACAGTCAGGGCGGCTGTAGTCAGCCTCAAGTTATTTACAAAATAAATGAACACAGATCAAGCACTGAATAGTGATACCAAGCGGGAAGGGTGTGTTTAACGTAGGCGGAGTCCACGTAATAACCATAAGCTCTTGTGAAAAAAGGGGGGCATCGTACGGATTCGTAATAAAGCTCAAAAAATGGGTGTTTGGCAACAGCGGGTATTTAATGTGAGTTTTAGGGGGGGTCGTACGGATTCGTAATAAAGCTCAAAAATGGGTGCAAGGCAACAGCGGGTTTTTAATGTGAGTTTTAGGAGGGGGTCGTGCGGATTAGTATGCAAGCTCAAAAACGGGGGCAAGGCAACAACGGGTTTTTAATGTGAGTTTTAGGAGGGGGTCGTACGGATTAGTATGCAAGCTCAAAAACGGGGGCAAGGCAACAACGGGTATCAAATGCAAGTCTTCACAGACGGCCAAAGCAACTAATTTCAATAGCAGGGCGTAATGCTCCACGTGGGGCTGGCCTAACCTATTCTGCCTAGCTTTTATTCTACCTCTCTTTCTTTCCCTGATCAAGACACGCCGGAGCGCAGGAAGCTGAGACGTGAGAAATGTCTACCCCTTCTATGCGACCTCCAACCGTGTTTACTTTTACTCCCTCTCTGTTTTACTTACCGACACGCCGGAGCGCAGGAAGCTGAGACGTGAGAAATGTCTACCCCTTCTATGCGACCTCCAACCGTGTTTACTTTTACTTTATCCCCTTTTAAAACCCGACACGCCGGAGCGCAGGAAGCTGAGACGCGAGAAATGTCTACCCCTTCTATGCGACCTCCAACCGTGTTTCCTATCTCTGTCTTAATACCAAGTCACGTTAGAGCGCAGGAAGTTGAGACGCGAGAAATGTCTACCTCTTCTATGCGACCTCTACCCGTGCTTCCTATCTCTGTCTATAAAGTCACGTCGGAGCGCAGGAAGTTGAGACGCGAGAAATGTCTACCTCTTCTATGCGACCTCCACCCGTGCTTTTAAGTTAGCCACACGTATCACATTACTAGCTTGCTCTTGTTGTAAAGGAAACTAAATGACTCACCGTGATCATGCGCAAATCAGACCTGGGGTACTTACAAAATATTTCTGATATACAATATTTACCCAAACTCCGATCCTACTCCTTCGGCAAAGCTCGGAACGGTCGTGGACTGCTTCGGTCTCTGGCTCTCACTCTGGACTCTAGTCGGACGCGTGGCTGCTTCTGCTGGGCTGGGCAAGCTACTGAATCTTTTAAATATGTCGAAACGAAACTACGGCCGGCTTCTCCCTCTTTTCCGAATACCTCCCGATCGACTTATATGCGCGCGCCGTTTTGTGGACTCTGTCGTTTGCGATACAAATTATACCTTCACAGAATAATTACCCAGAATATCGGCCTCCCCTCCTTCGTGACGTCAACGGCTGCTCGGAGACAGTGTCATGTTCTCGGTGGCGACGGCTGTGACGTCAGCTCGGTGCGCGCGTCTCTGTCTAGACTCAGCTGTGTTGGGTGGCGATCGGACTGTTGGCTCGTACGTGAATGAATGCGATCTTCAGTGGATACTTTGATTCTCGAGTTTTGCGTTCGATTCAAGTGCTTGCTCCAGAGTGGGGCGGGTGACGTACGATTGTTTTGTTTCACTAGTTGTACCGATGTGTTTTTTACGTAATTGATTCGGGAGGGTTATTGATTACGAAAGGTGTAATTCATGCTTTGCGAATTTATGTCGGACAAGAATGATATTTTTCTGATTATTATTAACGGAGATATGGCTTATTTATACCTGGAGCTTGTAATACTGTTGAAATGGATGAAAAACTATTGTAAATACATGGAACCTTAGTAACTTCGTTACACTACAATATGTTGATTCATGAGTTGAGTGACATAACATGGCTTTTCAGCTGGTTTTTAAAAGAACGTGGCTGAGTTCTTCATGTGCTTGGGAAGTTGATTGAAATCGCCCAATCCCTTGAAAAATAGTGAGTTCATAGAATTTTTTGTTCTTGTTCTAGATATGTGAAGTCGATTAGTTGTCCTAATATTGTGCTCATGGATCTGATTATTATAAGTGATAAAGGAATCGAAGTATTTTGATAATAAGTTATTGGTAATTTTGAAATGAATACCATAGTAAAATAGGAATATATTTTCGTTACATCATACCAACCAATAGGGTTGAGCATATATTGAATCGGAGTATACCTGTTACACCTCAAAATAATTCTCATACCCCGATTTTGAAGTTTCTGTAACTTTTGCATATTGTTCACATCTAATAGACATAACAGGGTTGAGCAATAGTCGGAATGGGGCTGAATGATGGTTTGTAGTGAGGGATATTCAGTTTTAAATAACCTTCACTGCTAACTATTTTCGTTTTTATTTATGATTCAAACTACACAAGTGAATTCGTTTTTGAATCAATTTTTCTTCTGTCTATTCGAAAACTCGTTCAGCTCTTCCTTCATTTCGACACTCCCCGCCGTCACCTGGTCCGACGTGGCTACTTACAATCTCCCCCTTTGGAAGATACATAGGTCCCCGTGTGGGCTCCAAAAATTTGATAGGTGTTGGATTGACAAGGCAACAGAAGCATTTCTTTGGATGAACTTTTCTATGGAGTCCAAGAACTGGTTGATTGGGGGATCCTCTCTTGGAGCTTCTACCGTAATCTGGTCATTTGGGACTGTTTTTCTTGACACAACCTCAGATTGACTTTAAATATATTTTATAGGATTTCTGGAGTTTTTTTCGGTTTCTCCTTCTCAGATTTAGGTCTGCCTCTTCGACGGATTGGTCTGATTGGTAGGGGGCTTCTTCCTCGGAAGATTTGAATGGAGTCGAAGCTGAGCCATGACACTTGGCTAATATGTTATCAGGATCATCCATTGATGATATCTCATATGTCGTTGGGGTTACAACCTTGGCGATTTGGTAAGGTCTGTTCCTATGCAGAGCAAATTTTTATGTGAATAAATCTCTAGCTCTGCTGAGGAAATGAGTATCCATCAAAACCTCATCTCCTTCTTTGAATTCTGGCATCGGTCTTCTTCTCTTGTCGGCATAATGCTTAGTTTCATCTTGAGCCCTTTCATGATTTTCGCGAGCTTGTCGCAGAGTTTCAGACAAGTTTATCAAATAAGGTGTTATTTGGGGAACGGAATTATTTTCTTCTACGATAGCTCGCATATCTTGCTAAACGTCATCAGGTGTTCGGAGCTCTCTACCAAACGTCATATAAGTGGGTGAATATCCAGTTCTTTGACACTTTACTGTATTCATTGCAAACCGGATAGCTGGGAGTTTCTCTTTCCAGTTCCAGTGTTCATCTCCTACTAAATAGCAAGTTGTGTTTTCATGTTCTGGTTTTCCCGCTCTACTGCATTCGATTCGGGTGGTAGGTGGGGATCAAGTGCTGCTTGAATCCTAGGCAATGTGCAACACATTGCATTACCTCGCTGACGAATTGAGTTCCATTGTCACTCGTTCCAAAACGCAATATTATTTCGCAGAAGCAGTTTGGAGTGCAAACAATGATATGCTTCTGCTGGAAGTGTCCTCTATAATGAATATCAACTTTTCACCTGCTGGACTTTGAGGCAGCGGTCCAAATAAGTCAATAGAGACAATTTCGAACCTTTGACCCATCACTGGAGTTTGTAATAGTCCGGTTGGCTTCAGGTTCCGAACTTTATATCTCTGGCATTCCAAAAACTCAGAAATATGTTCAGTTACTATTGAAATGGAGAACTAAATTCAGTTATCCATATTTTGTTTATATTCCAGTACATCTGTTGTTAATGTATTTATTAATAGTTATGATAAAAGTTGTTTTACAATACGTCAGAAAAGTCAATTTCTGCTCTTTTTAATCGATATATTCTTAGCTCAATTCATAAGAAATAGTATATTTCATCAGGTTATGGGCCCAGCACGCCCGAGTCAAGAACTGAAGTCGCACAGATGAAAATATAATATATTTTTGCGAAATAAGTATTTCGATCCGTGAATGCAGAGAAATAATTGTAGCTGTCATATTGAAAACGAAAATATCGTCACACAGTTCATTACCTATGATCGAGAAGCTCAGAGGTCGGAAAAACTACGATACATGGAAGTTTTCTATACAAACGTTGTTGGAACACGAAGAACTCTGGGGGTGTATCACCGAGGAAGATAAGAACGATAAAAGAATCACGAAGGCGAAATCTAAAATAATCCTATCCATCGATCCGATCAACTATGTTCATGTGCAACAAGCAAAGACTGCCAAAGAAGTCTGGGAAAATCTTCAGAGTGCTTTTGAGGATTCCGGTCTCACCCGAAGAGTTGGTCTATTAAGAGCTTTAATCAGTACCAAATTAGAGGATAGTTCATCTGTAGAAGATTATGTTAACAAAATCATTTCTACGGCACACAAATTATCCGGGATTGGCATGAAAATTAGTGACGAATGGATTGGAACACTTTTATTGGCAGGTTTACCGGAAGAATATAAACCTATGATAATGGGAATGGAAAGTTAATGCAAGATGTGAAACCTGATATCTCTGAAAATCATTCCATAGCGTTGTTTGGAAGAAATACCAAGAAATTTAATGCAAAAGGAAAGGGTCCAAGATGTTTCTCATGCAACAAATATGGTCATTTATCTCGTGATTGCAAATTTCCGTAGAAGAAAGATAAATCTAAACGAGAGACAATTTTGTACTCATCATCCGTGGTTGGTCAACTCGATTCTGATGATTGATACATAGACTCTGGTGCTTCCTCCCGTATGACCAAACGAAGGGAACTACTAGAAAACCCAAGAAAACCAGATTTAACTGAAGTTCAAATAGCAGACAACACACATTTGCCAGTTGAATTTGTTGGCGATGTGTAATTGAATTTATTCAATGGAGAAGGCATAACTGAAGTAACAGTCAAGAATGTCATATATGTACCGAATCTTTGTACAAATTTGCTACCCGTCAGTCAAATGATAAAAAATGGTAACATCGTCAAATTCGATGAAAAAGGTTGCAAAATTTATAATTCCCGTAATTGTTTGATTGCAACATCTACTCTGGTAGGTAATATGTTCAAATTGGTTTGTCCAACGCAAGTGACAAATTTTTCAATGCATAAGAAACCGGATCAGAATTTGTGGCACAGGAGGATGGGGCATATCAACTTCCAAAATCTCAGGAAACTTGAAAAACTTGTGAGTGGTGTACATTTCACACCAAGTGATGAAGATCAGTGCACTATTTGTTCCAAAGGAAAACAAACCCGAATGCCTTTCAATCACGTTGGAACACGTTCCACTCGAATGCTTGAGTTAGTCCACTCAGATGTATGTGGACCAATATCTGTCAATTCTTTAGGAGGTGCCAGATATTTCCTCATATTGGTTGATGATTTCAGTAGAGAAGTGTTCGTTTATATCCTTGAAAACAAATATCAAGTTTTCAAGAAAATTCAGGATTTCAAGTTTTTTGCCGAAAACCAAACAGGGTTGAAGATGAAAATACTGCAAACTGACAATGGAACTGAATACTGCAATCAAGCTCTAAAAAACTTTCTGCGCAACAGTGGAATTCATCATCAGACTACAGCTCCATATACACCAGAACAAAATGGGGTAGCGGAGCGAATGAATCGTACCATTGTGGAGAAAGCCCGCTGCATGCTTTTTGATGCCAAGTTGAATCCCAAATTTTGGGCAGAAGCTGTTTCAACTGCAGTTTATGTAATTAATTGTTCTCCGAGAAGTGTTTTGGACAATACAACTCCAGAATAGTTATGGACCGGCAAGAAACCCGATTTAAAACATCTCAGATTGTTTGGATGCGAAGCAATGGTACACGTTCCTAGACAGAAACGGATAAAATTCGATCCAAAATCTAGAGAATGTATAATGCTTGGATACAGTGATCAGTCCAAAGCATATCGTTTGTATGATCCCGAAACGAAAAGAGTGCTAACGAGTAGGGATGTCATATTTTTTGAGAATTGTCAAAACGCTATAAAACTTGAATCGACAGTCGATAAAAATACAATTTTCAACAATATTTTCGAAGTGGAAATGAGTACAGAAGATAAAGTGAAGGCAGTTTCAGATGTCAGAGATGTGTCATCTGCTGAAAATGATTGTCTTTCCTCCGATTCTGCTGGAAGTAACGAAAATGTAATGGAATCGCATGCTCATCGATACGAGAATATCTTGCCGAGTCCTGTTGTTTCTGGGATTGAACCGTTGCGAAAGTCATCAAGAATACGGAAACCGGTGAACATAGATAATTTTGTTGTATACAGTGCTGAAACTATTTTCGAACTTGATGATCCCATTGATATTGAAAACGCAATGTCCAGAAGTGATGCGAAGTTGTGGAAAGAAGCTATGAAAGAGGAATATGAAGCACTCATTGAAAATGAAACTTGATTTTTGACAGATCTTCCTCCAAACCATAAACCAATCAACAATAAATGGGTGTTCAATACAAAACTAGATGCCGATGGAAAAATTATACGATACAAGGCCCGACTTGTAATCAAAGGTTGTGCTCAGAAGAAGGGAATTGATTATGAGGAAACTTATTCCCCTGTAGTGAGATATAGTTCAATTCGTTTTTTGATAGAACTATCAGCGAAATTCGACCTTGAAATTGAAAAAATGGATACAGTTACAGCACTCTTACAAAGGAATTTGAAAGAAGAAATTTACATCCTCCAGCCCGAATTTTTTCATGATGGTTCCCACCAAGTATGTCGTTTGAAGCAAGCGAGTAGAATTTGGAACATAAAACTGGATTCTAAGTTGAAAGAATTCGGACTAACCCAGTCATGTGTTGATTCCTGTGTTTATTTCGATACTCATTCAGATAAATCCCACATTGTAGCACTTTATGTGGATGATTTGATGATTTTTCACAATGATGACAAAATGAGAGATGATCTGAAAGAAAATGTATTCCGAAACTTCAGAATGAAAGATTTAGGAAAGGCAAGATTTGTACTTGTGTTGGAAATATTCGGAACCAATATCTCTCAGGAAGGCTTATTGGGGTTTCAAGAAATAGCTATTACTTACCGAGAAAACTTTAATAACGCCAATACTTAAAACTCAAAATATATTTCAGTTCAAAATCTAAAAACTCTTGACAGCGTCTTCACTCTTTCTGTCATCTCCATGTCTCGTCCCAAAAACAAAAAACAATATACAGGGCCCAGGGAAAATTGTTATCACTTGGAATGCAAATTTCACGAGATCCAGTTCAAGGTACAGTTTCTATTGATCAATGTTTCTATCTCAAGACAATTTTGAACCGATTTGGTATGGGTGATTGCAATGCTGTCTCGACACCATCGGATACAAATAAAAAACTATCGAAAGATATGAGTCCAAAAAATGAAAAGGAAACTGAAGATATGGAAAATATGCCCTGCCAGGAAGCAGTAGGTTCGTTGATGTTTGCTACACAAGTTACTAGGCCTGATATTCGTTTTGTGGTTTCATCCTTGAGTAGGTTCGATAATAATCCTGGAAGAGCACATTGGTTAGCAGTAAAAATGGTATTCAGATACCTAAGAGGAACCATGGACGTCAAGCTGACATACGCCAAAAATGGAAATTCTGAAATACTCGGATATTGTGATTCCGACTGGGCAAATGATATCAGCGATAGGCGATCGACAACAGGCTACGTGTTTCTGATGCAAGGAGGAGCCATTTCCTTGAATTCAAGAAAACAACCCACGGTTGCACTTTCCACAACTGAAGCGGAGTATATATCTTTGACTGCTGCCGTTCAAGAAGGATTGTGGTTGAAAGGATTAGAAAATGGACTGATTCGAGACACCGGCCAGTGCATCATTATCAACGGTGATAATAATTCACTGCAATTGGCCGTAACTAATGCTTATCACGCTCGCACAAAACACATTGATGTGAAGCATCATTTTATTCGTGACAAAATATCTGAAGGAAAGATCAAGTTGAATTACATGAAAACTGAGTGGATGTTAGTGGATACTTTGATGAAACCCGTGACTTTTACGAAGCATTCATTTTGCACTTCCAATATGGGATTACGTCAAAATTAGTTCTAGGAGGAGTATTGGAATGGAGAACTAAATCCAGTTATCCATATTTTGTTTATATTCCAGTACATCTGTTGTTATTGTTTTTATTAATAGTTATAATAAAAGTTGTTTCACAATACGTCAGAAAAGTCAATTTCTGCTCTTTTTAATCGATATATTCTTAGCTCAATTCATAAGAAATAGTATATTTCATCGGTTACAGACTTCATCATATCTGGCCAATAATATCGGCTTCAGATTTTTTGCAGAGTTTTTTCAATGCCATAGTGTTTAGGTAGAGGGGAATCATGGTACTCTTCTAATACCATGGGGATTCTAGTTTTTGGGACAACTTCTTGGATGTCTTCCTGGTAGTTTTCTGGATCAAGTCGGTACAAAATTCCCTTGGACATCAGATATCCTTTTTCCGTCCATCGCTTGTAATCCACAGCCTCCGGATTTGGATTTTCGAAACATTTAATGATTTTCTCTATATCTGGTTCCTGAAGTTGTGCTTCTCTGTACTCTCAGTGTGCAGGTCAATGCTTACTTGGTTCATTTCACATTCGTTTATGTTCATTGGTGGTCTCACAAAGTATCGGCCACTACATTTACCTTTCCAGGCGTATAGTCAATTATCAAATTATAGGCTTGCAAGGAAAGGGCCCATCTGGCGAGTCGTCACAGAATTTGTCAACTGCCCACACCACAGCTAAAGCTTTTCTTTCGGTGGTATGGTAGTTCTTTTCAGCAGGAGTAAGTAGTCGACTGGCATATTCTATAGGGCGCTCGTCAGATCCCTCTCTCTGAGGCATATGAACTTGAATCAGTTCTCAAGACGTAGGGTAATCTAACATCTGCTTGCCGGAGAATTGGAGTAGATGTGAGTAATTCCTTGAGACGATCAAAGGAATTCTGTTGATGAGTTCCCCAGATCCACTTGGCGTTTTTCTTTAACAACGATGTTGAAGGTCGCCAAACATTTGCGAAATTTCCAATGAAGCGTCGAAACCAGAAACAGGTCTGTTTGACATCGGTGGGTGATTCTCGTTCAAGAATTGCTCTCATTTCATTTGGATCCGGTTTAATCCCATGAGGAGGGATCAGATGTCCAAGATACTTCATAACGGGCATACCAAAATACATTTGGCTCGATTTAGTCGAAGTTTGTACATCTCTGATCTCTGAAAGACCATATCCAAGTCTTGAAGATGTTTCTCGAAACTTTCACTCAGGATTATCAAATCGTCCAAATATGCAAGAATTGTGACATCTGGTAAACCAGATCTGAATCTATCGAATAATCTTTGAAAAGTCGACGGCGCGTTTTTCAGTCCAAATGGCATTCTATTATAGCGATTGTTATGTTATTTTAAATAACCTCTCTTTGGTATTTTATATTTCGGATAAGATTATACAAATCAATTCCGTCAAATCGGAATGTACGTCAATCACTTGACGTGACTGTCAAACACCGCGATGTTCCAATCCACAAGCCATATAGGGTCAAAGCTAACAATAATTACAAACTAGGTGATGTATATATAACACCTTCCCCCCTAAAGCAATAGCAACCTTTCTAATTCATTTGTAACCTTTCTGGAGGCCTCAATTGGCTGCGTCTCCTCAATACTTTACTATTTAAGGGTGCGACACTATTGTCAAAGGAGGGTGCGTTTTGTTCATTATTATTAAAATTGTTTTCGTTCATCGTAGATCGTGGAGTCATTGAAATAGATTCTTCAGTTCGAACATTTGTTACAGAGGTTGACTTGCATTCTTTTATTTGATCCGTGTGGCGTTTCCATTTGAGTCCTCCATCTACCCCGATCATATAGGTTCTTCCTCCAGGCACATTGCTTAGGATCCCCAAACACCACATTGGTTTATTAGCTCGATTATCTCGAACCCACACCTTTTCCCCTTTATTGAAGTTTGCATTGAAACTTTTCTGATTATAACGTTCTTGATAATTTTGATTTTTTAAAACCTCGTAAAAACAGATCAAATTAAATACGGATCTGTCTTCCTATTAATAGCTTTGCTGGAGTTTCTCCAGTAGTTGTGTGAATCGTATTGCGATAATGCAATTTTTTTTTATCAATAATCAAATCAACATTGCCTCTGTGATCCTCATTTCCTTTCAAAATGGCTCTTTTCATAATTTTAACTGCTGACTCTGACTGACCTTTTCCCAGTCAACCAATTTTTTATGTATGACCCTGCATTACTTTTTACAGAGTTCTTCCGATTTTGATGATTCTTTTTTAATCGGATAGGGTGTACCCCAAGATGGTCCCATATTTGAAATTAAAGAAATATATCCCAAAGATAGGGAAACCCAAACATTCGTATATCTTACTCATCCTAAATTCAATATTTCATGAACATACCACAAGAATTATCGATGCAAAAGGTTCATTTTCTATGATGGTATCTTCCATCTTACCAATGAAAAAAGGGACATTCAAGAATATTAAAGATTGAATTGCAAAATTTCTTTCTTTGTTGAAAGATTCAGATTTTTTCATTTGTCAAATATCATTTTACAATATAAACATGTGTTCCATCCTTGGGACGATTCAAAGATGAATTGATTGAAAAAATAATTATATTTCTAACATGTGGTAATGGAAGTGGGTATGTGACGCCCTGGATCAACCAGGTTGTGTTAAAGTGAAAATTGTAATGCCCTTGACTGAAGGGATGCGACACAAAAAGGTGAATGACTGCTTCCTTTCGTCCGCTATTAAATTAGACGGCAGGAATGCGGGGTGATATCCGACAAAAAGAAATAAAATCTTGTAAGCTATTTGATATAATAACACCACCCATCAAAACGCATCATAAATATGAACATTCCTTGTACGCTGACAACTAATAGTTCGTAAATTCAAAACCAACAGTCATATACGATGATTTACTCATATGACGGGATATTTGTAACTCGCTGGAATGCGAGGGGGACATCAGAGCGATAGACCGACCCATCAATAAATTTTATCACCACGCGTGCTTTGAAGCCGCTACTGCGCCTATATAAATATTAGCCGCATATAACCATAATGATCATATGTGTTCAGACGTTCACGAGTCAAAGATGTGATATCGGAGGTGCTCTAGACTCCTCAAGTAAACATGTTTAGTTCAGAAGTATATCAACTTCAATTAAAGTATCGAGTATTGAATTCGTTGAAGTATTAATAAAGTAGCCAGTTATCAAAAATGTGTCGGAAAATAGTGGAAGTGTAAATTGCAGAATGAGTCTACGAGGCAATGGTGTCTCAGTACAATCTGCAAATAGAAACTAGAAAAGAAGCTAAATAATCATATTTTGAATCATTGAACGCGTAAAAATTGGTAATCTAAAGTAAAAATCATTCAACAATAAAACGAGGTGTTGTTCTCCAGTCGAGGGTGAGAAATATGAACTGTTTATTTGGCAAGATATTCCATTCATCTATTTGATTTCATAGTGGGGTCAACTCTTGATTCGACAAAAGGTAATAATGTTAGCAATAGCCAAAGTACTGTGAATAACAGTTATTTCACTAGGCGTACGTTATTTGTTTTTCTATCAAGTTTATCTTATATTCAAATTCATTCTAACGGTCTATAAATTTTGGTTTTGAATTATACCATGTGCATAAAAATTGTTATTTCTTAGAAAATACATATATATTATTACATTCCTAAGTGTATTATTGTTTCTGAATTATCTAAGATCATAGACATTGATGAACTGGCCATCACGTGACTTTAACACACAGTTCCTGGCGGACTATATAAGAGAGAGAGAGAGAGAAAGAGAAAGAGAGAGAGAGAGAGAGAGAGAGAGAGACATGTTGTGAAGGATAGAAATAAGTCATGGCAAAAGATACAAAATTGGCTATGGCATTACATTGGAAAAACCTATTATTTTTTTCAAGAGAAATATTGGGTACTTTGAATGAGATGAGTTTTGAAAAGTTGAAGGAATCACAGTCAGGAACTTCATGCGACAAATTTCCATGATATATTTTAGAAACAAAAGAACTCCATTAAGCCTCCATCTGAATGAAAATGTTTTTTATTTCTCTTCCAAAGTTTTCAGAAAGTTCAGGACTGAAAAAAATAATTGATAATTAAATTTATATTCGATATCATGAAGTTAAAAGTGTAATCGAACTAATTTGGGAACTCCAGCGATTTCAAAATTTCTTATCAATAATGCCTATTTGAAAAACGTTTATGTAATCCAAAAAATTTCGTGTCTGTAGAAAAAATGGCTCAATAATTTTTGGGAAATACTGAGGAAAATAGTACGTGTTATTGGGAATGAAAGTTATATTTTGTCTATCGAGCGTGACGGAGATCGACGGACAATCCGTAGGGAAGTCTGTCTCGTTTCAGACTGGCGCTGTGGAAGTATACCTTTACTCCGGCGGAGTACAAGTATGCCGTTACTTCAATGGAGTAAAAATTCCATGTATATTCATAACGTTCGAAGAAAATATTCTTCGATTTGAAAACATATATGTCTGCGTTTGTTCTCGGAAAGAAAGGAACATTTTGTGAATCGAATAAATTACATTCCACTTTCATAAATATTATTAACCAATATTAGTTTGAGCAAGTGCTCGGGAAAAAACATCAAATTCTACCACCAAATCAAACAAAATCATACCACCCTCCTATGATACTAATAATACCTAAATATATCAACTTAAGCTACAATATAAATAGAAGCACAAACATGAAACTAAGATACCCATATAAACAGGAGAAGTCACGTAAAATGTTACCAGTTTGTGTATGACAGAAAATAAATTAGAATTTTCTCATAAGTTCATTCTTTGGTAACTTGTGAAAAATCCACAAATCACTACCTACACCTATGGAATTTCACATCCAGCCCTTTTTATATCTAGGTTGCACACGAAGAAGGCATAGGTATTTGAGAATTCTTATAACTTGTCAAACAGTTCAGAACACTGGCTAAATTTATAAAAAACTTGCAAAACACCACACGAAAATACATATAAACAATATAAGAAACCAATGTTTTGCCTGAACTCATTCTGTCCTTTTTCACAGGATCTGATATCAATGGTCTCTTTCCCACCATCAGTCAAATTGAGGCTCCACGCTTCATTATATACTGAGGATGATAATTTTCCACGACGCTCTGGGAGGTTGTCCAGTTATTGGGTATATAATGCCCAGTATAGTTGAGGCCTAGCTTAGTTAAGGCCTGGCTATAGTTAAGGCCTAGCTTTAACAAAACTAATGAGCAGTCTCAACAGGTATATTTGTAGAGGTTTTTTGGAAAATATTAATGCTTACCACACAATTATTGTTAAGATTCTATTGTTCAATATATCTGATTACTGCACATTACCTGAAACACTTTGTCTTGGAGTTCGATGAACTGAGTAGAATGTAGGCACTCATCTCTCATGTTTCCTGCAAACTCCTGACACTCCAATAATGAAAGCAAACTTGAATAATAAGTTCCGAACAATCAATGTGATACCATTCTATCGAACTCTCTTTTCTCTTCTTGTCTTGTCTCGTCTCAAGTGACCCACATCCTCTATTCTCATTTTGTCTTTACTTTTACGAGCGGAAGATGCCCTCTTGTCTTGAACAACACAAGACGTAACAACAGGCGAAAATCTCTTGTCTTGATTGCATCTCTATCTAATCAATATACATGTGGAAATATTCCTGACAGGCGCTCAGCCATCTCAGTATCCTGACATCCATCATTACACATGACCGACAGGTTGACATCTCCCCCTACGCCCACAGGAGCACCTCACCTAGGTAAATTGGCATGTCCTCTTTCAGATGTGGTAGGAGTGGACATTACCAGAGAGATTGCAGGGTGATGTTGCCACCACGTTTGTCATCCCCTTGAAGGACCCTCGCACGTTCCTACTCACCGATGTGGACCAGATCATCTATTGAGTTTTTGGGCAGATACCAAGAAACTGGAGTGACTCATACATAATAAGGAGAGTCTCCTCTATCAACCAGCCAAAAAAAAGGAAAAGAAAAATATATCAAAATAAATGAGAATAAGAACACTGGTTGAATGGCGCTCAGTCAGTTAAAAACTGTTCTATCCCAAGTACCATAAAATAAAATAGATAAAAAAAAGAGAAGGGAAGAAGAAAAAAAAATGATATTAGAAATACACTTTCTTTTTCGTGTTAAGCCCTCCATCCGTAAGATGAATGGAACTGAAAGGTTTCTTCCGCTACAAAAGTATCTCAATCATCTGGCTAGAGCAGCTATCTATGACGACAACCGTTATCCATGACATGAAACCTTTCCTGAATAATATCCAATCCAAAGCATGGCAATCCGAATGGGATATCACCGACACTAAGCTATCCAAAGTAAAGAAGATTATACTCCCCCACAAAATTACTCCAGAAAAGAGAAGACATCAACTACGGACACGCCTACGGATGGGCTACACTAGGTTAACCCATGAATACCTTGTGACACGTTCTCCACAACCCGCCTGCAAAATTTGTGAAGCTAGATCAACAATTGCACAAAGCACATTCTCTGTGATTGCCCACTTCACCAAGAGACCACCACCAAATTCCTGAAGACCATTTTAGGTGAAAAGTGTAACATTAACCCAAGTAGCACACAGAGGTCATAATTCGGTTGTACAGACGTCTACTGGACCTTTCGCAAAAGTCCATGACTTATTGTAATATGCTAAGACGTCTCTATGTATGCCAATACGACAAAAAGGCACACTATTGCGACGTCACATCGACGTTATAAAGTAGTGGTAATGACTTGCCAATATAGACTTATATAAGCCAGTCGCAAAAGGGTCGTTCTATGGTCTTAGTGTAGTCATTATATCATTATGCATGAAGGTCATAATCTTCCTAATATAGTATTACAATATGTATACCATATCAAAAGATTTTATATAATATCAATATAATATATTAGGCAGCCTTCCTTTACATGTTCATGATACTCTGTGACCGTGATAGTTATCGAGATAAAAATTATTTTCATTTATGTATCTTTAAAAATTGTTCTGAAACTCTAGTGACCAATCAAATCCATTTTTACGATCAAAATCCAATTTTACTCACTCAAAATTCATGCGCCTCGAAAATGAAGAGAGATGAATATTTATTTTCATTTCAGAAAAAATATATTTCAGCAATTTTTTTCATTAATCGTTGAAATATGTAGACCATATCACGAAAGATACTTGATTAGCACATCTCCAATGATTTTTAAATTGATATAACACCTAGGGTCCCATATTTTTTATTTTAAATATTTTTGTTCCAATATGGCTACCAGAATGATGTTATCAATCAATCGAAAAACATGGATGCCGTCCTTCTAGTGTCGAAAAGTTGTACTCTGTACTCCCTAAAGTACTCCGGTATGTACTATCATACGAGTGTCTCAAAGACATCGCAATATATTACATAAAAAAGTTGTAATGTAGTCGCTGTGACCACAAGTAGCAAGTTTTGTTGTACTAACGTCGTAACGCTATCAAAACAGAAAGAGACCACTGAGTGCATAAGCATTCCGCTAGTCCCGCCTAATGGAAAACGCTTAAAATAACTGACATTTACAATGGAGGTTATGTTGATGTTTAAATATTTTTTATTTATCATTCGAAGTGCACATACATATTATTTATGTCTTTCCTTGTTGTGAAAACAATTGAAGGAACTGGATGTACTTCATTTTTTGCAGTGTCCCGCTAGACTCATTGATTATTTCGGATGTTAATTTTGGGGTAGGCACTCATCCTTCCTCTTTATATTTTTCTATACGCTCCAGTTCTCTTGTAAGGCAGATTGGATTTCTGTTTTGGCATTTTAATCATTCATACGGAACTGAATATTCTACATACATAACACAATATACCTATCCAACAAAAATAACATAACCAACAAAAATAATCTAACCATATAGATACATAATGTAATCATTACGACCAAAGTTCATCAGTTGATAAAACTACATTACATGAGTGCAATATGTAGTCGTAGAAACGTTTCAAAAATCTATTCATTAGAACCACATATGTTCATTGTCATAATAACCTCACAGCAACTGCTCTCAAGTTCTACTTAACGACACATACAATTTATTCACATACAAACCACAGTACAACTTTATCTCGAGAAGTCTTTATTGTACTCTCGTTATATCTACTACACGACGTCATAGCAACGCCTGAAGGTTATAAAACGCACATTAACTTTTCGGTTTTGAAACATACAAATACGTGGTCTTTAAGACGGTATAAGAAGTCATTATGTTAATTTTATGACTCTGTGCTACTTGGGAACTCTCTGATAACATTCCTCAATCCTATTTCTAATATTGTAAGTTAATAATGTTGAAAAAAGTATCTCAGCTCATTGCACGTTGCTCTTTGGATAAGTTGTTACAGATTTCTATTTTGAAGCTGTTAATAGCTTTGTGTTACGAATCAGATCCAAAGTCATTGTAAGCAGTCGCGATGTTGTAAGAAAATAATAGATGAAATAGTGCAGTTCTATATTTGGGAACTATTTGAGTAACTACTTCCTCAGTGACGGGGAAAAATTTAAATGGATCCAAAAATTTTATTTTTGAATTATTATTGCAATGGGTGATCATGTTCTCCGATGGACCGCTCAGATGCCCATCAGTTCTAAATAAATAATAATTTATTCCTTCACGCGGCTTGCGGTAGGTTTTGACTGGCAGAAATCGTCACGTAAATGGACCGATAAATATATGACAAGGCTGAACAATAGTTTTTTAGCATTCTGGAGACCCGCAGTTTCAGTTTCAGCTCGCCCCAATCATCCCCTGTATGAAAGCATATCTGATCGTCAGCAAAACTGACTACATCCCCAGATGAATTTATTTTGAAGATGTCATTCACATACATTGTATATACTTGCGGAACGCCGTGTGTTACATCTTGAAATTTACTCACAACATAATCGATTTCAGTTCACTGTTTTCTTTCTGCAAAATAACTCTTCATTGAATGAAACTATTTGTTTTTGAACCCTAGATCTTGCAGAGCGTCAAGCATTCGTTTATGGCCCACAGTATCAGAGGGTTTGGCGGGATCGACGAAGACTTGACAATAATAATAATATACGTTTATTCATCATAATAATAATACATAATATACAGGGTGTTCCAAATTAAGTCGGCACCATTGCCAACTCCGTTATTATTGATGCTACGATTTCGGTTAAATGGGCAAACTGGTAGCATTTCTAGTGGCCTTCCCGATGCCGAAAACAAAAAAAAATTGACATTCTAGTTTGTCATAATATTTCAAATGATATTTTTTCAATGGAAAACCTATATTATCATTTCGATTGTATAACATTCTCAACAAAAAGTCATATCACTTTTCTTCCTGAAGTGGAAAATGAGCGACTTATGTGGAAATATTTATTTCTTTCACTAATACAAAAAATTTCTTTGTTTTGGCGAATAAAACCTCATGATTGTCCAAACACCCATTTTTTGTACTTATAGCAAAATAAGACAGTAAAAAGAAAAAATTGCGTTGGGATGTGAACTCGTGAAACCCGTGATCATCATGTCGCCAAAACAAAGAAATTTTTTGTACTAGTGAAAGAAATAAATATTTCCACATAAGTCGCTCATTTTCCACTTTAGGAAGAAAAGTGATATGAGCTTTCTTGTTGAGAATGTTATTACGAATCGAAATGGATGAAAAAATATAGGGTGTTCCATTGAAAAAAATATCATTTTATGAAATATTATGACAACGCGACTGTCAATTTTTTTTTGTTTTCTGCATCAGAAGGCCACTGAAAATGCTACCAGTTTGCCCATTTAACCGAAATCGTAGCATCAATAATAACGGAGTTGGCAATGGTGCCGACTTAATTTGGAACACCCTGTATACTTATACAAGTGTGCTTGTGAATAAACAGGTGGGTCACAGAAGTAGTATTAACTACTTGTGTATATGATTTCCATAGTATTTTTTTTTATTACATTAAAATGGGTAAATTTGTAATTTTCTTTTCATGGTAAAAATGGTAGAAAATTGTGGGTTTGCCACATCCAGGTATATATTTCATCATAAGTGGGCTCTTCCCATTGAGATTTTACATATAATAGAGGGTAAGTCACAATCGGGGTAATTTTCTAGTCACAATCGCGGTAATTTTCCAGTACTAATAAAGGAGAGTTATGAAATATACATGATGGATACACACATTGATATACACAAATACACTAATGTGCACACATACATATACATCCTAAATTGCTCAGTTATGTGTTTATCTCTGGTTAACAATTTCGGTAAATATAAGTCTATCTTTGGCAATCCATTTTTTCAATTCTTTTTTGAACGTTCGGCAGTTTTTTATATCTTTCAATTCGTTCGGTGATAAAGCATAGATTCTGGGTGCTAAATAATTGGTAATTCGTTGGCCGATAGTTTTTTCGCAACGTGGGAAGAAAATTTCATCAATTTTTCGAGTATTGTAGGGGAGTTCATGTGGGGTGAGTTTAATTTTTCCTAGTTTTACGAATATACTTATTTTTTGGCAAAAAATCTGTCTCACATCTTTCATTTGGGATTCGCTGTATAAAGAGTTTGTGGGAAAATATGCCTTTTTACCGTATATTATTTTTAATATCCATTTTTGTGAAACATGTATTTCATTTAAAGAACAGTCATTAACTCCGCCCCAACCTAATATTCCATATGGTAGTAAAGACTCTATTAGGGAGAAATATAGTATTTTCAAATGTTTCATGTTTGGGAAATCATGAACATAATGAATATCGCATTCAAGGAGTTTTGTGCCGGTGGCAATCAATGATAGGAATAGAAAGCGGGAAATTATACCAAAATCAAAGAAAATTAAATATAATTTATTATATTAGGGGACAGTCTAAACCTATTTTTTCTTCTATACCTCACAAGCAGCTCTCTTATCTCCAAACTCAATATAAAAACACCAATTGAAAAAAGGCATACGAGAAACATTCTCAACCCAAAGTAATTCAAAACAATATACTTAGTTCCGTCCAAGTCAAAAATCTGACCGGACGTGTCTGAACCTCCTTTACTTAGCATTATTATGGACATCAGGGCAACTGTGCACTCTTCCTGAACAGCATTGGGGAATATAAAATCGGATGGTTGAAGTCGTTTGGCTGATTCTGGCTTCAGGGAAGTTATGGGAAACAGCTCGAAATTTTCTTTGGAGAGATAACGGGCTATATCCTGATTTATCTGTGAAATATAAGAAGGAAACAGTTATATGGATGAGTAATATATATATATATATATATATATATATACAGTGCTTCTCAAGAGTCCCCTCCCCCCCACTTATTTTTGGAACGATTATACATAAACAAGTGAAATTTGGAAACTGAATATTGAAGGTTGTAAACTTCCCTACTAGTTATGATAGATGACGAAATCGTCAAAGATGACGTCACAAGGTCATTTTGACCACTAATTTCAAATGGAACCCTACGGCAAGCGACACCTCTTTTAAAAGATATCGAAAAAACCTATTCAATGATACTAATTTTGTTTGCGTTTATGGCAGTTTTAATGGCTCATTAGTAAACATTACAATTTAAATTCCATTCAGTATGATATTAATTACAGATTTAAGAATCAGTATCTACTTGGAGAAATTGCTCGAAGTGACCTCCATTCACTTCCTGATAGTGAAATATCCTATTTTTAAACTCTTCTCGTACTTTTGCAAATGTGTTTGCGGAAACAGCCTCACATTCTGCAACAATACGTTGTTTTGAAACGTCAATATTGTCAGGTTCAGTGGCGTAAACCTTCGATTCACACCACAGAAAAAAATCCAAAGGTGTGAGGTCCGGTGATCGAGCTGGCCATTCCGTTGAACCTCGTCGTCCAATCCATCTACCACGATACTCCCCATCCAACTACCGTCTTACTGCACCGTTATAGTGTGGAGGAGCACCATCCTGTTGGAATGTTATTTCCAAATTACCCAATTTATCTGGATTATCTTCCAAAATTTCAAGGATTAACGGTTCTATTACGTTTTGCAACAGCTCCAGATAAACCTCACCAGTTGAATTAGTATTTAAAAAAAGAGGCCCAACGATGTGGTTTCCCAGGATACCTGCCCAAACATTCATTTTCTGGGGAAAGTAGGTATGTGTTTCACGAAACAGGTGAGGATTTGCGTCACTCCAATACCTCACATTATGTGTATTTACATTTCCATTCAGATAGAAAGTACTAAAATGAATTGTTCTGACATAGTCTGGCTGTTGGTTGATTTTAGTTTCCATAATTTCACAAAATTCCAGTCTTCGGTCTGGGTCGACGTCTGAGAGTTGATGAACCATTTTTAATTTGTATGGATGAAATTTGTTTTTTTTTCAACACCCTGTGTACTGTACTTCGACTGACTTCACAGGTAGATGCAACGTGAGTTGTTGAAGAAGTAAGATTAACTATTACTTCTGCCAGTATATCAATTTTTTTCTCAACAGAAATTTGTGGTCTGCCAGATTGTTTCGCATCAGTAATACTACACGTTGTTTCAAACTTACGGAGAAACTCCCTTAAATAAGTCCTCGGAAGGCGATCGGGCAACCTCTCATTGAAAATGCGTTCTGCTGCATGAATATTTTGTCCAGTTTCACCAAGAATTAGGATCGCTGCTACTTTATCATCCAAAGCACGTACCATTTCGCTTCTTGAAGTACTTAAACGTTCGGCTCACAACAGTTTAACAAATTATTGAAATGTACAAAAATATTAAAAGTACCAAAAGCTGCTAAAACAGTTAAACGTTCGATCAACAATACACAAATTATTAAATGTACAAAAACTTGGACAATTACAAAAACGTCGAATTAGGGAGACTAACAAAAACGTCAGCTCATTTGACAACTATCCAGAGGCGGAGCTTGAATTTTAAATTTCAGTATTAACTGATTCAATTCATCACAGCTTTGCGTTTTTTAAAAGCGAGTTGCCAAAACTGCCATAAACACAAACAAAATTAGTATTATTGAATAGGTTTTTTCGATACCTTTTAAAAGAGGTGTCGCTTGCCGTAGGGTTCCATATAAAATTATTGGTCACAATGGCCTTGTGACGTCATCTTTGACGATTTCGTCATCTATCATCACTAATAGAGAAGTTTACAACCTTTAATATTCAGTTTCCAAAATTTTACTTGTTTATGTATAATCGTTCCAAAAATAAGAGGGGGGGAGGGGACTTTTGAGAAGCACTGTATACATGGGGCTGGAGATCCAGTCAACGCTTTTCAGGATTATGTTATCGAAATATTCATTGAATCATTTCCACTACAGACAACAGAGAAAAATAAATCGAAACCTTGGATTACAAGAGGACTAAGAAACTCTTCCTGTAATTTACGTTGTCCCCACACCATTAGAAAATTCCACAGTGGTAACATTTTCTCCATGTCTTACTTCAATGACTACCGTCGTATCAACGAACAGACTATTGAATTAAGAGTTGTACTACAGATTGGATCAAGCAGTTAACAAACAAGAAGAAATGTGGACAATAATCAATGGTTTGAGGGGCGAAACAAAAAATTGGAGTTATCCAGAAGTAAATGTTGACATAAATAAACTCTTTGAATCAATACTATTGTTCTATAGCAAACAAATTTGCTCACAGAACTTCTACGGCAGTTGATCCTCTCGATCATCTGAAAAATGTAGCCTCTCCAATGCACTCTCTATTCTTATACGAGACTGACTTGTCTGACCTTAAATCAGTAATAAGTGAAATTAAAACAAAAATTCCTCAGGCGGAGACCACTTATCAGCCAAACTGTACCCTTGCCGTGGCCATAAACAAGACTTTTGCTACATGTGAAGACATCAATTGTTATACCCCTTCACGAAGGAGGTGCCACTGATGATCCAAACAACTTCAGGCCTATCTCACTATCATCAACACTGTCTCACTGAATCAGATCTTACCTCACTAATCAAAAGCAAAGAATCATACTAGGCAACAATACTACTGAGTTAGACAAAATAGTACGAGGAGCCCCACAGGGCTCAGTCCAAGGTCCCATTCTCTTTCTCTCATAGATTAACGATATAGCCAAGCTAGATATCTCTGGATACCTCACACTGTTTGCTGGCGATACCACAATCCTCTGGCAAAATGAAGATCGTACTGCTTTGGCTCGAACTATTCCTGTAGATGTAGTTAAAATCAAATTGTGGTGTGAAGCAGATATGCTGACATTGAACATCACAAAAACAAATTTGGTCACGTTCGAATTGGAGTTAGAAGAAGTACCCTTAGGTCCTGAACTGATTGAAAACAAGCCTGGAAAACAATATCTCGGCATATACATTGATAACAATCTGAAGTTTGAGTCTCATATTATGGCCCTGAAAAAAAAAGCTGTCCTCTGGTTGCTACGTTGTCAATATAATATCCCGCGAACTTGGAATGTCGGCTTCTTTAACGGCATACTACTCATTCATTGAGTCGCACGATATGGAATTCCATTCTGGGGTTCTTATAGACAGGTTCCATTCCAAAGTATCTTTGTCCTCCAGAAACGAACTTTTGAATTGATTTTCGAAGCAAAGATGCGTGAATCTTGCAGGCCGATTTTTTCAAATAACAAATTCCTGACGTTATATGAAATTTTTATTTTAGAGACAGCTTGCTTGATACACAAATAGAAAAATTCACTTACCGCAACACTTACTGGTATACACGTCAGGAAATAAACTTGCTCTATTAATCAATCAATCAATCAATCAATCAATCAATCAATTCATTTATCACAAAATATACATATAAATTCAATCACTAGGACCAAAGACAGATGCATGTTTATGACAAGTCACAAATAAATATCGAAGCAAAATAAAATAGAATACCTACCATTAGATTAAAATACATGATAAAAATTGAGAAATTCATCTTCACAGGAACATACGTTTCGAACAATATAGTATAAAAAGGTAGAAGACGTGAATACACAAGAGACAACAAGAGAGACAGTCATATATATAAGTATGCTATATTGAATACAAATCAAATCAATTGCATATATCGCGAACAGAACACAAATTATACTAAGTACTCATCTATAGTGTAGCAGGCCTTCTGAACTAGCTGTTCCACTTCAACTCTTACGAAACAGTCTTTCATTCACAGAAGCGAGCAGATTTATAATCATTTACCAAATCAAATCAGATGAATTAACGATATGAAAGGTTTCCAAAAGTCACCTGAAAAACTTCTCATGGGGAAATGCTTCTACAATTTGGAGGAATATCTTGCATACGCATTCTAGTCTTTCTATATTCTGTGATATATTTTACATTTTACTTTGTTAATGTGCTCTTTGTTATTTTACAATTTACTATTAGAATTGGTGTTTTCATCTACATTCTAGAGTTTTATCCTAATGTATCTATATACATTTTATGTTCATTACCATCAGAACACATTGTGATAATTTTCAACTTTGTCGACAAATGTTTTCATTTAGACGATGAAGCTCATCTAATATTATATGTATGTATTTTTAGGCAACTCAGGTTGAGGATAAATATAGCTTCTTTTCTCTTATTATTAAGTTATTATTATTCATCTGAAAATATTTTTGGCAAACACCGGACGTCTTTCAGGTTGCATAAAAAATAATGGGGAGCAGTTACAGTTATTTCAAAAGTGGTAACCTAAAACTGAATTATTTTGGATATACATCATAACTTTTATACTAATAATAACATTATTAATTGCTTTCATAGAGAAACCAAATTCCAAGGGTTATAAAATTTTCGTTGAAAATGATAGAATGACGTAACTGTAGTGAATAAGACATATTGTCAAAAATGTATCGAACACCCCGTAGAGTGAAACAATCAGTATAATTTTCAACTGGGTCACAATGTTGTTATTTTGCAAAACACGAATTAGTGCCAAACATAAACAAGAGGTTTCAAAAGTGGCGACTGATGGTTGGAGTCGACGTTGGGTTTTTGCCGTGCCCAAAGCTTATGGGGGCAGTTAGAGAGTTGAAAGGTTAAGAAACCCTATTAACAATTTGAAGATTATGGTTTTTGGAATGAGTCCACATTTATTTCTGTAAGTAAAAAATATCTGCTCTATACATTTGAAATTCATAACTAGGTTCTAGAAGGGATTCATTGTTTCATTTTTCATTTATTATTCATTCAATTCTTGTAGTCCTTTTAATCAATATTTTTCTATATTTTTTTTACAAAGTGTTTTCAGCCATCAAAGGGTCAGAATCTACCTAGTTAGTCGTGAATAAACCCCAATTCACGACAATATATCCAAAACAAAATATGAATATGTACCTGTTTCTACTGAAATTATGACCACCCAACCATGCACTATCACATAAACCATTAAAATGCAGCCGAAACAATTTAAATGAATGCCAAAGCAATTAAATTTTATAGTGATTTGAAGTTCTCTCTTATCTCTCTTCGAGCATATTTTTTTATATTGTTTAAAATTGGAAACTCATTTCTCCTTGAGATTTCCACGAATGATGGAGAGAACCAAAGAGCATTATCGGCCATATATCTATACATATACAGGGTGTTTCTTAATGACATGCTAATATTCGAGGTTATTCTTGAGTCCATTTTGAGAAGAAAAAAAACTTCATATGACCATATGTCCTAAGGGTTCGAATTTTCCAACTACTGGGTGCTAAAGTTGAAATTTTTTTTTTTTCATGAATGAACTTTGGTATGACCCTGGATATTTTTGTGAAACGTAGTACGCATCTTCTATGCATCAAAAGGCATTTTCTGCTGTACAAGATAATTTTTTATTTTTGTATTGGCATTTGTGTGGGATTTGCACTGCATCATTTTAGAGAGAAAAGTTATGACTGTGCCGTTACTGCGAATACTTCCCTCCTGTCAAAAATCTCATGTACATGGAGTGCAATTATCGCAAAATTACAGCGATAATTGCATTGTGGAATGGAAAAGAGCCCTGCGATAATTGCACTGTAGACCGATAGTTGCACAGTTCATATCCATGGCAATTCCATTGTACACTTTGATAATACAGCGACAATTTATTAGTATAACGTCAGTTTGACAAGTAATGTCAAAAATATTATTTATTGAAAATGCCTCGTTACGGTCGGGCTTCATTACAAGCTATTAGAGAAAATGTCTTGGAAAACAAACCAAATAACACAAAACAGAACAGAAAATACGTGTGGCGTCAGTTTATGAGCTTCTGTACTGAGAAAAACTATACTCTGGATGAAAAAACACAAATTACTATTCTGGCAAAAATATTAACGGAGGACATTCAATATGCGTGAGCAGAATGGCGATGAGTACAAAGAATTTACTGTTAAAACGATTTGGAACGTAACCGCTAAATTACTGATGGAAAAATATTTCACTGAATACAACATCAATTTCAACCCTTTTACTAATATTGAGTTCAAAGTAGCCAGAGATGCTAAAAATGCCAAGAGAAAACAACTACAAACAGATCCAGAGAAGAGAAAGGAAAGTGCAGTTTTTCTGAAGTACGATGAATTCCAAAATATGGTTCGTGATTGTGACAAAAATACCCCAGATAGTTTTTTGCAGAAGAAGGTATTTTTTGTTTTTGCTTTCAAATTAGCTTGGCGTGGTGGAGAAAGCCACAAGTGCTTGATTTCGTACTTTAAAGAAGAATGAAATAACGTAGGTGAAAAAACAGGAAGGATTATTTACGATCCTGTGTTTACTTAGACGACGCAAGGAGGGGAAAAACCATGCGCTTCATTGAAAAGGCTAATGAACAATAAAATCAATCCTGATTTGTGTCCAATTCGACTGTACAAAAAAATCCTAGAAAAGCGGTTTGGAATAAAAACAAAACGACTCTTTCTCACTGTAAATCCCGCTTGGAAGTTGAACAGAAAATGGTATGAATATATTCCTGCTGGACGAAAAACAGTAAGCAAATGGACTGTTCTACAAGCCAAAGCTTCTGGTTTAAATACAGAGAATATCAATTCCACTAACCATTCGTTACGAGCTACGGCCGTCTCCAATCTCGCAAAAAAGGGGGTGGGCGAGCAGCAACTCATAAAAATCACGGGCCATTCAAATTCAAAATCAATAACGCCATATCTTCAAATGGATAAAGATCACCATGAAGAAATAGTCAAAAAAATGCGTGGCAATGACGTACCACAGGCACGTCATTCTCAAACATCCTCTTCAGCCGTTAATGCACCGATAGCTGCATTGTCTAACCAGAATACGTATAATAATTGTGTATTTCACTGCAGTTCCTGCAACTTTTGATTTAGTTCAACCATGAATAAATAGTTTCATCATATTTTTACGTATACTTTCATAATATATAAATGAAAAACATCAAAACAAACGTATTTCTGCGTCCCTTCTTTTTTTCCAGTTGATGTTATTGTTGACAAGCTGAAAATTTATAAATCAATAACGTCAGTTTGACAAGTTGACAGTTTATTCGGGAAATATTCTCCCGAATTACACTCGTGCACCAAAATAACCGGATAATTTCGCATTCCAGCGTGTTGTCTTTGAAAAACTTCATTCGGTCATTTTCATATTCTGGAGAAATAAACTGAACTCATGCAGTTTTTTGACAACTTGCTGTCATGCAAAATTATTGGTTATTTTGATGCATTTTTTCATTTATTTATTTACAGCTTCGGCAACTCAACAGAACAAAAGAGTTCCAATTATAGAGTCGCACAGATATTACAAGATTTATCATTACATTAGGAATGTTAAGCTAGATCGAACTAAAGATAATTATTAACAAATAAAAATACAGTTTACCCTACATAGTGCATAGTATGTCTCTACAAGAAAGAAAAGAGTTCACTACTATCAATCGAGTCGTTAAGCCAAGCTTCACAGGTCGTTATTACATTGTAAGTTAGACAGTGAGTCGATAGAAAAAAGTCTTTAGTTTTGGTCCTCAGACCTCTTGTATTTTGAAAGTAAATATTCAACATTAGTCGGTATACCAAGAATCTAAATCGTTTTTACACTGAAAGAGATGAAATTTGTTCGTGTCGGAATCTACGTGAAATTTTGTATGCTGTTTTTATTGTTAATCAGACGTACCTTGGAGGTTTCGGTATTCCTCATAAAAATCTTGCAATCACGGGTCCAACACTGAAAAGACTTCCCCTTAATATATTATCTGGCCTTTCTATGAAGTTCCTTGTTCTTGAATGTTAAGTGATCATTTATGTATATCTTCGAGCGGAGGGATAAGTTCTTGTTTACTTCTTCCGAAGATAATATTTTTTTTGCGGATTGCCGTTATAATTTCCTGTTTCTGCCGGTTCAAAATAAGTTCCAATATTACTTACGATAAGTTTGCTGAAACTTCAGAACACCTGCACAGAAAGAAATATTGGACCTGATATTAATGACCACTAATGATTGACTGCAAAATCATTGTCCCACCGTATTTTTCTTTGAGGCAATGCCCAAAAATAATGAAAATCAGCCAATTTTTGTGATTGAATAATCAACGGAATCCTTACAATAAGGGTACCATGCTCATTACACTAATGTTATGTCGAAATCATTTCCACAATGAAAATTTGCCTTACAACAAGGAAACAAATACGTTTCGCAAATAGATATGAGGTTATTAATACTATGTACCATTACTCATCACACTTCCTTGTAACAATATATCAGGATATGGTTCAATGCTCAATGGGGATGGCCTCAGTATAGTGACATCATTTCATCAATGCTTGGAAATATTAGGCTATACACCCATTGATATTAGTCCTCAATTAATCGATCAATTATTTTCAACATCACCCTTTGTACTTGGTCTTGTGCCAATGTCCGAGTGCCTTGTGTAAATGCTGAGATTCAACTCCACCTCCCCCATCCCAAACGACGCTTGAACCAATCAAGAATTTGTATCCAATTTAATATACATGTTCGGGATCGCAGTGAGAACGGTTCTGGGAACTGTCCCAACTCTCACTTAGGTACTCGAAGTCGCGAGTACATCGACAATAATCGTTTCACGGGAATTTATATAGGTTATAGAAGTAGAAGTTTCGAGTGTTGAGTGTCACATGTGAGATATTTATGTCTGCTGGTGAAATATCATTTTTAGAGCTTCATTACCATTTATTGAATCGGAATTTTTTAATAACCCAACCACACTTCACGTGAGCTTGTGAAATGGCCAAAAGCAATTCTACAATTTCAATTTTCAAGTAGGTAAACGTACTAAATACTGAAAATATATGAGTCCAAGCATCATTGTTATGGAATTAGAGGTAATACTCAGAAGTGGTTTTCTACGTACCTAGCTGACAGGCATCAAATTGTGAAGCAAGGTAACCAGTATTCAGATTGTGGAGTCATCAAAACAGGTGTACCTCAAGGCTCGGTTCCGGGACCAATACTGTTCCTCTTGTTTATAAATTACATTACCCTCCTACCGATTACTGGTATATTTACACTATTTGCTGATGACGCAACAATAAGCTGGTTGGACAGGTTGATAACCTACACCATAACTTGTCTAAAGACCTCGCAGTGGTTACAGAATGGTGTGCAGTCAATAAAGCCACATTCAATTTTAATAAAACGCACACTTTGACCTTCAAAGGCGGACAGCGGGACATTATTGTAAATGACCATACCATTGAATCCAAACAGTGCAACAAATTCTTGGGAATACAAATTGACAGTAGACTGAATTGGGATGATCACGTTGTGGCCCTTGGAAAAAGAATTTCAAAGGGTGCCTATGCTGTGATAGTTATTGTAAGTGAGGTACAGTAGCAGCTAGACCCGTGTATTTTTCACTTGTAAAAAGGTTGAGTAGATCTCTACAATACTCGAGCCTCATTAAGTTCAAAGAGTTTTAAGTAAGGCGCCCCCCTGGCCTTTATTTGTATCATGCTCCTTGTCCAGTTTATAGTGGTCAAATTAGATCAGAGTCATCATATATTTCTGTATTTTTTCACCTTCGAAAAACTAGGAACAGAAAGCAGTAGTATCTTCATGCCAGTTGTAATAACACGAATTGACTTGTTTTTCAGATGGACGCGATGCAGCAGTTCTGTGGGCCCTTCACGGGTTTTAAGTGCCCAATAAAGTTATTGAAAAGGACATACATGGAAAATTTTAAACGACAATTTTTCCCTATAGGCAAAACCGTCCAAGAAGCGGAGTACCGGATTAACTTTCTGCAGTCCAAGAAGTCGTCGATTCAGCTTTTTATTTTCGCCATTGGAGAATATATCACAAAAATCGAAGAAATCCACACTTACTTTGATGGAATCAAATATAAATTCTTCAATATGATAAGGCAGTGGATATCTGTTTATATCTTTCCAACTCGAATTTTCCAGAGGAAATTATCATGTTTTGGTCCTTTATAGAAACATTTTTCTACAAAATAAAATCAAACAACTCTTACTCAATAGTAGGGGAATCTAGGGCAAAACGGGGTATCGTCATTTTTCGTGAATTCCGTTCGAATTAACCCGCCAAATCTCAGACGCATTATTCCCACTTCCAATACCCTTCACTGCAATAGACGCAGCACGAATCGGGCGAACGTTAGTTTGACCTTGTCCGGCATAGAGTTATAAACGCCGTACGTTGTAAAACTGGATCATATATTTTCTTAAGGTACGTACATTTTTCGAAAAGTTATTGATGTTTCGTTTATGCTATATCGTTATTGCCTTTATATAGTCTACCTTATCAAACGCATGGCTTCAAAAACACTTTTACACTGATTTTTTTCTTCTTTTATTTGAGCACGTGTTTTTGGGGCAAAATGGGGTTCTGATGATGGGGCATAACGGGGTCTTGTTTTACCCCGTCCTTGGATTTATTATGTTTTCCTATTGGTTTCAGATGGTACGAAAATACGCAAGAAAGACAACTCGTCAAAATTGGTCTAATGAGTCAATGGAAGAAGCAGTACAGGCGATTATTGAGGGTACCATGGGTTATGAAAAAGCAGCGCAGCAATTTAAGGTGCCTCAAACCACATTAGAACGTTATGTTGCAAAAGCAAAAAGAGATGTGGGGTCAAAGATTAACATAGCGCAATTAGGAAGCGCCAGAAATGTGTTCACCGAAGCTCAAGAGTTAAAGATTGTGAAATATGTAGAAGACATGGAATCCAGATTATTCGGCTTTACAATGAGAGAGTTAAGAAAATTTGTTTGTCAATTGGCGGTCGTAAACGGTGTTGCAAACAGGTTTAGTAAAGACACTCAGATGGCCGGTCCTGACTGGATGGAACATTCTCTTCGAAAACACCCTACCATAGCCCTAAGAAAACCAGAAGCCACATCAGGAGCTAGAGCAATGGGCTTCAATAAGGTCGCAATGAATCAGTTCTTTGGTTTGCTTACAAGTATTATCGATAAGTATCAACTAACTGCAGATGATATTTTCAATTGTGATGAGACAGGTATCACTATAAATCCAAAGGGACATTTGAGGATATTAGCACTCAAAGGAAAACGCCAAGTGGGAGTTCTCACTCCTGCAGAGAGGGGGAAAACCGTGACTGCTGAAATTTGTTGCTCAGCTTCGGGAAGTTATGTTCCTCCTTGCCTTATTTTTCCCAGAAAAAGAAAACGCCCTGAATTTGAAATTGGGTTGCCACATGGTTCTATGGTTGAAACAAGTGATTCTGGTTGGGTGACTGGAGATATTTTTTTCAGATGGTTTAAAGAATTTGTTCAATTTTCCAGGGCTTCAAAAGATAACGCCGTACTTTCAATTTGTGATGGCCATGCCAGTCATACACAAAATCTTGACCTTAATAATTATGCCAGAAAAAATGGAGTGATTCTGCTTTGTTTACCACCGCATTATTTGCACAAGTTACAACCTCTGGACGTCGGCTTTATGAAACCTCTCAGCAACTACTAGAAAATGAAGTAAGAGTATGGCTACGAAGTAATCCCGGAAAAGTCGTAACACTTTGGCAACTTTAGACTCTTTTTGGCGCTGCCTATGTTAACGCGGCAACAATGAAAAATGCTATGAGTGCTTTCAAAACAACTGGAATTTGGCCACCGAATGAAAATGTCTCTGAAGAAAGTGACTCTTTTACGATGAAGGCAATGAATAGCAATCCTTAGGAGAAAATGCCCATCAGATTCCAGAAAAATCTGTGATCCATAAAAATAGAGTAGAGACAACTCCGCCTTCACGTGTGCCAATGAAAAACATCAACAATGATTCTTCGCCATTACCACAATGTTCGTGGATGCCTGATGCCCCTCCAACTCGTGAAAAAACCCCGAATAAGGTAGTTCTACGAGAGCCAAATATATTTCCTCTTGCATCGCCGCAGGATTTGCAGGCAATTCCTAAAGTAACTTCTGTTGCAAAACGCCCTTAGCGAAAACGAGGAAAAACAGCAATTTTAACATCCACTCCTTACAAAATAGTAATAATAAAAAGAAAAAAATAAGAAAGCTAATGGTGTCAAAAGAAAAATAGGCAGTGTAGGGAAAAAGAAAAAAGCAGTTCCTAAATTAACAAAAAAAGCAGTATTGAAAGACAAAAATAATGAAGATTCCACAAGAGACGAAGACGATGCGATGTGTTTTTATTGCAAAGAATTTTATAGTACTATCACCGAAGGATGGATTTCATGTTGTTTTTGTCACGAATGGGTTATAATTCCTGCGCCGGTATTGACAGCGATAACGATGAGACTACGTACCGATGTGAATTTTGTTCCTAGCTAACTTTGTATATCATATATTATATAACTAGGAGTTTTTATATTAATAAATTATTTCCGTTCACCTACACGTACCTCATATACTAAACCCATTTTACCCCAGATACAATTCCCATTTTGCCCCGTATACGGGGCAAAACGGGGAGAAGCCTGATTTTTTAAAAATATATAAAAAAACTACGTGAAAATTTCAAGTTGGTTATTTAGTTTAAAGTTTGGAGGTAATATATTTTAAATTCGAAATGGAACAGTTAAGTTAATTCGTTTTATAAAATAATCAGGCCCTTAAAGTTAGGTATGTACCCCGTTTTGCCCTAGATTCCCCTACACATTTTTCGTGAAAATCTGGAGAAAACTCAAAGTATTCCTGAATGAAGATATGGATCTATATCAACTATATGGAATACAATGTTCAATACAAAAATTGCATCTTTTCACAAAATACAATTATATTCTTGATTCAAGCGAAGGTATCATTGATCAAGTTGAAATAAGCAGATTATCTTTGGTATATTTCTTATTGCAGAATTCTAGACACCAAAATTCTCTTGGCTAAAAATATATTTCATAGTTGGGGTGCGAAACTAAAAACTGTGAATTGCTCCTTGAAAATGAATAAGTGTTGCCCCCGATATTTTTATGTGAAACTCAGAACAATATTTTTGTATATTCTGTGCTCTAAGCTGATATTCATCACATTTTCCGGTTGAAGTCATCAAATGAGAATGAGTCTGCGTCAACTGAGGAGGATTTAATTTTTTCTGTGTTTTTTTTCATAAAATCGCTATTTTTTCTAAAAGTCCGGTGAATAATTTTGAAATGGAATTTTGATGATTGTTTCAGTATCCCAAAGAATAAGTACCCTTGGATGCCATTATGGCAACTGACATGTTACTTCATTATTAAAATGGTGCTCTCCAAATATAATAATATCAAAGGAAACTTACAAAATAAAACAAACTTTTCATCTTTTAAGGATCAATACTGCCTATCTGATTGGGAAAGACCTATTCATTTTTCAAGAGGAATCCTTAGTTTGTTTTGCATCCTACACACATAAAAACATGGTCTTCATTGGAGATGATACATTTGTTCAATACAAAATTATTGAAAATCTCTAATGAAAAAAATTATCTATTTGAAATATTTACTAACTTTTGCCAAATATTCTTCATTCAAGTAATTAACAGTATTTATGAAAAAAACTACTATTCTTGGAATACATAACTCAATATTTCTTGTTCCAAGACCATATATAAAGTATTTCTTTATTGAAGAAATATTTTTCTTCATTGGAGATCATACATTTTTTCAATACAATTCTAAAGTAGTGTATTTGATGAAAATTATTTAGTATCTCTAATAAAGAAAATTATTTAATTGAAAAATTTATTTAGTTTTGCCCAATATTTTTTATTCATGTAAGTAATTACATCATTCACGAAAGATAACTGCAATTATCGAAAAACATAGCTAAATCAATATTTCTTGTTGCAAGGCACTATATAAAGTATTTCTCCGTTGAAGAAATGTGCCAAACGAACTATTATATTCCTCTTTATGATTATTTAGCATAAGTAGGAACCTAACTATCGCTTCAACCAAATTTGTTGTTCTCGATCCTTTATACCTAGGTACCTATCTCTACCAACACCCACCATCTACAACAATACTCATCAATTTAAAATTATGAAAGTTTTAGGTATAGCTTATTTCCACAGAACTCAAGTGCCTATTACTTATAATCATAGCAACCAAGATAATTTATAATATACATTTTGTATTCGTTTCATATTCAACGTGTGCAAGTTCTACTACCTAGAGACTTTTTTCCGCACCTAGTTTTTTGCCATTGGATTCTTCATCAAATCGCTCAAATTCCTAATTTTTTAAATGGTGTTTTGTTTATTGACGAGGGTAATTTTGGACGACAGTGTATACGAAATTTCCATAACAATCACCTCTGGGCTGAGGAAATTCCACATGGAATCTTTGAAGCTCATTTTTCAGTAAATATATGACTTGGGGTACTTGACGAACATTTAATCGGTCCATATTTCCTCCCACGACTAACAGGCGACTCTTACCTCAATTTCCTATAGGGAGAGTCACCTATTTTTCTTGAAGAAATTCCTCTACAGCTGAGACAACACCTCTGGTTCATGCATGATGGTGCACCAGTCATTTTAGCATTATTGAACGTATTCACTTAGATACAGTATATCCAAATCGTTGGATAGGTAGGGGAGGTACGGAACATTGGCCTGCTCGATCTCCGGATTTAAATCCTCTAGATTTTTGCATTTGGGGTTTTCTTAAGTTCATTCCACTCCCGTCGAAAATGTTGAAGACCTGAGGAATCGAATTATAGCCGGCTATGAGACAATAAGAAATACACCAGGAATATTTGCGCGAATACAACAATCAATGAGGCGAAGAGTTGAATCTTGTATCACGTCTGAGGGAGGTCATTTTGAACATTTGTTGTAGCTTTGCGCCCATTTATTTATTAGTGTTATGTTCTGTTATTGTTCTGGTTTAATGTTATTGTATTGGATAGTTCTTGATAATGTATTAAAGAAATGAAAAATACGCGTTAAGATGTTTATTTCTTTTGCATAAATCGGCGCCCCATACGGAAAAAAGGCAGGCGAGATTTTTTGTCACAAATTCAAAAATGATTTCAAATTTGAAATATTTCAGTGGCGTACCATTTTTTACTTCAAAAAAATTGAGATCATTACCCGTATGCGCGCCAATGATGGGCATAAAATTCTTAATTGCATGTCAGGAAATGCGCAATAACTTCTTGTTGGAACTTAACGGATTTCATTTGCATACCTCGACCAGTTTCAGAGCAATAAATAAATAGTCAGTTTTTAAGAAAAACTTCAACACCCAGTATCTCGGAAAACGAAGCATTTGTGGACAAAAGTTATAAAGCAAACTGTCATTATTTTTTCAAAGTATTATTGGTATTAATTGTCGATATGGAAGAGAAACTCAGGGGATGAGGAATCAGAGATTATCAATAATTTCAAAAGTGGGTGTAGGACATAATATCAAGATAAGGTTATTTCTATAACAGCATTTCCTAGTCGATTACACCTTATCGGAACTGTAGACATTGTGAAATGGCCGGGAATTGGCATAGGGCGTGGGTCTAAAGTAGGGTTAGGATACGAACATTTCAACATAATGAACTTGGGAAACTGATTTTAATATTATGATGAGTTTCTGCAACCAACAAGTCTTGTCATAATTCTGTTCCTAATATTTCATTCCTGTTTCAGCCTCAGTTCATGAAGATTGCGGAGTTGTCTTAGTGCTAATAAACAACTCAGTATGCACGAAAAGCCTGAACGGAAAATTGGTAAGTAAACGTAAAAACAACACAAGCGAAATGAGTCAACACCTGTATATGGTGTACGTTTTTGGATAAATGTTTTAATTGGGAATCGTTTAATTTGTTTTTCATTCAATAAATGTTTTTTCAAGGAATTGGTTTTATTCTACCTCCTATACTTGGGGTGCCTATCACTGTGAAGTTCTCGAATGAGGAGGTATTTTTTTATTACAAGTAATTCTGGTATCTCAAATCAAGTGAATACTCTTCTTATTCATCAATGTGGTAGTTTCAATTGGAACCAATATTTTCTTATTTTAGCACAGTGGAGTTTCCAAATAGAGAGCAATTTTTTCAATGTAAGTAATTTTGATATCTCAAATCAAGCAAATGATAGTATTCTCATTCAGCAATATGGTACTTCCAATTGAAACATATATTTTATCACCCCATCACGCTGAGGTTCTCAAACGAAGGGGGCTATGTCTCAATTCAATAATATGTTTCTATTTGTCCAATCTTACCAATCTTTTGGTATAAAATGAGCTATAGCTGATAATAAGAATATGTGCAATTTGATTCGAGAGAGGTACTTTCCAAATGATGATTATGATTGTCTTGATTATCTAAGTTTCATGTGTTTCTTATTTAAAGTAAAGTTGGTTCACTCATACAAAAATATATATTTTTTATAATGCAAGCATTCTATACGCTTGATGAGAGAGTACTGAATTGCAAATTAGAAATTCTTAGAACGAGCAGTTTATTCCAGTATATATAAAAAAGCCATACTCTTGAATCAAAGCTTATTTATTAGAGGAATGAATCCTTTTTATGTGTGTAGTTATGAAACACCCTGTATTTTAAGGCGCCTACGATTATGAATGTCCTCCAGCATTACGATAATGCCCTTAAACATTGAATGGATATTTACTGGTGATCAAAAGATGAACTTTCATTGATAGAATATGCCTTTAAATCATCGTAAGTTGGTTGGTTAATGCACAAAAAACATTAATGTTAATACACTCTTGTGATTGAAAAATGAACTCTAGGTGATATAATAATCATTGTAGGCCATGAGAGAATGCCCCTAATCGTTTAAAAAATTCTATTAAACATTGTACCAATGCCAATTAGGGATTAAACAAGAAACTTCCGGTGATAAAATATGTGTTTTGATAATAACTATAAGAAATAAAATTGATTGGTTAATGTAAAAAATACATTGATGCCGGAATCAACAGTCGAAGTTCGAGGGGATCGTATCAATGAACGTGGTCTTTAAGTAATGTCCTTATAGTGAATATATAAACACCTCTTCATCAGGCAATCAACAACTGAACATTATGGTGATCATATAGAGCATCGGTTGAACAATAATGTCCAAATACATTGTCGTTATGCTTTTTATCATTACAATCAGGTAACTTTTTCGTTCTGTGTGCTTTTCGACTGTTAAGCGCTTGTCATGCTTAGCTCTTTTACAATATCTCATAGAAAGAAATACAAATGATTATGTCTCTATCACTTGCACCGGCACACCCAAAAGAATCAATTATTATATTTTCAGATATTCCTAAATAATTTTATAGTATATCTCAACAGATGAATCACCTTAAGCGGCGACTTCACACGTAAGAAATCCCTCCCTTCACATTATATAAGATCGTAACGACTTGCCGACAATCTCAAAGAAAGTAATAAATCAGGTGAACATGAACTCGTGGGCAGCTATTGCACATGGTCATCCATATGTCACCGTCGGCTTTTCTGAAATCATAATAAGCGCGGTGATAGCGGAAGGAATGAAAGGAACTTAAGGGGTTACGTAAAATCAAGAGAAAATTAATGACCTATTACTTCAACATAGTATGTCAGCTTTTTCTAATCAAAAGAGAGAAGGGAGTGGACTATATATAAGGAAAGTTGAACATGATCAACTCTCCTATTCTCCATTCGAATTCCGCGAGCGACTGAGTTTACAATTCAGAGAGAACTCTCACCTATATATTCTTATTCAATGTCGAACTAAGTGAAGAAAAATATACAAGTAACCAGATAGAAATAGTACGAATTCAGACTAGACCAGTATCTCAAGTTTGTAAATAATGTAGTCAAAGCTGATCATCATCAAGCTCATTCTCAGTGCGAAATATCCTAATTATCATGCAGTAATCCACTATATCGAGTCAGTTCTACCAATATGGGATCAAAGTCTTTCACATATCTATCAGTGCAACATTAATAAATCAAGTATAGTCAATACGTCCAAATCATAGAATCTATTCAAATTCCGGAGAAAAGAAACGAGAGAGATTCAAAGTGCAACGTAAATATTCTCAACGGGATAAAACATCTTCTTGAAAACCGAGAGCTGAATGAAAATGTCTACGTGAATAATTCATAAAAGGTGTGCAAGTGGTTCTTTGAATTTATGAGTAAGTACATTGTATAGTTTAATGTTTGGAAGAATGACACTCCTAGTCCGTATTTCATTAAAACATTTAGTTTAATCATCATCTTATACAGGGGTATGCAATATGCCTCCGTTGATAGTATAAATGATGAATATATAGAGTAAGAATAAGGTTAATGATTGAAGATTCGATGTCAGAAATTAACTAGGTTAGGTTCCTTTTATAATTTTATTTTGATTGACATTTTGTTTGTATAACCATGACTGTATTTAGAAATATGTTTCAATATATTCATTCATTATTACACCTTCCAGTGCATTATTTCATCTGAAATCGAGAGGTAAAAAGGTATGTAAATTTTAATTACAAATGAACAACCCACGTTCCATAATATCACAGGGCGTAGAAGTATGCTAAAGGCGCTCTTAGTAATATCTTCTAAGTTAATCACATCTCGATTAACAAGACTCTATATAGTTACGATTAATTCTTTCGAACAATCTTACTGGCTGATCAGTCGAAGGGTCTTTACTGATCCCCAAAGGCCCCAGTCACAACATTGGGTGTTGCAGGAGGGGTGTGTTAATACATAACCCCCTGTATACCCCCCTGTATACGCTGTTTTTCAAAAGGCTCAAGTTCCCCGAAGAAGTTTCATTAACGCCACCAAATATCAGAAACTTAGCTCTCAGGAAACTGATAGACTTCGCAAGGAGTCTCAGAATCCCGAGTCTTGAATAGATAGATGAAGAGTAATGTTCAAAAGTTCGAGGTATGGAGAGGCTGAGGAGCCATATCGACCCTCCTACAATCTACAATCTCTACGATGAAAATTTCAATTGGGGTCTGAGACTACTACCACAACTTGACGTATGGATTTATTGAGGAAAATTGTATACGATCTTTGGGAGAGGGTATTCTGTTATGGAATGCTCACAGGAGCCAACGAAGAAGAGTCGATAATCAGACATTGAGATGATTATTTAGGTTTAGAATGGAAGTTGAGAGAATCCAGAAAATATCCTTTTTTTCAATAAAAAAAAAGTTATCTCTTCAGTACATTCACATCTCATAACATAATTGTATTGAGTATTGTTCATTTAGTTCTTCAAAGTAACTCAATAACCGATTGCAAAAATACAAATTTATCTTAGTTGAATTCAAATTATCTCCAGCCTGGGTGTGATAATAAATAATTTTCAATGATTCTGAAGCAAATCGATTGGCTTTCCCGATACGTTCTGTGTTCTTGATTTCGAATATGTAGGAACGGATAAATTTCTAACAACATACCGTAAAAAATATTTTGCCTTATCAAAACATCTGAAATGTCATGGAAAAATATAATTTCTTTGGCGACGTTTCGGAAAAATGACTTTTGTTTCCTTCTTCAAACCTCGGAGTTCTGGTCCAGACAGCATTCAATATTCCTTAAATGATCATGGAATATTTTTTATGGAATATTGGAATATTCTTCAACATGCTAGGAATATACATAGCTTTGATAGAATAGTCTTTGAATGTGCTGCTTCCTAGAATATTTCATAAGGAATAATCCATGAATATTCGGAATATGCTCATAATATTCCAGGATTATTCTGTATAGAATATTCCCTGAATAAGATCTAGTAATATGCCTAGAATATCCTAGGAATATTGAAGGAATATGGTTTTTGGAATAGACCAAAAACATATTCCATGAATATCCCTCGGATATTGAGAATAGTCCAGGAATACCTCGGAATATTTACCAAACATCCTGCTACTATAGATTTCCATAAAAAATCCACCATTTTGAAATTCAGAAATATTCATACTCCATCCATTATAATAACCCATGTGGGTCGAAGATCATCTTTAGGTTTTTATTCTATCATCCATATAAGAGTTTGAGAAACAGATTATACCTGTATACTCCACACAATGCAGGAAAAAATATGACCAAAATGCAGTAGTGCAATTTTGACAAATCTTATAAACAAGCTAGTGATAATTGATTTTATCGGTAGTTTGAAATAATAGGGAATTCTCCAATGAAAAAATAAATGTATAAATGAATATGAATTTTTTCAACTTTCGGTATGGGATTCTGAACTGATTGTATATCAAATACGTATATTGAAAGGGGTCTTTTATTTTTAATTATCCATAAATAAACATAACTGAACATTAACGAATATAATTGAACATATAGTTACTTCATTAAAATATATCGGGTACTATGTTCCCTTTTTTTCAACTTATCGTCATTAATGCTATGTTGTTTTGCAATTTTCTTTACCTTTTTACTATTATAAAATCTTATACTATGCTCTAGTCGGTGCATAAGTATCAAGAGGGCAGTCCTGAAGTAGTTCTATTATCAAAAGTATGTGACCATTGAAATATCTAATGGAAATCCACAATTAAATCATGTTGAAATTCAAATTCATAAAAAAAACATTGAATTTAAAGTAAGATCAACTGATATATGAGTTTTGAACATCCTGAATGACAATTCACATCAACAGGAAACCCACCAATGGGATATCGAGAGAGTTTGTGTGGGAAAAGTGATGATATATGAAAGATGTGATAGCAGAAATTGTAAAAATATAATTTTATACCAATTTGTAAATAGTATCTAAGATTTAGAATTAGCTTTCATTCATAAAATAATTAGTAGTAATTAGAATAACAAATAAGTAGGTAGAAAATGACAAAAAATTCAAAAATTTGTGAGAAAATAAAAAAGGATGTGTGTTGCCATGAGAGAGGATAACAAGTTTGGAGGAGATTGAAAAAAGTTACAAAAAAGAAGCCACGTACGAAAATTTGAAAGAGATATTAATAGACAATTCAAGAAGAACTGGTTAAAAGATTCCCGAACTAGAGAAATTCCTAAAAGGCACAACTGGGAGAAATAAGTTATCAAAAATTTCCACTTACCTGGTATAGAAGAGAGATCCATGGAAGAACGCACGAAGCTGTCATTGCAATTCCAAAAGTACGTCCACGGGGCTGGAAAAAGGAGCAACAAGGTATTCTAATCACCGAACTCACCAAACTGCAACTTTTCATATATCTTTCCAATAACTTTGAGTGTCTGTTCACATTGTTTGGCTGAACATTCATCAAAATTCCATGCTAAAGGACTGACCATAATTTTAAATATTCCTCCTATTAATAATCATCACTTATATTCATATTGCACCATTTCATATTATTGTTTCTTTTCAGTATAAGGTATTTATCGCAGAGTAGGGCAGTTTAAGGTTTCTTTAGGTGAATGAAAACAACCATTTGTTTATTCTCTGCAATCTGTGTTTTATCTAACCACACTTTTCTCCCACTGAACAGCATTTCTTATCGAATTGTTAGTGCCAAGTCGGCAATACAGATCACAGAACCGACTGCTGAGATGGAGCTGACTCATGTTCATAGGCGTACCTGACTGAGCTGGGATAGGATAAAAAAAAGGAGTTTGTAAAGAGAATAGTAAGATAATATAGCCGGAGTTTTCATTTGTTATGATAGGGATTTAGAAATTAAAATATGTGGAATAAATTCACAAAAATATATATAAATTTGAGATCAATAACCAATCAATCATAACAATATATATATATATATATATATATTGTTATATTGTTATAATATTTGAATTGGTAAAACAATTGAATTTTGATTATTTTTTTGTCCCACTGTGGGCTATGAATTGATAATAATTTGTAGGTTGTAAAAATAATGAATTTTGTTATTATTTAATTTATTATTATTCTTATAAATATTTTCGCACATCGCTGGGCACCAAATTGTTATGAAATGTGAATTGTATAAATAATTGTTGTTGATTTCGTCCCGCTTTGGGTACAAATTGATATTACATGTGATAGATAATTATTTTCGCCCTGTATAATATATTGTAATGTAATAATAATTGCTAGCTAATGTCACTGCTTTCTCGTCACGTTGCTGCCAATTGTTATTACCCTTTCTTACCACGACTAAACTCAGTTGGTACGCCTTCCGTCTCAGATAGCCGGTCCTGGCAATAGAGCCACTGCCCTGTCTTGATGTCTATTTCAATCCAGTGTTTATAAGTAAGATTGCAGATCATATCATTGTGGAAAATTAACCAGAAAGTATCGAAAAACAATTATTTCCTTTATTCAGGAAAACTTATATTAACCTGGCCTACGATAGATAACTCATACTATAATCAATTGACAAATTTTCATAGAAAATAATGAAGAACAGTGATGTATACAGTATACATACCCTCACTTTGTCATTGAGGTTGGAAGAATTCTTTTATAGTTCAATACCCAAAATAAAATAGAGTTCTTCAGATAGACGAGTTATGTTGTAAAGTGATTCAGTTTGTGATGTGCACTAAAAAGTTTATTCCTGGAGCTGGAACTGTCGTTGTTACAATACACGCCAAGAATCTGAAATCCTTTTTCAATCTATTGCTCTCAGGGACTCTCCATTACAACAGGAACCATACAAATCCCAGAAATCAGTTTGGAAACAGTTTTATGTGGAGTACATAAAAGATAATCTTGTTTTCTCATATCTATTTGTGTCGAAATTCTCTTGAAATTGAATTGGTTAATTTATTTTAGACAAACTACCTTGTATCAGTGAAATTCTTGAATTTTCTTTCTCCTAAAGTTTTATACGTGGTGTTCTTTTTCAAATTTTTCTAATCTCCTTCTGGCTTTGTTTTTTTATCCCCTGGATACCATTTCTGTTTTGTCCATTTCATTTGAATTTTCAAACTCGCGCACTTTCTTGTCACATTATCACTCTTTTGGGGTTATTTGAAAAAACTTATGAACTAAAATATTTTACCTTCCTTATAAACTATATACAATATTTGATGATAATTGTCTTTGACATTTCACAGTTCTTATTTTTCCACAATTTCAAATCCTACATCTGACCATACTGTTCCCTGATTGGCTATTGTCATCAAGAAGTTTCTTGTTCTCCCATTGGCTATTTTTAGTTTGATACACTTTCAGATACTGTATGTTTCAAGCTTATAATTTTGTTAATCACATTTAATTCAGAATGATTCTGTGAATCTAGACCTTTTTGTTGTATTTTAAACAATTATAGGTTGTAATCATTTTGACAATGTGTGAAAATGATTGCATTATAGTATTTGCATATTTTTACCTATCAATATTATACAGAGGCTTCATAAATGAAATAGAATCTCAAAAATATGTAAAAACAATATCTCATGAACTACTAACTATTAAGTAATTATTATTTTTGTGTTTTTTTTATAAATTATTTCTTTTTTTTTTAAAATATATTCTTTCCTTATAACATAAAATATATAATATATATATATATATATATATATATATATATATATATATATTTTCTTCAATTTCTCGGAATAAAGGTCTGATTCAGTAAATTCATATATATGTATATATATGTATATATACATATATATATATATATATATATATATATATATATATATATTTATTTTCTTCAATTTCTCGGAATAAAGGTCTGATTCAGTAAATTCATATAATTTCTCCTAACGACGTTTCGACGTGGTATTTGTCATCAACAGATTGAAACACTAGAATAAAAAATATGGAGTTTGAGACATATTTAACTAAACACAATATCAAAATGAGTGCACTAAAATAATTCTTGAAAAACATGTGGTTCGAAATATAACACGTTATTTCGCATCGTACGAACGTTATTGTAGGTGTGTGACTGCGAAGTGGAAGTTATCGGGAATGGTGTGTTTATCTTTCATGCATTTTTTCCCTCTTCATAAGTACACCTGACTGTTCATATTGAGTTCTAGTATATGAGCCGGACTGTATTTTTTTGGCAGCATGTAAAGATCAGTTTTCATTATCATTACTATAAACAAAGTTAAAAAAGGTTGTCATAAATCTGGCTTAAGTTTTTGATATCATTCCTATTGTTAATGCTATTGGTTTTTTTTATATGTATCATTTCAAGGAAAGAACATTCTTACTCTTGGAAATTAGCATCGATGAATGCTATAAAAACATTTCAAATTTAAATAGAAACATTGAACAAATAAAATATAAATTATCACAGAATGTTTGTCCTGATATACTCAATAGTTTTTTTCGAAAATCAACATCTATATTATGAACGATTTTTCCAAACACTGAAAGAAAAAAGAAAGAAAAAAATTGAAAACTCACAAACAAAAAATAAATCTTCTTAAAAAATAGAACTCAATAAAAATTGGATAGGAAACCTAACTGACACAAATATTCCTGAAGACATTTTATATACCTTGAGTCTTTGTGAAACTTTCGACTACGAAAATAGGAAAATCCCTACAGAATCGATAATTGCGAATTTAAAATATGGAATTACCTATCAAACGAGCGAAAATCAGAATGAAATGAGACACAAAATCAATAACATCATTACCAACTTCAAAACCAGTTTTGAAAAACAAGCAAAAAATTCAAAAAATATCTTCAACAAACTTTTAAAAAAGACTAAAACTTTTTTGAAGGAAAATACCGAATAACTCATACTCAGGGCTGATAAAACTAACAAAACAGTAATTATGCAAATATCTGAATACAAAGAAAAACTAGAAAATTTGCTAATGGACGAAACCACATATAAAAAAGAGAGATTCAACCCCACAGAAAAACTTCGAGCGAAAGTTAATAAATTAGTAACTAATTGGTTCTCGTCAACACTTATAGATCGGGTTACAAAAAACAAACTCAATATACACAACGCCCAGCCTCCAACAATATACGGTTTGCCCAAATTACAAAAAACTGGAATTCCGCTTCGCCCTATTGTTAGCAATATTCAATCTGCCACTTACAATTTATCAGAATTCCTCTCAGAAATTCTTTCAAATGTTATTGGAAAAAATGATTACTATGTGAAAAACTCCTGGGAATTTGTAGAATTTGTCCGCAATATAACAGTTCCACAAAATCATAAAATAATCTCTCTGGATATAGTTTCTTTATATACAAATATAGAAACAAAATTAGCGATAGATATCATAAGAGAAAAATGGCATGAAATACCAAGTCGTACAACACTAACCTAAGAAGAGTTTTTGAAAGGAATTGAACTATGTTTAACCTCAACATACTTTTAATATGAAAATAAATACTACTCACAAATATTCGGAATTGCAATGGGATCTCTAAGTGGCAAATCTGGTTATGGAGTTTGTTGAAGGAAAAAAAACTTTCAAACCAATAGTCTCCAAATGATATGTAGACGATTGTTTAACCTGTATTCCTACTGACAAAGTTGACGAAATTCTAGAAAATTTTTAAAATTATCATCCTAGATTGAAATTTACAGTAGAAAAAGAAATAGAAAAACAAATAAACTTTCTCGACACAACAATAATACACGACAATACTGGAAAAATTTTCACACACTGGTTAATTAAACCAAATGCCTCAAATCGCTACACAAACTATTTGTCAAACGCACCCCTCAGCTACAAAAAAAATGTTATTCAAAATTTAACTGAGAGCAATAAAGCTTGCTCACCCAGAATTCAGGAGAAGTAATATAGAAAGTATCAGGAATATATTGAGAGAAAATAATTACCCCAGCCACTTTGCAGAAAAAACAAAAAAAAAGAGTACATGCGATCTACAATAAATATGATAATAAAGAGAAAAAAAAACAACAACATACATACCTTTACCATACATAGACAAACTATCGAATAAAATTAATAAAACAATGGAAAAACACAACATAACTATTTCACACCGACTGAAAAATACGAACAAAACCATTTATTTAAAACTGGGATGAATGAACTGATTGACATTGTAAATGATATGAATATTCACTAACGTGATGTATTAAAAGTAGAAGGGCACGATTTAATTATTTGAAACTAACTTTTTATGGAAAGAGATGCTCAGAAACATGAAACTCCGAACCAAACACAAACAATGCAACACCCCTTACTTTTGAACCCCAGATTTTAAATTATATGATTCAAATTTAACAAGGTGAAATCACTTTGCCGATAGGCTGCTCAGATGGATACGGTTAGGCCGTGAGTAAGGTTCAATTAATGACTTTTCCTAGTTAATCAAATTTGGCCACTAAAAAAATTATACATTAATTAACTTGACTAGTTCAAGAGTTGGGCGCCAGACTTGCTAAAGACAAAAGTCAAAGATAAATAAAATTAAATAAATGTTACCTAGCTTGTATGGGAAGGCAAATAAATATGCAATAAATCAACTTAACAAATTTATTCCAGTTGGAATTAAAATTATTGAACAAGATATATAAAAAAATTAACAAATACTAGAAGAGTATTGAACTTCTCTTAAAAGAATGGAAAAATTACATAAAAAAACCAGTATTTTTGACTCTGATCAAAATTCGAACATTTACACCTATGATTCCTCCAGTTGTTGGTGCCACGAATATACCTCCGGAGATCTTGAGCGAGATAGATGAAGGCTAGTTTCTTGAAGCTGGTCCCAGCGGTTCTAGGAGGAACTTGGTTTCAGCGGTTACGATGAAGATGGTCTTGGGTGGTTCGATAGTTGATTTCAGACCCCCTTATCGGCGTGAATTTAGTTGATCTTCACGGTGCTGATATTGATGTGCTGTAAGACCTCCCAGGCTACTAGTCCTTCCGTCTCCGTAGATGGGTTCCCTTCGTGGTATATATCATGCGAAGAAGATGATAGGAATCAAAATATGTACAAAAAGGGGAGAACGAAGGATATCCTTTGAACCTCAAGTTTTATGTTTCAAATTTTAATCGAGAGTCAAAAGATAGATGCAAATGATAGCATACAATAAAAATCTCAGTCTATATAAAAGACTGGAAAGTTACAGTGAAAATTTAATTTTAAAAAAAAATAACAATCTTAAATTTAAATATAAAAATGAACAAAATTTAAAACCAAACAAAACAAACCTCACCCAGAACGTTATGTTCAAATTCAGTTGAGTTTTGAAACAAGTAAGTTTTGATAAGGTGATTTTATGTACCAGAAGGGTAAAAAAATTTAATAAGGAAAGGTATTCCAAAAGAAATATAAAAATTTCCTTGAAATTTTACCAGAGAAAAAATATAGTATTTTAAAGCAAAATACTATAAAATTGCCAGAGAAAAAATCTACTATTTTAAAGCAAAATATTTAAAGGTTGCCAGTACAAAAATATACTATTTTAAAGCAAATGCCAAAGGAAAATATAGCGTTATAACCAAAATTATAACGTTATTAATCAGTGGAGTAAAAATAGCTTGAAATTATGCATTATTTTCCTGAAACCTTCTGACATTACATAGAAATGACTTGCAGAAAAAAGTTATAAACTTATATTTGTTAGTAAGCTACAAAAAAAATATAGGGTTTCTGAACCAAGATAATAATCAGAGTAAAAGTATACTCTTCAGCCAAGATAAGAAGAGAGAGACACACGTCTTTCAGTGAGCACGACTCTCTTAGATGGAGATAAAGTGAAATAATTCTTTTTATTGAAGAATTTCCAGAGATAAACCGAAGAGGGAGACCACACGTCTTTCAGTGGGCACGACTCTCTTAGATAAAGATAATGTTAAATAATTCTTTTAATTGAAGAATTTTTAAAGATAACTGAAGAGGGAGACCTCACGTCTTTCAGTGGGCACAACTCTCTTAGATAAAGATAATTTTGAAATAGGGCGGCAATTCCCTTTTCAAATCGATAAACAGGTAATTCTCAAAAATTAGAATGAATCTCCCTGCTCTTGGCGATAAGGTAGTAACTGAAGTGAATTGACTCTGCAACGATCAAAAATCAAATAAGCCACACTGGGAATTGAATGGAGTAATAGATATAAGAAATTTATTAAACAGAAATCAACTCTACGCTTGAGGCATATATTGAATCGAATCGAGTATTCTGAGACCGTTAGGCCAGAGGTACAACTCTCTCTGTAAGCAATTCTTTCTCAAGAGAAAAGAAAGTTACTCTCATAAACATATAGTTATGAAATAAAGAAAATTGCTTACCAGAGAGCCGTCCTATTAGTCACTGTCCCAGAACAATCGAATTCGCCCTTCACTTCAATTGGAATCCTTGGAACAAACCGGTGGTCGTGTGAGGTAGGTAAGCTCTAGTCCATTCGAAATTACCAATTACTTGGTACCTAAAAATGCAAAAGGAACTGATTTCCAATGAAAAAAAATCAGTCCCAATATTCGGAACAGATGTTACGTTAGCCACAATATGTACTATGAATGCTTTGTCAAAATGCCGAAATATCTATATTTAACCTTCAAAAATTACCATGCGGTATATCCAAGAATTCTAATATTACAAGCTAAGGAAAAAGAAGAAAATGCTAATCAGCTACAACATTAATTGAAAGATAAAGAGAATAATATTACTCAATTAAACTCCAGCAGTGAAACTTATTCAACTTATAGATCTTACTAAAATCAGTTCACTCAGTCCACCTGCCTATCTCGACGTTCAAATCAAGAAAGAGATCGATTATTCCTTCGGTTCGAACAAATCACCAATTCTACCTGGGTTTTTTTCACAAACTTTTCTTGGTTTTTCTCTATTGAAAAACACTTGGAAAAAACACAGCTTGACGACATGAATACAACTGTCACGATACCATTTTCACGAGACGATAATGATGGCGCTGTCCCATAGTTCACGATCGGCCGTGACTAATGACCCGTTCCACCGTAAGATAGTTATAGTTATGAGAAATTGATTATGTATAAGGAAGTAACGGAAAATTCGTTACAACAAATAGCAAACATGGCGGCACATGGCGTATACACATATACACGCACACGCAATACGCAGGTGCAGGAACGATAGCACAGCTGTGGCCAAAGTATCACAATCAAGCTATGTTTAGCTGACAGAAATGATTGACGCTGACCGTTCAGAGATTTTGATTGGTCTCACGATATGCCTCAATATTGACAACCAATCACAATTCGAATAAAACATATATGCATTTTATTTAATTGAAATATTTCATTTGGTATTTTATTCCCATTGAAAATAAACTTTCATGCCCAAGTGTTGATATTCATGTTTTTTTTTTCATTTCCAGTACTTTTCTATATATCACGCTTAGTATAATTATGATTAATGTTCATTGAAATTCGTATGGGAATGATCTGCGAATATTTTATGAATACGTAAAACAGAATATTCGATCGAGAATATTCCATGAACATTCGTGCATGAATATTCCATGAACATTCCTACAGGAATATTATATGACAATTCTCATGTGAATATTCTAAAAAGAATACTCCCGGTATATTCATCTGGGAATATTACAGATATATTCCTTTTTGAATATTCCTTTTCCGAAATTTAAAATTTAAAAATGAAATTCCCATTCAAATATAAAATAATTGAAAATAATGTGCCAGAAGCATATATACAGGGTGAGTCAGAAGTACTTTGACAAACTTCAGGGGATGATTCCTCAGAATATTTTAATATGAATTGTCCAAATAAATATATGTCCGGAAACGCTTCGTTTCCAAGATACAGGATGTTGAAGTTTTATTTTTATTTTCGTTTTTTCAAATAACTTTCGAAATACTGACCTTAATTGAACGAAAATTGGTATTGAGAGGTCTTTTTGCTTTTTTGAGAATTCATAACGTTTTTGAGCGTACTTCTAGCACACTTTCCAGTAAAAAAAACAATTCTTCTGTCATATCTACGTAAAAAGCTACCTCTGTTATAAGTCGCTAAAAGCAACCTTTTTCTAGATATTTGGACTTGGAAATTTCGAATCGATTATTTGATAATCGATGCATGTTGAAGTTATTACCATTATTTTGCATTTTTCACAAGAATGGTTCGGAAATGAATTTGACGTTTAAGTAAGTAGTTTTGGTAATTACATATTATGTGACAGTTGAACGTTTTGTTGTTTTGTTGAAGTTTCTGTTCAATTCAGAATACTACCGCTTCCGTCAATATATCGAACATTCTCTGAGAGAAATACATGAATAATCAAGTAGGTTGATTAGACAATCAAAAGTACAAGACAAGCAAATTTCATTGGGTTACCAATGTACCGGCTTTCTGTTTCCCAGAAGAACTCTTTGGACTACAATCTTTATAATATGTTACCAACAGAAATAAAGACTTTTTATTCATTTTTATTCAAGAAAAAAATAAAAAAAAATCCACTGCAACATTGTTTTTATTCGGTTTCAGAGATTATTGAACATGTCAGGCGTTTTCCTATGCAATTTTGAACATGCTCGCCAGGCTTGTTGCTAAACTCATCTGTTAAGTGTGTGCAAAACCATAAATGTTTAATACTATATTTATATTATATTTCTAAGTATGTATATCTTTGTTCCGTAGAATGATGACTGTGTATGTGTGTGTGTGTTATATAAGTTTTAGAAATAGACACAGCTTCAACTATGCGATTGTCTTCAGTGTCTGTGTAGTATGTTTCGACTCATGTGCCAGATTTCATTCATGTATTTTTATTATTACTTCAAAGAATCTCTATTTTATTTTATTTTATCACTTAGAGAAATTCTGCGATTATAATTATGTTGTACCTTCTTTTATGACTTATGCTATACACTGTTGTGTCTGTTGCATCGGAAAATTACTTACTTACTTACTTTTGAATTACTAATTTTGATTTAATTTGAACAATAATGCTCATTTAGGCGATATGCATTTCGTTTATGGCCTTGCGGATGGCAATGCGCGCGAAGCAAGACGTATTTACCAGGAGCGATTTTCTAATCGGGAACTGCCTTCAGCTCCAACATTTACCAGTCTCCACCGTCGTTTGACAGAAACAGGTAGCTTTAAGAGGGCAGCTGATATTATTGGAAGACCACGAGCAGTCCGAACCCCAGAATTGGAAGAAGCTGTTTTGAACGCTCTCGAAGAGAATCCAGAAACAAGCACAATAATAATTGCTGAAGCTCTCAATTCTACTCAGTCCACAGTTTGAAGAATTATCCACGATCAACAATTTTATCCTCACCATATTCAAAGGGTTCAAGCTCTTTTGCCACGAGACTTTCCCCAACGCATCACTATTGGCTGGAAATCCTCAATTTTTAAGATTTGTACTCTTCACGGACGAGACAAACTTCTCCCGAAATGCTATCACAACCATGTTTTGGGCTCTGGAAAATCTGCACGCAGTTAGTGGAAGACATTATCAGTATCAATTTTCTGTAAATGTATTGGCGGCAATAATTGATAATTACTTGATAGGTCCTTTCTTCCTTCCGTTCCGACTGAATGGCGCAACTTACAGAGACTACTTCAGAATGTACCATTAGAAATTCGTATCCGCATGTGGTTTATGCATGATGGGGCTCCGGCCCATTTTAGCGTTGTAGCCAGGGAATTCCTTAGCACTGTCTATCCAAATCGATGGATCGGTAGGGGTGTAGAAGAACCTAACCAGGCGTGGGCACCAAGGCCTCAGATCTAAACCCGCTAGATTTCTATTTTGGGGACATTCGAAGTCACTAGTTTATGAAACGCCAGTAGCGAACGAGGAAGAAAAAAGAAACCGAATAGTAGACGCCTGTGAAACAATAAGAAATACACCAATAATTTTTGAGCGGGTACGAGATTCAATGACTAGGAGACTGAATGCCTGTTTTTTTGCTGAAGGTGGACACTTTGAACAATTTATTTGAATACAATTCAGTTCCCTTCATTTTATTCTCCGTATTCAAAATTTTTTGGAATAAAATGTTGATATTTCGTGCAAATTTTATTAAACCAAAAACAGATTTTGCACCCATGATACAAAAATAACTATTTCAAACGAGTAAAAATAAATAGAATAGAAGGCGCCTACTACGAAAAATTAAAACTACTTACTCAAACATCAAATTCATTTCCCGAGCATTCTTGTGAAAAATGCAAAATAATGGTAATAACTTCAACACGCATCGATTATCAAATAATCGACTTGAAATTTTCAAGTCCAAATATCTAGAAAACTGTTGTTTATAGCGACTTGTAACAGAAATAGCTTTTTCACGTATATATGATAGGGGAATAGATTTTTTCAATGAAAAATGTGCTAGAAGTACGCTAAAAAAAGTTATGAATCTTCAAAAAAGAGAAAGACGTGTAGGTGGCGCCCCCTACAAGTTAGAGCAATAATAACTTAAAGTTCGACTTTGACACCTCAAAAAAGCTCAAAATACCAATTTTCGTTCAACTAAGGTCAGTATTTCGAAAGTTATTTAATAAAAACGAAAATAAAAATAAAACTTCAACACCTTGTATCTTGGAAACGAATCGTTTCCGGACATATTTATTCGAACGATTCATATAAGATTATTGTGAGGAATTACCTCCCGAAGTTTGTCAAAGTACTTTTGACTCACCCTGTATATTCTAGGAATTCTTATGAATATTCAGAATATATTCTTCTTTCTGGGGATATTTGGGGAATATTCCAATATTCCAGGAGTATACGTTGCTGTCTGGGGGCTTTCTTCTTAAAAAATGCAGGACAATATCGGAAAATTATTGGTAAAAATTCCGTCGTAATTTCATCAACTCATGTTGAGTTTCTATCAAAGATAGTAATGGCATAAATTCTACCTGTAATAAAACTTATGTTTCATTTCCCAGATAACATATTATCCATTTGATAAGTAACGAATAGCAATGTGAAAATTGCGGTAATAAACAAATTGAATGCGCACGATAGCGTGCGAAACTCGTCAAGTAAATTATTTCACAGTTTGGCGGCAGCTTTAGCCTACTTTTAGTGCTTGAAAAGCTCCTCGTTTCGCGAGTCGCGGCCAGCAAGAGTAAACCGTCAAGTGAGAATTTTTCACGAGAGAGGTCAGTTTTCCTTCTATTCTGAATGTTTCATTTCGACATAGTTAGTGCGAACGTATTTGGATTGGATTTTTATACAAGGCCTGCAATAATTTCGCTCTATTGTATATCGAACTATTGGCAAAAGTACAAAACATATATTTTAAAATATCCAGGTTATTTCAGAAAAATTCGGCAAGTTGATTTTTTCAATTGAAAACCCCCATAATTATTTTATTTTTTAGAAGCACCTTCGAAACTTTTGAACACATCGTATTAACAGTCACCGAAACGTCAATCATAAACTATATAGAGAAGTATGTTTTGAATTTTTACTATTTTTTTCATAGGAAATTCAGAATACGGCCAAGTTACTGACTAATTGAACCGTTTTTCTTTAGGAAATATAATTTGGTGAACGCAGTAACTTATCGGGGTGAACTAATTAGTTTGCCCTTCTACCAAAAAACCATGTCCAGAATCGTATTTCACTTTGTTCAATAATTATATTTGAGTACAAGCACCTCATCATTGATGATTATTGATAATTGCAACAGGACTTCATGACCCAGGCTTCATTTGAATTAGTTAATAGATCATAGTATGAATTTTTTAATCGACGAAATTCTAGTCAACGGTATATTTTTTTTCTGTATGACTACGCATATCTTTTTACAGAGTAGTCCAATTTTGATGAATTTTTCGTTAATAGATGAAGTATACCTCGAAGTTGGTCCCATTTGGATTTGAAAAAAAAATCCATTCTAAGGGTACGAAAATGGGGGATGATTGTTGGTTCACCCACTGAATTTTTACATCTCAACCGATTCTTTATACTTTGATACTTTATACTCGGTTATTCAATTTAGATGATTTTTTTTTTATTGTATAGGGTATGCGTCAAAGTTGAAAAAATTACACACCCAAGGGTAGAAAAATAGGGGATGATTTATTGATTTTTACACCTGTGAACCGATTCTGTTGAAATTCGGCACACATATGTAGTTCACTAAAACATAATGAATGGAGGCCCGGAATTAATCTGATGACATCATTTCAAGCTTAACGTAATTAATTTGCTTGTTCGTTTGTTTGGCGCCGACTCAAACTTAGTTATTCACATTAGTTTAGGAGCTTAGTTATTGGGACTAAAAAGGTTCATTTTATTTTCAGTTTCTTTTGTCGTCGGTTTAATTTTTTGTTGAAACATTTTTATTCTGTAGAACACTAATCAGGAGAATACATGATAATAATTAAAGAATAAGCTTCTATTCAAATGCGATAGAAAATAAATAAATGTGTGACGTAAGTTCTTCCGTTCTTATGTCAGACTATCTGAAGGATTGGGTGTAGTTGTCAGTGAACTAAGTGTATGAAGTATATATTGATTCATTCCTTCTCATATAGAATACAACCCGTAGCAGATAGATTACAGTAATAACGAAATAAAATTATAGTTTAATAAAAACTGAAAAAAAGATGCTTGTATAGCAATATGGACTTAAAAGTTAAAAATAATAGGAACACAGTCCTGACCGAAAATGTTTCCCTTATGTAAAAAAAGCGTGGGGTGCTTGATATCAGTTATCTTGTTTTTTTTCGCTAGCCATTCGCAAAGGTAGAATTATTTCGAAAAGTAAGTGAAGAGCATAAAATTATTGTATAGTTTGAACCAATGAATTTGAATCCTTTGTGGTGTTCGTTGCAAGAGTCGTAGTTGGAAGATAATCCTTATGTTTTAGTAGGTAACTTGAATCCTTGATCAATGATTTGTTATTGATTAGATGGAGAAGCTGTCTGGTGAATAAGGTTGGAATAGCTTTCAATTGGATGAAGTTTCAAATTGGCTAGCGTGAGATAATTTCAAAAGTCATTTCTGAGAAATAATACTGCGAAGCTCAATTACATTTGGTGTCAGAATTTTGGTGTTGGTAATAGGTGTTTGAAGCAGGTACTAGGATATCTGTTCTCATTCAAAAAATATGATTTTGATGCCAATTGATAATGGATTCATAAATGAGAATCGATAATTTTCTACACGTAATTCCTGTCTAATCAAAAAATCTGGTGTAGCCCTGGAAAGTAGCAGCAAACGTTTGAAAAAACTTATTTGAACCCTTTCTAAGATGTCCCAGACTTGAGACAATGATTTATCAAGTTGATAACCATTGGGTTGTGTAACTCTCATTTTGAATTCCAGGTCGTTGGTTTAGCTTTTGACATCAGTGACATAGATAGATAGATGGATATATAGATAGATAGATAGATATATAGATTTTATTTAACAACTTTACATTACATGTTAGTTGCAAGTCACTGAACTAAAGGAGTTGCTTTTGTTTTTTTGAAGTATACATTGTGGCGGTTGAACGGAATAAAATAATTGATAAATGACATTTTTGAAGACAAGCTTTTATTCAAATTCCCTAAAAAGTTGAGAATAATTGCTCTGGATGTGTGACGTAGGTTATTCCCTGAGTTGGAGATGCAAAAGCGTGTCGCGCAAAGTTTTCAGTTAGAATATAATAGCGACAAAAATGTATGTGAAATATATAACTCAAACATCTGATCTCACCTCAACCTATGTAGAAAATCCATAAAGCTAGCGAAAATTTCATTACACCAAGAGAAATAAGGTGAGAAATCATATCAAAAGCTAGAAATCCGTCGAGTTGACTCTTAAAATACGGTAGATCAATTAAAGTACATGGTGTTATAGGTCTCGAGAACATAAAAAAAATATTGATTTGTTGAAAATATAAACAGGATGTTCATAAAATCAGATGTAGAATCATCTGCGACTGAAAGATAGTTGTTCCACAAGGATCCGATTCAGATTAGGGGTTCATATATAAGAGATAGTATTGTTATGTCACCTTGTTTACCCTGAATGAACACACTGATGTTGATTTGTGACGTTAAAATTCTGATGTTGATTCGAAATGTCGACAACCGATTTGAAATGTTGAGAACCTGATGAAGATCTGACAAAAGTTGAACTGAAGATAGTTCGAGCTGTTAAGAACCAGATAATGTTACGCCACTGGTCTATTATGGAATTACTGTCAACCTAAGGAATAATAATTTGTATGTGCCACATAACACCAAAAAAAAAATTCAGAAACCTTAATAACTGTAATATTGAATCAATCAATCTAAGCTTGATATCATGTAATTTTTTACTGAGTAGTGTGGACGTCAATAGGTTTTATGAAGATTTCAAAAATCAGTGCGAGTCAATTGTTGAAGACATTGCTCCTTTGCAAACTTATACTGTAAAAAGTAATAGTGTACCTTGGTACGATAATGAGGTCAAAATTAACTGTGAAAAAAGAGACAGAGCATACAGGGCATTCAAAAATAATAGAAGTGAAACAAATTGGGAAGAGTATAAGGCTATGCGAAACAAATGTGTCAACTTATTCAAAAACAAAGAAAAGAGCTACTATTATGAGAAAATTGATCAAAATAAATCAAACCCACGTACTATGTGGAAAACACTCAAAAGGATGATCGACCTAAAAACAATAAATAATCCTTTTGGAAATGGTATTCAGTTCGAGATTAATGAACGGACTGTTATTCAAAGGAATGATGCAGAAATTGCAGAATCATTTAATAATTATTTTATTGATAGCATTCAAGAAATTGTTAACACTATTGAGCAAAATAATCCAATAACAGAAAATTTTACGTTTAGCTGTTCATTCGATAAGTTCAAATCTTTAGAGTTAGCGGACCTGGCCACATTGATAAATAAGATGGAAAAAAAATACAGTAATGAAATAATGAACTCTAATTTGATCAAAAAAATTTTTGGTGTGTAGGACATGCATTATTACATTTCGTAAACGTATCTTTAGAAAGTGGTAAATTTCCTGATGAATTAAAAACTAGTACTCTTGTGCCTGTTCAGAAAGTATCGAATACAAACAAATCTTCAGAATTTAGACCAATAAACACGTTACCTTGCATGGAAAAAATCTTGGAACTTGCAGTATACTACCAACTAATTGAATATCTAGAAAGCAATAACATTCTATTAAAAAATCAGTCGGGCTTCAGACAACATCACTCGTGTGAATCCGCGTTAAGCTCACAATTTCAAAATGGAAAGCATCTATTGATAATGGCCAGTATATTGTTACAGTATTTCTTGACCTGAAACGGGCCTTCGAAACAATTGATCGCCAAATACTATTGAAAAAGCTACAAGCTATTGGTATTGGAGGAACAGTGTTGCAATGGCTAACAGACTATTTATCAGAACGCAAGCAAGTAACCAAAATAAATGAGTGTATCTCATCTTATCGTGAAACGGTATATGGAGTACCTCAGGGAAGTGTCCTTGGACCAATTTTGTTTTGGATTTATGTCAACGATATTGATACAGTCAATGGCTGTGATTTCATCAATCTTTTTGCAGACGACACACTGATATCAATTACATCGGACAATCTGGAAAGAGCAATTGAGAAAATGAATATCTTCTTGAAAAATATGTATGAATACTTGAACCAAAATGAACTCAAACTTAATATTGCTAAGACAAAATATATGATTCTATCGACCCGTCATAAAGTATCATCAATTAACAGAAACAGTTTTGACTTACAAATTGAAGGGGAGAAAATTGAGTTTGTAAGTGAATTTAAATACTTAGGTTTTATGCTGGATAATTGCTTATCCTTCCAAGCTCATTTTGATTTCATCCACAAATTTTTTTCGAAAAAAATGTATTTTTTTTCCAGAATATCAACCAAACTTTCAATTATCTCCAAGATGACACTTTACAACTGTATAATACAACCCCATTTCGATTATTGTGCCAGTCTACTATACTCATTTGACCAAAACAAGATAAGGGCACTCCAGAAACTACAAAACCGTGGGATGAGAATCATATCGCAAGTTAATAGATATACAAATATTGCGGGTATGCTGAGTACCTTACAGTGGCTCTCTGTTTCTCAACGCCTTTATGAAATAGCAATGATTTTCATTTTTAAATGGACACACAACTTGCTCCCATGTTACCTCGATGAATTTTGTATATATAAACATCAAGTTCATAATTATCTAACAAGAGCAAGTACTTCCCAACAATTTCACCTGCCTAGGACTCATCTCTCCAATACGATGAACTCTTTATTCTATAAGGGATTGAATGAATACAATAAACTGCCTAAAGACTTGAGAGAGTCTACAAATATTTCTACATTTAAAAAGAAACCAATAGAGCATATAAAGTATCGTGGGTAAAGTACTGTGTGTGCATTTTTTTTTATGTATTTTTATGTATTTTTTCTTTTTTTGTTAAATTCTTTGATGAAGCACTTATCATTATTTATATTCAGATAATGAACACTAATGTTAACCAAATTAGTTAAAAAAATGTATGTATATTAGGATGTCCTATTTGAAACAAATAAAGATTATTATTACATAATAAGATGGTTAAATCCCTCACTGACTGCCCATGGTAAGCTGCCGTTTGTTCACAGTGGGTACCAAAAATTAATACCACTCTGAATTCTCCAGCTAAGCCCATGGCTGTTTATCGGGGAAAATATTCATTACAATAAACCACTAACGCTAAGGACGCCCCAAATACTCGATTAACCCTTTTTTGTACAGTTGCCCGTCGAAGTAACAACTTTGAAAGTATAGGAAGCATCAATCATTTGGGAATAATAAATGAATAAATAAATAAATAATAAATTTATTTCACATGTACAGAAAGATTTACAAAAAACTAGTACTATGTATATGTAGTAAAATAAACCTAGAGAGATCCACTAAAGGCAGAGCCTGTGTGTGGTAATATCTACAGTGGGAAAAATAGTAACATAGTGTAGAATATAATAATATTAAAAAGTTTCATTTCAAAAAACATTACAAAAAACGTTAAAAGTGTCATTAAAAAAACATAAAAAAGTAGGTATCACAAAAATATATTAAAATAATTAAAATAATTAGCACTAATTAATAAAAGAGAAAAGAAACATTAAGAAGTATCAATTTTTGGAATTTTGGGGAAAGTAACTATAAAAATAAAAGAAGTCATCGATTTCGCCTCAAGCGCTTTGTGAACTATTTCAAAAGCTATTCTAAAAGTTGATGGATTGTCGCTCTTGGTAATGAAAATAAGAAATGTTTAAGCTTATTTTTGAAAATATTTGCACTGGAAAATGTCTGTATTTCTACAGGAAGATATTGCAACATTTTTGGTCCCAGAAAAGAAAAACTTCTTTGGCCTTTCGTTTTGCGCATAAAAGAAATGAGGTAGGTAGTTCGTTTGCTTCTGGTATTATACTGGTGGTCAGGGTTTTTTAGATCAGATTTGAACTGGTGTTGTCTGATGTTACCGCGTAGAAAAAATAATTGCCGTGGATCCAGTAAGCCAGTTTCATTAAATAATTGATCTGAGGGATACTTGAAGTCTTTGTTAAAAATAATTTTCAGTAATCGTTTTTGCACAGTTATAAGTTTATTGATGTAGCTCTTGCCGACCCCTCCCCAAACTAGTATTCCGTAGACTAGGTGTGGTTCGACAAGGGCTTGGTATAGACTTTTCATCGATGTTGAATCCATTAGATCTTTCAGGTATTTCAATTTATAGATCAGAAATTGTTTTTTTTTATAATGAAATCAATTTGCTTATCCCATTTTAAATTGCTATCAATCATTACACCAAGATATTTGATTTTATTGCATATTTTTATTGATATTTCATTGTTGATACACACGTTGTTATATGTGGGGGTATTCCTTTTATCTATATGTATGGGCAAAAAGAAAGTTTTATCGAAGTTTATCGTCAGCAACTTATGACTGAAAAAACATTCAATATGGCCTATATCTCTTTCTGCCATATTTTTCAAAGATTGCCAGTTATCGTGGGTATATAAAATCGCCGTATCATCCGCGTAAGTGATGAGTTTTCCTTTAGTGTTAATTTTAAATAGGTCGTTCAGATATATGTTGAAAAGAAGCGGTCCAAGAACTGTTCCTTGAGGTACACCGTATTTAATGACATTTAGTTCACTTCTTTCCGATTTTATCTGAACACACTGGAGTCTGTTTGATAGGTAACTCTCAAATAGTTTCAGAGGTATGCCTCTTATGCCAATGTTTTCCAGGCATTCGATGAGTAGGATATGACCCACTGTGTCAAATGCTTTGGAAAGATCTACGAAAACGCACAGAGAAGGTTTTCCTTTATCCAAAGCGTTATACATTTCTGTGGTGAGAGCGAGAATTGCATCTTGGGTTGATATTCCCTCTTTGAATCCATACTGACTATCAGAGATTATATTGTTTTTGGTAAGGTAGTCATTTAGACGTTTTTTATAATTTTTTCGAAAATTTTCGCAACAGTAGTGATTAGGGAAATCGGTCTGTAATTTATAACTTCATCACTACTGCCCGCCTTGAAAATTGGTTTTATTACAGCTTTTTTGAAGATGCAGGGAAAATGACCCTGTTCAATGCATTTATTGAATATGAAGGCCATTGGTTCTTTTATTATTGGTGCTAAAGTTTTAACTGTTTCTGTTCTTATTCCGTCTATTCCGGCTGATTTTTTATTTTTCAGTAATGAAATGATACCACTAACTTCATCAGCGTGTGTTGGTTTCATGAAAAACGAAGTCAAAACATTATTTTTTTTGGGCGGGGTAAAATTTGGGTCTTTATAAATTTTTTCAGCAAGCTTCTCACCAATTTTGGAGTAATGCTCATTGAATATATTCGCAATGTTTTTCATTTGTTTCTTTCTTTCCATCATGTTGAATCACGTTAATATCCCGAAAACTTCTATTTTTTTTGGGCATATTTCATTTACCGTGTTCCATAAATTGCTACTATTTTGTGCATTTTCTTGAATTTTGTTCCGATAGTATTGCAGCTTAGTTACTCTCAGGAGATTTCTCACGAAGTTTTTATACTGGGTGTAGTTTTGTTTCAATGCTATATTATCTGGCTCCTTGAGTAGTTTTTGGTACATCTTATCCCGTGTGCACATGGATTTAATGAGTCCATTGGTGATCCATATTTTACGTTTCTTTACTTTATATTTGTGGGTTGTTGTACAATTTTTTATTTCGTTATCCAAGATATCTATGAAAATATTTGCCGCAGCTTTTGCACTTTAATAATGGAACCAGGTTTATTTCTCGGGAACGGCTTCGAGGAATTAACCTTTTCCTTCTATACTTGGGAGTATGAAGCTTTCATTCAGGAGTACTACCGACCTCAGAACTTTATACCAATAATGCACTCGGACTCATAAGAAATATATTCATATGAAATAAGTAGATCCAAGTACATATAATGTCAATCATTTCTCAACTTGAAATAAACAACACTATTGAACAGATTTGGTAAGCTATGGAGGAAACAAATAGACATTCTCTTTGAATAGTTTTCGACATGATAAAGATCGGTAACTGATTGATATTAACAATACAAGTCAATTTGAGAATAGGGGTAAAACAAAATTACAGAAATATTATGATATTATGAACTATGGAGATATATGTATGCCAAAATACCCAAATGAACATCATGTTAACTCAGATATAAGTTCAGAAAATAAAACAATTACCTTACTCCATTACCATCAACTGCCATCACTGGATTCACTCGATTTTTATATTTTACGCGATGTAACTTTATTGTAATGCTTTTCACTGTAGTTTTCGGAAATTTTACGAGTTAAATTATTATTTCGTATCGTGTATTAACGTTGGTAACCTATTGATAATTCCAAACGTTGAGGACTAGATGATAGTCTCATAAGTGATGTCGCCTCAGCCCGCCAGAAATACCTCAGTCAGACAGACAGTGGCAGACAGATAGACAGTGGCAGAGATTGAGTATGGGATCTGCATTACCGACATACCCATCTATATATACAAATTAGTCAACTCGTAAACCTTTTTTTAGGCCGAGTCGCAAACCTGGTGAATGGTCGTAAAATGACCAAGTTGGACCTTAAATTTTTTTATAGAGATTAACATGGTAAAATGGGAGATTTTGAGTTGGAACTCTTCTAGCATATCTACTCTATAACTCACGGAATAACCTACGTCACACATCCAAAGCAATTAATTTTTACTTTTTAGTGCATTTGAATGAAAGCTTGTCTTTAAAAAGGTTTTTCATTGATTATTTGATTTTATGCTTTTTAGTATTCAAGTACGCCTTAATTTATGCATTTTTGTTGAAGTATCGTTATTATGATGCCTTTTTTTCTGTAAGTTCTGAGCTATCTAGTCCTTCAATGAGGAGACCATCTAAAGATTAACTCTTCCGCCATCTTAAACTTGCCATCTTCAATTTATGAATTTTAACTAAAAATCAATAATCTTCAACTAAATTCATAATCTCCGACCCCAAAAAGCCCGACCATAATTACAAAACACGTCCGCCATCTTGAATTTGTGAATTTTGATGAAAACTCCCAATACTAATTTTGAATAGAAACGGACCATTTTGATTTTATGAATTTTGAAAAAAAATTCTTAGACCCTGAAAACCCTCATATACCAATTCTGAATCGAATCGGGCCATAAACCAAAATCTCGTCCGCCATCTTAGAGCGCCATTTTGTTTTTTTTCTCTAACAAAAATTTCATGAGATGCCAGTTCAATTTAATAAATTTTGACAAAAAATGCATTATCTACAAAAATCCTCCAATAGTATCGGATCATAATCACAAAACTTGTCCACCATCTTGAACTTTTCAATTTTGACATCTCCGTCTCCGAAAACGCCCACATACAAATTTTGAATAGAATCGTAACATAATCACAAAACTCGTCCGCCATCTTGGAGCCGCCATTTTGTTATTTTCTCTTAAAAAAAATAATCATGCATTGTCACCGGAATTATGAACACTGTCAAATTCAAGCTCAATCGGACAAGTGCTCCAAAAATAGAATAAAAATTTTCAACTGGAAAGACATACGAACGAAGCAAAGTAAATAAAAACTTGTTATAATAATAAAAAGAAGTGGAGGAGAGAGTAACTCACAAATATTGCTTGAATAGAGAAAAAGGTCTTCTATTAGATTGCCCATGCCCATCAAATCTGAAAAGAGTAAGACTATAATGGGGGTCGTATTGGGGTCAAACCTTATATAGAAAAGGAATATGGCCGTTGTACGTTGAGAGAAAATACCAAATATCCGCTCGGGTGTCTGCATGTGATGTCTGTCGGAAGTAGCATCACCACTATGGTCTGAAACATATGGGACTATCATGGGTATGGTATTGATGCCTAACAATATACTACTACCGTTCAATGATTATAATGCACCCGTCATCTGTCAGTAATTTCGAGAATATATAGCCATCAATTCTCAACCGCCCCCTTCTGCATCATACGTCACTGTCATTGGGGTCTGAATCATAGGAACTCAGTCGGAGATCACCAATATAAATCCCAACAGTAAATTATCAAAATTAGAACGAAACTGACGATGCCTTTGCCAATGGAATTTTTTTTTGTAGAAACCTAGGTCAAATTCTCAATGAAAGATCAGGATCACTACGATTATAAACATTGTAATTGAAAGTGCATTAAACACCTGTTTTTCCGATTTGAAAGTCCGCTAATGATATCATCGAAGGAAATTTGTTAAAGTTACATCATTTCTATCGCTCATAGAACACACTGTCGCTTGATATTTACATAACGAAATTACGCAACTGTACTTCTGTACAAAGTGATTTTGAGCGAATTATCGTCTCTCTCGATACCGTTATCAGCCCACTTAGCCTAGTGCGCATATAAGCTTTTTACCATTCAGAAGAAGTTCTATCAGTGCTGCCAAGCATCCCATACAGACTTCCCGAATGAACATTTTAGAATTTCTCCCAATGTAGGGCGGTACATTGAGAGAAATATTTTTTCTATATATGGTCCTACACATTTCAGACGCTAGTGGTAATTCCAGTGCTGACAGACATCTCATACAAATTCCCCTTCAACGTATAGCCTCCATGTTTTTTCCATGTATAGTTGTGCTTCAATATGGTGGCAAAAATATCAGACTTCATTTGAAGTCCTCTTAGACCGTCAAACCCTAGCGGCCTCATAGACTTGTAGTATATGTATGTAGAGCTCGTCCAATACTGAAACGAACACTTTGGCCTTCCCCTACCTAACAACCAATTCTTTTCGAAGAGGCCCGAACTGTGGCTATTAATAGAAATCCATAGGCGTACCAAATTATTTGGTATAGGCGATACACAAGACGGAGTTTTTGGCGGACGAGTTTTGTGATTATGGTCCGATTCGATTCAAAATTGGTCAAAATTCATAGATAATATAACTACCTATTTATTAAGCAAACAAACCTAACCTTTCAAACGCTGCATGCCAAGACACTGGTGAAGATTCGCCGTAGCATAAGCTGCCACAGCAAATCGTGTCCACTCGTATTTTTCCCCTCTCTACCTACCAAACGGTCGTTTCAATATTGGACGAGCTCTACTTCAGCAGAAAAAATATCAAAATTGATCCAAAAAATAAAATTGTTAGCGTAAATGAAATTAATTTTTGAATGATTTTATATTTGCAGGGTCACCAGGATGGTCATCTCGAGGAACAAATATGCCAGCAACCCATGCATCAAAGAAGTACTTTTTGTAGTAAGTGTCACAAATGTGAATCAAATTGGATTTCACATCTCACTTCCACTTATAGTATATCCATTTTCAGTTCAATAATTCATCTTCGACTCAAAATATAGGGTTCGTTCAAAATCGTACATATTATATTGTTGAATTATGAAGAAAACCTGAAAAATAAATGAATATAATTCCCCGTATAAGGTATATAGTAGACCAATTTGAGTGAAAACCAGTCGATAACTTTGCTGACCGCTTATAGCATAAATTAGCGTAAACCAGTACATAAAATTTCTGGCTCAAGCAAGTATACTTTAAATTTGTACAACAACCAATGAAAGTATCAGATACTAATCATTTATCATTTATTAGGCCACAAAATAGCACGTAGATTCTGTTAACGAGTTTGAAATATTATATATAAGAAAGAAAGCTTGTATACTCGACCTTCTAGAGAGTTTGAGATACATATTGAGTAATAAGCCAGAATACTTACTTAGATGAATTTACAGGATTATTATTCATTGAATTTGTTTCACCGAAGATTGAACAGTAGAGGTGAATGTCTTTTGCTTGCTATTTTGATGTGAATTTCGAATGATATCTCGTACATTTTCAAATATGTAACAAAAGTTCGGATTTTTTTTTATGTCCAAGAATGACAATTGTGACGAAGACATTGACGAACGATAAATCCGAACTCATTCCAAATCAGTAATTCTCATGAACATCACTAACAATTACTGAAAAAAAAAACTCATATTTGAAACTAAGAAAAAGTGGTTCAATCAATTCTCATTAATTCTAGAAAAAATATTTCTATAAATCGATTTTGTGACAAATGAAATTGTAATTCAGTAAAAGGTTTCTCGAATGTGGGAATCACAGTTGGGTTGGGTTTGCAAAAGGATCACATTTTATTTTTCAACTCAAGCAAATGTTTCACTTATATTAGGAAGTTTACACAATTCATAGAAAAGGGGTTTCCACTCAACGGGAAGATCTTCTAAATATGAAGCCATACATCGGTTTCACAGCTGAGAAACCATTTCAGCGGACTTCATTTGCAATCAGCAACTGTTTCATGTTTCCTCCTCGAATGTGAAGCTGCGGTTTGACTTTGGATTTGAGAGAAATTCACATTGGATTTGTGGAAAATTTCCAATGTAAGACATTTGCTTCGGTAGAAAACTTCAATAAGAAACAAATTAAATCAATACCATCTGGAACACTTTCGAATTCCAAATTTAATTTTTCATACAAAATGGAGAATCAGAAATCCTAAATTTTCATTCGAATCCAACACAGTCTCCATAAAAAAACAATTATACAGATGTTCGAACAGATTTAGGCAGACGAAATCTAATTGTTCATCAACACAAAAGGAATCATGAGAAAACTAGGATATGTAGTAGATCATTCTCTGGAAAGAAAACGAAAAGATCGGAAATTTAAAAAATTTGAGGAGGCCTTGGACTCAATTACCAAGAAATTATCTGACTATCCTGATATCAAACAACGGTTACACTATTTTTGCTTAGATACAAAAAATAAAATTATTATTAACTTTCGGACCGTTTCTTATTTTCACCCAATAGACCTACCAAAAATTTGTATAAGTGAAAATCCCTTAATGAATCCTTTAATAATTCTTATTTTTGAGATAGTTTACTGAAATTTGTTTTTATACAAAAATAGACAAAGTTACATTTGAAGTAAAATAATAAATCTCCGCCTATGGTCGGCATTTTCGATCAAAGCTCAAATCCTATTATGTTCCATCAGGGGCGTATGATGAACCCCATCCTCATCCAGTTAAGAATGGATATACTATAGCAATCAATGGAAGTTCAGCTGTTCTTCGGTCTCAAAAAAATATTGATTTTGTAGTAGATATTTTGCAGGGAAAGATTAAACTAACCCAATGATATTCACAAAAATGAAATAGGCAAAATTGTTTCATCAAATATATAAGATCACTAGCTGGTAAGATGCGACCAGAAATCTAAGAAGGTCGTAAACTACCAACCACTTGAGTTATCAGCAGGCGGTGGATTCTACGCAGAGTTGTACCTACCCTAGCCATTAAATTTAGTTTTATATGTAGGTATAATGATATTGGGTTGGGATAGTTATTAAGAAAAATCGCTTGAATATAATTGAGAATTGTTTACCTATATATAATATATGATAATAATATGAATATATATATATATATATATATATATACATATATATATATATATATATATTGTGGTGTAACCATATCGTAAATATATATATATATATATATATATATATATATTAATATATATATATATATATATATAAAATATATTATATTATATAATATATGATATATTAAATAATGTAAATGTCAAACTTTATACTTCATAAAAAGTTCAGTTTCTCGATAAAAGGTATTCATAATCAAAATCACTCAACAACGCATTTGATATAAAACCATTTTCGGTACCTGCGTGAATTATCGTAATGCGTTTTCCTTTATCAGACGCCGCATTAGTTTGGCAGTCAGATGAGTCTACCCAACTTTTGTTTGGAATATCGTGTGTATCGAACCAAATATCCAAATACACTACTGTACATATTATCTCTGTACATATTCTCTAAATTCGTTTATTGCCAATAAATATTCAAATCTCCATTTCTCAAGGCGCACAGATTCCATTTAGATTTTTCTGCTACTAGTGAGTTTTTAAATTTAGATCCGTTTTGTAAAAGAGACATCCTTGAAGTCTCTTTGCAACACTGGATACCAGTTTCATTCTTTTTAAGCCGTTGTATTAAAATATCTAATGTAGGCACAATTTGCTCTTTATACAAGGCATATATTGTTCTTCGTATTATATCTACATCACAGCCATCTAGTTCCCTCGAACCCCAGAGTCTTTTCGTTTCTTTCTTTTCAAAATAGGGCTACTCACTATTTTAAACACTGTAGAATACGGTGTTCTTGTTGAGGAAGCACTTTCTTGCAAAGCTTGATCCTTGGACATTCTACGTTCCAGAAGGGAAGTATAAACTGTTTTGTTGAAAATATGAACAGGATGTTAATAAAATCAGATGTAGAATCATATGCGACTGAAAGATAAACTTTAGTCACTATCTTCCATCGTTCTCAATTAAATATTGATAGAAAGATTTTTCTGTGAATTGAAAAATCCATGATAAAAATGAAGTTATTTTTTGTGAATCTCTAACAGAAAACAACTACTTTCCCGGCTAAAGCCACGCTGGACATTGAACTACATCTGATAGATATTCTAAAAAGACCCTAGCTCAAAAGAAAAAATCCTAAATTGAAAATTTGCATTTTCATTAATTTTTATCATGGATTTTTCAATTCACAGAAAAATCTTTCTATCAATATTCAATTGAGAATGTTTCTGTTTTCAACAGAAAGTATAAATCTTCAATTCAATTTGTTTCCCATGAGGGTGTAACATTTGTCGACTAGTGATACTACGACCACCAGTTGAAGTACTAGCTTCAAGATGAGCCCATGTACGCCACATTTTTCACCTCACAAAAATCGAATAGACATTTTAAAATAGACACAACTGATACAACGGAATATTAGGTAGGTAATGAATAAATGTTGTTTAACTTTCCCCCTTTTATTTCTGAAATTGGAAAGCGGTCAGTTCTCAAAACAGCCTTGTTTTCCAAATCTGGTAGGTAATTTATTTTGTAACCCTAAATAGACCATTATCGCTATAATCTCGTTAATTGCCCATTAGTACTGAAAGTCTGGTGGCCAGGTAAGTGAATTTTATTATTTATATACATTTAAACATATCCTTACCAAGGGTTCTGAATCAACCTTACGAGATTTCTTATTATCAGATAAATTTAAATACAAAACTGTCAACATAAGCCAAGAATAATGGAGAGCCCAGTATTATTAAAATGCCAAACTATTTCATGGGATATTTTAATCCAGAACTGGGAATCTTTTAAATGACACACACTTTTATTGCTTATCTATATTTCGAACAATAGGTAATAATGAGGGTCGTCGGCTACTATTGATTTACGACCTTCTTATATTTCTGGTCGCACTATACTCACGACTTCTTTCTCGTAGAATTTAGATTGGTTCCATCTAGCTTATGCCTGGGCTTTGCCCGCTTTCCGTTTCTCGTAACCCTGTTATCTCGTTATCCGTTATCTCGTTATCTGGTTTGGGCGAAATAATTGATTTGACAGCGAAAGTTATACTTTATGACGACTATTACAAATTCACCACTTTTGGGATGAAATTTTCATATTAGGTTAAAAGTGATTTATTAATTTATAACAGAGAGCCAAAACACCAATTTTCATGGCCCTAACTTGAAAACGCCAATACATTTTTTTACCTCCCTTAGGGGTTGAATTTCTAAAAACTCTGAAACACGCATTCCTTTATTCGTAACAAAGGCTTCAAATACCAATTTCTATGACCGTAACTTGAAAACTAACGAACCCCTATGCAAACGTCCAATCCCCATTTAACCCCTTTAGGGGTTGAATTTCCAAAAACACTAATGGCACTCCTACATAAACTTCCAACCTCCCCATTTTAGCCCTTTAGAGTTGAATTTTCGAACACTCTGAAATACTTGTTTCTTTAATTGAAAAGAAAAGCCCAAATACCAATTTCCATGACCCTAACTTCAAAACGAGCGTTATATTAACCCGCCCCCCTACCTGGATCCTCTAACTCCTTTAGGGATAGAATATTAAAATGACATACATAGAAGTTTTTCTGGAAATGTCTTATTTATAGGAAACAAAAATATAGCACGACCGTGGACAAAAAATCCACCAAAGCAAAAAATTAGACATTTTCAGATTTCAAACTTAACGCGTGACCTTTTTTCAGGTCTTGAGAATCATCAAGGTGAAATTAACTGGACTAAAATACATAATCAATTTATTATTTATTGAAAAGAAATATTCTATTGAAGCTTTTATCGAAGAAAATACGTTCCATTGAATTCCCACTGAAAGGAATATTCCACCAATAGAAAACAAACAATACACTTGTGCTGATTAGCGGTGTTATTTCATTTTTGGAATATTACGGCATCCAGTCGTCAAAGGGGGAAATACTAATTTGTGCGCCGTATTGTGTATTTCAACAAAAAGTCTATATACAGAGAGGAAAACGCTAACGGTATTTTCAAATGGTACACCCTTCTTTCCTAAGTGACACCATCTGAGGAGTAGACAGAACTCTATTCTTCTCCAAATTCTTCATTTTTACCATGTTTTTATGATCTCGCTCTCTTGTCTGTTTATTTGTTTGTTTGGTACAAATTTTGCAATTGATTTCAAACTAACTTCCCGATGAGATAGAGATTTGAAACATTCTGAAGCTTAGAAGTGGATCACAGTGCAATATTCATTCGCTTTCTTGTGTGTCTGTTTGTGTGTTTGTTTGTCAGTAATAATAATAATTATACTAAGGAGCAATCGATTGTAAACTAACTTTCCGATGATCTTAATACTTGTTACTTCAAACATAGCTGAGAACTGGATGACAACGCAATATTAATTCGCTTTCTCGTCTTTCTGTTTGTTTGTCGGTAATAATAATAATGGAAGTAAAAAGCAATCGAGTTTAGAAAACTTCCCGATGAGCTAGAGACTTGAAACTTAAAAAATAGTTCAGAACTGGAAGACAATGCAATATCATCTTGCTTTCTTGTCTGTCTTTTTATTTGTTTGTGTGTAATAATAATAGTAAGAATAAATCTTCTTTCACTAACTTCTCGATGAGACTCGATACTTCAAACGTAGCTCATACCTGGATGATAAACATACAAACCAAAATGCTCCATCGAAAGAAAATACCCGCATTCCTGACCCATTCAGCATAAGAATAAAGAAATACGGACTAGATTTCAGCACCACTTTACCTGTCTTCAATATGACACAACCACCCTGGTTAACGGATATTCCATCCTGCAATACCCCCCTCACTCATTTCCCAAAGACCACAACCCCCAGTCTGAAAATCCTCAAGAAATACCACGGAATAGAAACTGAGTTCCACGGACAAAACATAATCTACTCAGACGCATCTAAGGCAACTGGAGTTCAACGCGTGGGAGCAGCCGTTATATCAAACAATGAAACAGACAGTCACAGCTTACCACCAAATTGCAATATTCACACAGCAAAATTGTACGCCATAGCAAAAGCCGTTGGAATATCAAATAGCCTTGAAACTAAAGAAACAGTAATTTTCACTGACTCTTTGAGTCAAACAACTGTACCCCAAACATCTCGTACTCCAATCAATTGAAGATGAACTGCATCAACTGAAATCCAGAGGAAAGACCGTATAATTAGTGTGGATTCCTTCACACACTGGAATACCCGGAAACGAGAAAGCCGACAAAGCCGCAAAACAAGCTATCACAGATCCGACCGCTATTAGAGTAAATACTATCCCGTACGATAATATGAAAGCTGACATTAAAAAGTACATCAAAGGCGTATGGCAGGATAGATGGCAAGAAACAGGAACTGACAACAAGTTATACGAACTAAACCTCAATCTTGACCCTACCCAGCATATAGGACTAAGCAGAAAGCACCAGGTCACTCTTTCAAGGCTCCGAATTGGACACACAAGATTAACCCACCAACACCTGTTTCAACAAAGTGATCCAGAGACATGCTATATTTGTGACAGAGTCCTCAGCGTGAAACATCTACTTTTAGACTGTCCACAGTATCACCAAGAAAGAGTGGCCGCCAATCTGTCCAACGACCTACGAATCATTCTCAACCCGGAAAATGTGGAAAATCTAGTTTCGTTTCTGAATAGAACAAGTATATTGTATAAAATTTAGAATGTATCGTTAATATATTGTACCCCGCTTAGTAACCGAAATGGTTGAAGCGGAAAATTGAAAAAAAAACAAAAATAAACATACAAACGAACAGAGATATATGATAAATCAAGGAGAAACTGAAAAAAATCTGAAATTTGCCACATGTCTCTGTCAAAATCTCATCACGACTAGAAAATCAGCTGTGGGACACCCCATAACTTGGCCATCATGAGCCTCGGGAGAATGAGGTTATTTTGAAATAAAACATTGATAAAACATTTTTAGGTCTGCACGAAGTCAATTTGATCGGTCAATTCAACAGTCAATTTACCGGTCAATTGACCAAGTGAGATATTTGACCCCAGTAAATTGACCGGTCCTGCACCGAACGCGGGTCGTCCTATTCAAAGCCCGGGTGAGTGGCAGTCTCCGATGGTAACACCCAGGAGAAATTAAATATTCGTAGCGCCAGACTGGGAAACGGTAAAAAGCTCCAACTGCAGGCTTGATTTGTTTTTTTTTGTTGTGTTACCCCCTGCCGAATTTGGTTGTGATCCATCGGATGGATTTTCAATGATTGAAAGTCAAAAATTTTAAATTTGTTTGACCACTAGGGGGGCCAGTCAAGTAAAAGCAGAAAATAATTATTGGAATGTTTTATTCAATAAACCAAGTTTTTATTCATCAGTTAGTATTCATTAAACGATATCCGATGAGTCTCTGTGTTTTGTTTTCTACTGGTTTTTATACTATATCTGTAAGGGGCTAGGAGAAATTATTTCATACATTTTAGACTGTCTTAAAAACGAGGTATATTTTTTCTGTTTAAATCATTTTCTATTCTTGTATCACAACAGTTCCGGTTGTGAAACACACTGACTGTATAGAATACCAAATCGTCTTTTGCCTGGAAATCAGTATTTACTTGGAAATTATGTAATTTGTGAAAAAAGTGCAGTGGAATGGAATGTTCCAATATCATGCTAATATTTGTGGAGGTTATTTTTGTGTCCATTTTGAGAAAAAACTTCATATGAACATATGTCCTAAAGGTCTTAACTTTTGAACTACAGGGCTACACGGTGCTGAAGTTTGAAGATTTTTTTTACGAAAACTTTGGTATGACCCTAGTGAAACGTAGTAGGCATCTTCTATGCATCAAAAGGTATTTTCAGTTGTAATATCACAATAGAGTGAGAATAAAGTAAAAATAATTCGACATATTTTCGGAAACTTGTTGCTAGGCAATAGACACGGGATCTCAACAGGCTCGAGTGGCTATTGCCAAATGGCAACAAGTTTGAGGAGGAAATCTGGAGAATTATTTTCTACTTTATCGAACTCCCGTGTGATATTCTGTAGCTTATTTTTTGATGTTACGATCATAAACACATTTCCTTGCAAAATGATTTAAACTAAACCGGTTTTGATTCCTTTCTCTCTTTTCATGCAAATTGATGATATAGGTTGTCAGACAATAAAAACAAAATACCTCAATTTTAGATAAAATATTCCCACTGTAATAATGTTTCGATTGGCCAAAACGTACATGAATGATTTGAATTGAAAGATTCCATTGGTTTCTAGAAATGTCAAAAAATAATCTGCTGAGCAAAATATTTTTTTTTCTTGCCAATGGCGGGATTTGCACTGAATCATTTTAAAGATATATGCCACTGCTTCTCCTTGAAGTAGAAATTATTTTTGAAATCTTCATTCTTTCCTGATCAAATCTGGGCTCTTGATTTTTTTCGGTTTTCGCATAAAAAAATTAAATTCATTCATTTGCACATTGTCATGAAATTGAGTATTATCGAAGATTAAAAACGTATCTAGAAGGTAACAAGCAGATTTTGTGTTGAAAACATTTCCAGCAGGAGTTTACGGTGAACGTCTGAGCGGGAATTTTGGGTGATCATCTCGTAGGGCCGCATTTTTTTTCTCCTCGACTAAATGGTGTGACGTATGAACCCTCTGAATTATTTCTTTTGGGGATATTTTATCTCTTGTTTATGCGAACCAGTTGTCGATGTGAATGCCTTGAGGAATATAATTATAAATAATCCTAATGTCATACGCAACACCCAGTAATTTTTGAACATGTGCCGCAGTCGATGAGAAGGAGTCTTAATGGTTGTAAGTCAAGGTTCTCATTTTGAGCATCTGTTTCAATTATTTTTCATTAATACCTATGCTGTTCTACGAAAAAAAAGAATTGACTTACAGTTTGAATACTTCTTCCATCTTATAGCCAAACAAATTTCCATTTCAAAGTTAGTTCAAGTGGAGTCGTGAAAGAAGTATATTTTTCATATACATTTTTGAACATTAATGATGCGTAACCTCCATTCCTAAGCCACTGACTCTGCTTCGATAAAGTTCAGCTATTTCAAATGATACCAAACTTAGCGAAAACAGTAGCGTACAATGATTTTCACCATAAATATCAGCCAGGTAACTCTCTGCAACGCGACGCCACATATTTTCAAATTCGAAATATAATTCCATGAGAAAAAGCCCCTTGTTACTACTAACAAATACACCAAGTTTAATCAGGATCGGCGAGAAGACTTTTGAGTAATTCATGAAAAACCGATTTATTATTAAACTTTTGTCACCCCGTTACTCGAAAACGAAGCAAGTAAGGACATACGTTTGTATGAACTTTTTTCCGCAAAATATGACAAGAAATCACCACCTTGCACCGATGACATCATTTAAGATACACTCTGTATAACCCGTTGGAATCCAAAGATATTAAATAGTTTTTTTTTCTGAAAATTGAAAAATCTACGACAATAATAATATTAAAGTAAACAAAAGACACTCACATCACAAAACCACACACGTGTTTTTCGCTATACAATAGTATTATCTCCACCTGAAGAAGCTATTTTTTGTTTACTTTAAAATGGATTTTCATCAATTATCGTCCACATCAATTAAAAAAAGAATCATGTTATTTTTTGTAATATCTTACAGAAAACAACTACTTCCACATCTGATCATATTATCAGTAGTAATATCCCTGGGACATTGATAATATAAAAGAGATAATTTTATGACAATCGAATGCTCGTTCCTTGGTTTCTGTTACCAAGCGACGAGCTTGAGAAATTCGTCATAAAATTATGAGGCATTTGTCAATGTCCGAGGAATATTCGGCGGAAATTTTTTTGACAGAAATTTTTATAAGTCAACACAATGAAACATTTATTTATTTATTAAAAGAACAGTTTTTTTTTTTTTTTTATGTTCTGGTTCCCACGAAAAGGGATATCCTGTAATGTTCAGAGAACATCGTGGGAACCTAGGGAAAGAAGGTAGGAGTTGGTGTTCTTCTTAAATTTCTGAGGCATACATCGGGGAACACCTCCCTAGGCAATGAGTTCCAAAGCCTCGCTGTTCGTTGGATGAACGAGTCTTTGGAAAGTGATGTTCTGCAGGTTTCCAAAGTGACCACGAAGGGGTGTGATGACTGAACTTGACGGGTTAATCTCGAAGAGACTGCCAAAGCAGGAACGATTGTTGATATTTCAGAAGAGCATCGCCCATGAAAATATCTATAAAATAGAGACAAATCGCCAACTTTTCTACGGTGTTCCAGACAAGTGAGCGAGTTTGTAAGCGAGGCATCACCGACGAGACGAATTGCCCTTTTTTGGACAGAATCCAATAGCCTCAGGATATGTTTAGGTGCCGCACTCCAAATATGGGAACAGTATTCAGGACAGGTCGGATCTGTGCCTTATAGATCATAAGCAGCTGACTGGGGGTGAAATAGCTCTTGGCACGAAACAGAAAACCAAGTTTTTGGGATGCACTTTTGGCAATGGACCTCACGTGATTTTCCCAGGAAAGGTTATTGCTGATGGTAATACCAAGCATCGATATGGATGGCTTCAGTGGTATGGTTACTCCTGACAAAGTTATGTTAGGCACAGTGAGATCGGCTTTTCTAGAGAAAAGACATGCTTGTGTTTTGTTTGCATTGAATTCTACCAAGTTATTAGATCCCCATTCGAGAATTGTTGCCAAGTCCATATTTATATTATTAACATTTCTTCCTCGTTTATTTCTGGTTTCACGGGCTGATATAGGGGCCCTGGAAGAGAAAGCGGTATGGAGGGTACTATCATCGGCAAAGCTGTGTACTGGACATGAAGTTGCTTTCAACAGGTCGTTGATGTGAAGTAGAAATAGTGTTGGTGCGAGAATGGATCCTTGCGGAACACCAGCATTTATGAGTAGAGTGTCAGATGAAACTCCATCGACCACTACATGGAGAGACCTGTTTGAGAGAAAACTAGCAAGCAGAGAACACAGCTGAGGGGCAAGCCATAAGACGGAAGCTTGGCGAGGAGTCCCTGGTGCCAAACTCGATCGAACGCCTTGGAGATATCTAATGCCACAGCTAAAGTTTCTCCATGCTTTTCAATAGATAGCTGCCATATATGTGAGACGTAAGCGAGCAGGTCACCAGTTGATCTCTGATGGCGGAAGCCATATTGCCTATCGTTGACAATTCCTGAGTCTTCCAGATATTTCATGAGCTCGATGTTGATGGCTTTTTCCATGACCTTTGAAATAATAGATAGCAGTGCGATAGGTTGTAGTTTTCTCTAAAAATTATAGATCTTATTCCATGACCTTTGAAGTTTAGGGACTGGCTGTACTCTTGCAATTTTCCAATTGAACGGAAATACCCCAAATTGTAAGAGTGGTTGAACAACTTGCAAAGAACAGGTGTTAGTTCGGGGCACATTTCTTGAGAACAATCGGCGGGATTCCGTCAGATCCACAGGCTTTGTTGGTGTTGAGACCCAGCAAAATCTTTCTGATAGTACGTTGGCGAAAGGTGATCTCGGGCATGTGACTGTCAATAGGTGTAATGTTCGGGGTTGTTTTCCCGATGAATCCAGAGTGGAATTTCCAGCAAATAGGTGCGCAAAGATATTGGCTTTTCCTGGGCAGTCGTTGCTAGTGTTCCATCTTCTTTGGTTAGGGAGGAAATGAGCTGGAAGTGAAATTTCTTCCCACAGCTTTGCGAAAGACCAAAATGAACGGGATCCGTTAGGACATTCAGCAAGTTTTGATCTTATTTTGGCTTTGTGGGCATCTTTTGAGCATTCTATTGTCTCTTTACATATGCCTCTAGCCTCGACATATGCTGCTCTGGTCTCAGGGCCCGGATTTTTTAGCCATCGATGGTATGCTGCCTGTTTGGAAGCCACAGCTCTAGAGCAGTTTCTGTTAAACCAGGTCTTATCGGATGATGTTCTTCTTTCGGTATTCGGTATGTAAGTTTGCATCCCCAACATGATGATTTCAGAAATTGTCTCAGCACATCGTGTTGGATCTACTGAAGAGAAACAAACTCTCTTCCATGGAAACGCTGAGAAAAACATACGAAGACCTTCCCAGTCGGCCGAATTGTAATGCCACATGAGACGGGGTGGTATTGTGCAGCTCGATGGTAAATGGAAAGAGCATGTTGTGGAGATGAGGGTGTGGTCAGAGTTTCCAAGTGGGGCACAAACTTCTATTCTATACGGGTCAGGATTGGTGGTGAGGAAAAGATCTAGTGTATTGGCAGACTGGTTGTTGACATCAGGGATGCGGGTTGGTAGCTCGACCAGTTGTTCTAGACCATGAGTGATGGCGAAGGCCTCGGCTTGACGACCTGCATCATCTGTTTTGTTAGAGAATTTGAGCCAGGCAGCGTTATGTACATTAAAATCTCCCATGATTATGGTTTAGTGGTAGGTAGGTAGGTAGGTAGGTTTAGTGAAAGTACAATTAATAAAATTTAACATAACATTAGATTTGTTGCTGTTCTCTATTATAGAAGATCTATTACCACGCATAATATTTATGATATTGTTGTGGTATTCTTGATCGAGATTTGAGTATGGTTTTATAGAATTTCGATTGCTATGACCAGTAATTTTCAGTAATTGTTGTTCTTCTACACCACTTCTTGCCAATTCTATAACAGCATTTGATCTATTCGAGTGATTTGTTATCTTTTTGTCCTTTATATTCAAGCCAATTGCCTCAGCAGCAGATTTAGTCCATCCATTTATTGTATTTCTTCCAACAGGAACATTATCGTACTATTTGTCAGTTTCATTTGCCCAGTGTCGATTTGGTTTTTAGATCAGTCGTGGTGAGGTAATATTGTCGCCTCGTTTTGATATCAGTTAATGAAGAAGAGGTACAGGGCAGCTTTGTCTTTCACTATTGGAAACCAACCATTCACTACTTGTTCAGCTTTTAGAATCACCTTGGCACGTTTTACTGAACACGGGATTGTATTCAATGCGATTTGTTGGAGAGTCATCGTTATTTTTCTCGATTTGAAAAAAATCCAGCAGATAAGCAACTGCCTCTCCTCCTCGCCACGCTGATTTTACAGCAGCAATATGGTAAAATTCACGCATGAGACCTTCAGGAGTATTTTCATCCCCTATGAAACTGAACTGGACTTACGTTTACATGGATCTGCTTGTAGTTTCCTCCTGATTGCATCGCGGGCATCTCAGGCTGGTTTAAATACTGTATTGTTAAACGGGTCAATCATAATATTATTGTCATTATAGTACTTTTCTTGCAAAAGTTTGCACGAAACGTTCCACATTGTCTTCACCGTTACTTCTTCGGATTCGGTCCCGTCTTTGTTTCTCATATTGACCGCCCAATCTTTCAGTATCAACGCCAATTCTTCTAAGCTTCTATGTTCATTTAATTCATATTCTCGTTCGCAGAAAAATTCCTCAAATATTCCCCAAATATATTTATGACTGTAGGTTGTATTTCTGGGAATTTTTTCTTTGATTAGCGCATTTATACTTTGAACATTCGCATTGCCAAAACGTGACATTTTGAAATTGATTTGGAATAAAGTTGTCAAACTCAATCGTGTTGTCATAGATATTGATAATTGCACTGCATGCAATTATCAGTGTAATGTTGACATGATTGGGTGAAATTGTTTCATATGACACAAAATGACAAAATTTGAATGGTTGTTAGAACTGTCAAAAAATTTTCAAACAAATTGATCTGTTGATTCAAGGAAGTTACATTACTATTATTAATGAAGGAGTTGATTTCAGCATCTCATCCTGTCAACATAAATCAGAGGTTTTTTTCGTCAATTATACAGTTGATCACCCATTGGTCGGATAGTGCAATCATCACACGATATCCGATATATGTTTGTTTTGTTTTTGTTTTCAATTCGTTTTTATACTAACTGTGATCCTTGTCGTAACAAGCATGCAAGGCTTCTAAAATTTTTTTTAACAATTTTCTGCTCGTGATTTCTATGTGAGTAATATACTTATATTTGGCCCAGTTCTTTATTCTCCATTTATCAAGTATATACAGGGTGTTTCTTAATATCATGCTGATATTTAAGGATTCTTGGGTCCATTTTGAGAAAAAAACTTCATATGAATATATGTCCTGAAGGTCTTAACTTTTGAACTACAGGGTGCTCGAGTGAACGCACAAAGAAATAAATTGAATCAGGTGTTCAAAATGTGAACCTCCTGCAACTATGCATGCCTTAGCTTTTTTTCTTAAGGACTCACGTAGTCTTTGGAAGATGCCGGGACTGTTTCTAATGGTTTCGCAAGAAACTATAATGCGATTTCTCAACTGCTCTCCAGTATAAATTGGTGTGCTGTGAACAAATGTTCAAGGATGACTCTACAGGAAATAATCTGAAATATTGAGGTCTAGGGACCTAGGTGGCCATGCCTGTGGTCCCCCGCGACCTATCCAGCAAATTATTGTGATTTTGGGTTTGAATTTCGCGCCCAGGCTGAAGTGCGCGAATTTCCCAAAAAAACCCCAAAATTGCGGGGGGGCCCCGGAAGGCCCCTTTTTAACCCCCAATATTTAAAAATTTTAAAAAAAAACCTTAAAAAGTTTAAAAAAACCCCTTTACGGGGGGAAAACCCCTTATTTCTTGCGAAACCCGGCCCCGGGATCTTCAAAACTACGTACCCTGGGAAAAAAAGGGCCCCCCAACCCCCCAGGAAATTTTTTTTTTCCCCTGACATTTTTTTTTAAATTATTGGCCCCCCAAATTCGGGTTCCTTTATATTCATAATTTCTCAAAATGAACCAAAATCCCCAAATAGGGGTTTTAAGGCCCCCTGAAAATGTAAAAAGGAGAATAAAGGGCCAAATATTATTTTCTCCATAAAAATGAAGTAAAAAAAAATTTTTTGCTGACCCTTTTTTAGATTTCCCTGGAAAATGAAAACAAACAAAAAAAAAAATGGGAAAGGGGTGATACTCCCAACAATGAAGACGCTTTAAGGGCGAAAAACTTTGTTTAGGCCGATGCAAAAACCCTTTTCCTTTAAAATTTAAAAAAATAAAACTTTCGCAAAAAAACGAATCATTTTAAAAATACGACAATTAAAACCCCTTTTTTTTTTTGGCCCTTTCCCCAATCATGTCCCCCGCTGACTGCATCCCCGGGGCGGGGGTCAGCTATCTCTGAACCCCGGGAACCAAAAGGCTTTTCCCCAAAACATTTCAAAAAGTCCCCCAAATTTTTTGTTTTAAAAACCCAAACAAAAAATTCCCGGGGAAATCCCTCGATTTGGGGAGGAAATTTTTTCTCCCGGGGGAAAAAAAAAGAGAAATGGGAAACAGAAAAAGGCGGAAAAGGGGAATTGGGCGGACAAAACGAAAAACGCCCAGGGGTTTCGTCCTTTTTTGAAAATAGGGGGAAAAAATTTTGATTTCCCTTTAATACGGTTTTAAAAAGGCCCGGGAATACCCCCCAAAAACGGAAGAAAACCCGGGGCTTAAAATTTTCCCCCGGGGGTTTAAAACCACGAATTTTCCGGGGCCTTTTGCGGGTGGCAAAGGGGGGGTCCCCCTCTGTTTTATTTTCAAATCGGAAAACTCCCAAAAGGGTATTTGTCCGTGTTCGAAAACTTGGTTTTTAAAGCTGGTGGTGAAATGGACGGTTTCAATAAAAATTCTTTAACCCTCTTCTTCGAACTTTTAAAACCCCGGGGGCTTTGATTCCCCAAATTTTTTTAGCTTTTGGAAAAAAAAACCCATTTTCCCCGGGAAAAGGGAAAAAGGGGCCCAAAACCGCTTTGGAAAAAGGAAAAGAAAACAAATCGTTTGGGGGACCAAAAAAAAAAGCGGCAAAGTTTGGGAAAAACAATTCCCCGCAACTCGAAAAAACCTATTTTTCGAAAAAAACCCCAAAAATATGGGGCCCAATGCCCGGGGAATTTCCCCCTAAAAGGCCTCAAAATTTTTTTGTTGGAAAATTTTTTGGGAAAACCAAAAACCCCCGTTTAAACCCCAAAAGGAAGTAAATTTTCGCTTAACGCCCCAAACCCAAACCCAAAGGGGGGGGGGGCGTAACAAACCCCCTTTATAAGTCGTTTTGGGAAACCAAAACCCCAACCCCTTACGCTAGCTTTTCACCCCATCTGCCCGGGAAGAGAAGTTTTTCCCCCCTAAAATTTTACCCCCCTTTTTGGGTTTTTTTTTTCATTCCCCCAATACCCCTCGTATTTTTCGACGAGGGAAAATCCAGTTTTTGGCCCTTTTTTGGGGTTTTCGCCAAAATCCCCCGTTTTTTCGGAATTTCAAACTCGTGTTAAAAGGGTGCCCACCCGGTACCAAAAAAAGGTCGCCCCAAAAGACCGGGGGTTTTTGGGGAAAAGGGCCCAAACGGGACGCCCCTTCCAAAAAGGGTAAAAGGGGCTATGTCGGGCTGAAAGAGAAAAGGTAACCGAAACCCCCCAAAAAATTGGGAACCTAAAATTTTTCCCCCGGATCCGTTAGATTTTTAAAGCGCCCTTTTTTTTCATTTCAACCCCAAAAGGTTTTAAAGGGGGGCCCCAAAAAAACCCAAAACCCTTCCTGGGGCCCCCGACCCTTTTCCCCGGGGGGCCCCTGCCCGGGGAATAAATTTTGGGGCCAATCCAACAACACCCGGGGCCTCCCCTTCCCCAAAAAATCCCCACAACCCTTTCGAAATTGTTCAACCATTTTTTTTTTAAATTCCTTGGGGGAAACCCAAAAAAGGCCAAAAGCAAAACCCTAACGCCTAACCTTTAAATACTTTGTTGGGGAAAAAAAATCCCATGGGGGCGTAAGGAAAAGGAAAATTTTTCGACCGGGGGTTGGGCCCTAAACGAACCCGGTTTATTAAAATGGCGGCATTTTTTCATGGAAAACAACCCAACCCCCGGGGAACCGGTTCACGGTTTGGCCACAAAACCCCTTTAAACGGGTTTCTCCCCGCTTTTTTCTCTCCCCAATTTCCCTAAGGTCATTTTCGACACTCAAAACGGGGGCAAAAACCCTTTCCCCGCTGGGGTTTAAAGGGGCTTTTAACCCCGTTTCCCGGAATAGTTTTTTTGGGGGAAGGCCGGGTTAAAAAAAAAAAAAATATAAAAGGGTTGGGGGGCCCCGCGAAGGTCTAATAATTTTGGGGAAAAAAAAAGCAAAAAAATCTTTTCACAAAAAACCACAGTGGATTTCTTACTGAAATGGGAATATCTTCCATCAAAGCTGTCAATTCTTCTTCGAGAATATGCTGGTAATTATGCCCAATTAACCTCGCATGAAGAAAATGGGGTCCAAATAATCATCGCATATTCCAGCCCACACGTTAACGGAAAACTGTTCCTGGTAACGGGATTCCAAGATTGCATGTGGGTTTTTTTCAGCCTAAAAATTATTATTGTGAAAATTTTGGATGGCATTTCTGGAAAAATCGACTTTATCGGTGAATTAAATTTCAGTATCAAATAATTTCCATACACTTTTTGAAGAAACCATTGGCAAAAGTTCATCGGTAATGGAAAGTGGCGAGGGAGTAGTGCCTGAACCCGTTGGATATAGTAGGGATATGATAAAAAGTCATGGAAGTTTTTTAATAACAACAAGATTTTGGAATTGTTTCCAATTTTCGTGTACTCAATCCGGGATCTTCCTCAATTGAATTCAAATTCCTAATTTCTGGTGTTCTTAGTTCTTACCATAGACAAATTGAAAATAAAGAGACTAAAGCATTGGCGATCTCGACCTCCAAGTTTTTGGTACGGCCATTCGCGCATGGAGGCGCTGTCCGCAATCGACAGACGACTAATGACATAATTTTCCAATTTTGACATTTGTCAGAAAATAGAAGTTTATTGTTTACACATGTATTTTTTATTATGGGAAACCACGCAATAATTCTTCTACTGTTATTGTCATCGAAAAATTAATGGTAGAATTTATACTATGCACTTGAATTAGGAACCCAACGGAAATAGAATGGTTTGTTATTCGAGTTGAAATGCTGAAATTCCTGGAAATATTCTTTTACAAGGTGAAATATAAGCTGCTTTTCACAAACATTTTGTCACAAACTGATACTTATTTCCATCCATCAGTTTCCATTTCCTATCACCATCTGAGGAAGTACGAATTATATGGTTTACTCAATTAACATCAAACTGAATTATTTGTTATATCTACTCGTTCTCCTCTGTGCTAATGAATTACCAAAATTATTGAAGGTTTGTTTTAAATGTAATTTTTTTTTATTTTGGTTGATTTCTTGATAAGACTGGAGAATATTTTTAATTTTATTATTGTTTTGTCTGTAGTTGTACCTTGTCCTAGATAAAATGAAATGTGTTTTTTATAGTGTTTAACTTATTTTTCTTGTTTTATAAGAACTTTAATTTTGATTTGTTGAAAATATAAACAGGATGTTCATAAAATCAGATGTGGAATCATCTGCGACATATTTAATTCAGAATGTTTCCCTTTTCAACTTTAATTTTGTTCTTGATATCATGAAACAAAGATTGAGTTTGGAACTTTATTCTGACCACGAACGAACTAACAGATTCTACGATTCGATTACTGTATATATTTTATCAGTGATCGATTTGCCATTCCTTTATTTCATATGATACAACCATTCATATGAAATATAGGAATGGCGAATCGATCACTTATACAATTTATACCATATTAACCATATAAAAGTAACAAATTTGAAAAACCCGCCTGATCTCAATCGGTAACTGAAGATAAATCTGTTTTACCAACTGTTCTAACTTAGTTCGGCCAGTTGCGATATATGTCTCGCCACTGTCTAAACGTGATGCCAACTTTTTCTGCAGGTTCGATATCTCTCTTTATTTTTAGTTTCTCTATGGTTCTTACAGTTCGTTGTACTCCTTTTAGATGATTGTCTGGTTCAAAACTCCCCTTCTCGCACAACCTTCTATGGATGTTTGAAAATGTTCGCGCATCTGGAATATTTCTAATCGGAAAACGGTCTTCATACAACCGCCTGGCTTGCAATGCGATACCGTCAGCAAGCCCATACATGTAATGCATATCTGCAAACTCAGAATTCGTGAAATATATCATGTTTTTTCAATAATCTTGTTAATTTTGATGACTCAAATACGTGACAACTAGACTAGGTAGACAAATGTTAAAACTGTTTACGTTTACAAAACAAAATCTACTTCTTACCTACCAGATACATTTTCAATCTTTGATAACACCCAATTTCATAACAACGTGCAAATGAATGAATTTTTTTTTATGCGAAACCCGTACTTCAAACGAAAAAAAAAAATAAATAAAAAAACAGATTTGTCCAGAAAGGAATAAGGATTTCAAAAATGATTTTTACTTTAAGAAAAAGCAATGTCGTATCACTTTTCTCTTTGAAAGGAATAAACAATTATCTTATACAGCTGAAAATGCCTTTTGATAAGTAGAAGTACGTCTCACAAAAATATCATACAGTCATACACTCAAAAAATTTTAGCACCCTGTAGTTAAAAATTGAGACCTTCAGGACATATGTCCATATGAAGTTTTCTCTCAAAATGGACTCAAAAATAACCCCCTTAAATATTAGCATGTTATTAAGAAACACCCTGTATATTGATGTAACCCTTTTAGTCCTACTGGGTTCCGTTTTTGGCTGATGATGGACCTTTATAGATCCGAAACATGAACCATTCCTGTTTACGAGGGCAATACACATTATGGGGTATGACAGAGTTTTCTTGGAACAAACTATGTCCAGCACTTCATTTCTTAAAAGACTAAATAAATCAAAGTTTCCGGTAAGCATAATTAGCCACCACACGAATATGAATGAGCCACAGCCCGCTCAATCTTGTTGATCTTTTCTATTAAATCAACATACATTTCCACGCCACCTTATATATATATATATACCCAATTAATTAATGAAAAATAGTATCGCCTGGAAGGACTAACAAGTCTGAAGGGAAATGAGATGAATATTAAAATAGGCGTTGTCCTCACGCACCTAATGAAACAATGTGATCAGCATAACAAAGGTCGCATCATTATTATTCAGGAGACCACTTTCTGATTAGCGTCGTAGAATTTATCAGAAATGTTTGTCATGCACACCTGAATTTCAGCATATTGGAGTCAAGGTTCGAAGAAATCTAGGTTGACTTATCGGGGCAACAGAAGGAGGAAATGCAGTGGTGAAAGTTTTCAGCCCCCAAAGCTTTTAATTTAGTAATTTACGGAGGATAAATAATTGTCGTTAGTTTCCGAATTCTGAGGTTTCGATTTCAAATTTATGCTTTTTTATAAAACAATTTTTGATAACGAGATTCATGAAGAAAATATTCCATTTGATTCTGTTCGAATTGGGAATTAGGCCAACCAATAGAGAAAAAATAGGGGCTATTTTCATAATTGAATAAAGACGCACATAAGATAGTTCGTAGATGAAAACCCCGGTGTCGGCCCCAACAAAATCGCTTTGTTGATTTTTTCAACAAGAAATATTGTACAAAATGACCACTTTTTTGTTTTTTTAGAAATATCTTGAAAGGTATTGAAGGAATCGTTTCACACATGGAACTTTTGTAGAGAATTCAAAAATCTACAAAATTGTTTTTGTGCGGCCAGATGATCGGTGCATTTTCCACTGAGAAATTCCGGGAAAACCTATAAAAAGAGGCAATTATAAAAAAAAAAAAAATTTAGAGCTGGACAAACAATCTTGCGGGAAATGATAGATAATAACATGTAGTTCAACTGTGTGCAAGATGGTTTCTGTCCGATGTGTACAATCGCGTTATAAATAATGTAATGCGCCGTTCCGAAGAAAATTGTCGTATTCAAATTCTGTAAAAGAGTGATTCCGTGCAAAGTAACAGCCCGACTGCTTGACAACATGCTGAACGACATAATATTCCAAGTCGTAATGGGATCCGACACAAGCTCTCCAAAGAAACTCAAGAACGGTCTACCTCGAGGAGCAGTGCTCGCGCCGTTCTTGTTCAGCTTATACATCTCAGACATGCCCGAAACTAGGTGAAAAAAATATGGATATGCCGACGATTGGGGACTCACTATAAAATGCGGCTCATTCGAAGGAGCAGAGGTGATTTTAACGGCTGATTACGAGAAGGTAGGGAAATATTTCCGAAAATAGAGACTCCAACCAAACGCTAGCAAAACAGAAGTAACCTGCTTTCACCTGAATAACAAACTCGCAAATAGGGAGCATGAAAACACAACTTTCAAACATAATAAAAACCCAAAGTACCTATGTGTGACTCGATAGAACACTTTCGTTTAAGGAGCACCTATCAAAAACAGCAGAGAAACTAAAAAAAAAAAAACAATATAATACAAAAATTGTGCGGAACATCTTGGGGTGCTTCAGCTCCTACTCTACGCTCGTCAGCCCTGGGCCTCGTCTACTCAGCTGCAGAATACTGCGCTCCGGTATATCTCAACAGCCCACTCGTCCACGAAATAGACGCACAGCCCAACAATACAATGAGAATGATTGCTGGCGTTATCAAATCGACTCCTGCAGAATGGCTTCCAGTACTAAGCCACATCCCACCCCCAAGCCTGCGCGGCGCGCCGCATAAACGCTCTGTACAGAACGTTCAACGAGGTACTGGACAACAGAGAACTACCGATCCATGCAGACATCGAGGATGCTAACCACGACCTCCTCCGATCTAGGAAACCACCAACCAAGACCGTACTAAACGCAATAGAAGACGAATGGAGCATCACCGACGCTTGGTATCAGGAATGGACGTCGAAACAAAACAGTGACATGCCATGCATTACCAACTCACCACCAGGTTTTCGCTTACCAAGGAAAACCTGGTGCACGCTAAACAGAATCAGAACGCAGCATGGCAAATGCGCCTATACTTTACACAAATGGGGCAAGAGTCCAAGCCCCTCCTGCGAGTGCGGCGAAAACCAAACCGTCAAACACATCGTGGAGGAATGCACTGAAACGGCCCATAACGGCATACCAGAAGATTTCCTACTAGCGACCCCAGAATCAATAGAGTATATAAATTTATTGAATGTTCGTTTGTGATAATTTTTTTTGTCATATACATACGTTTGTGTCTTAATATACCATACGCTGGATGAATAAATCTGTAAACGGCATCTGGAAGTAGAGATCAATATCTACAATTTGTATATTTTGGATGTTCACCTGAGAGGTGGAAAATGTGTTGGAAATGTCAATGAAAGGTGCTCCAAACGCTCGAAAGTGCGCTCTAGGCAGAGTCGAGTGATATGAATTCTGTAAAATCATAATCGCTCATCACATAGGACATTGAGGAGTATTTGTCTTCATAGGCACCTCTTTACTATTATTAAAGTAGTCTTATACTTTTTGATTTCTTTATGTGTATCATATTCAACTGATGAAAGTGTAACCTAATACAAAAATGTTACAAGTTTTGATAAAAACAAAAATATGTATTAATCATTAATCGAGTATATGCAAAATTCAATGAATGAAGAAAAGAGGCTTCAATCTTTTTCGAATACGTCATTCATGTTTGTTTTTGAAAAATAATTGTGAGTGATTATATTGCATTGCCTGTGAAAACAATACATTTATGTTTTACAAAAAATGTTCCGTCAATGCATACAATAGCCCTCGGTATGTTTGGCTCTGGGTTATACAGCGTATTCGCAAATTGGGTGACATGTGCTGCTATGAAGTCATTTCTTGTAATTGATCTCAAATCAATGTTTCAAGGGACGGATCGTCCCATAAGGAACTTTTTTACTGTGGCAATGGCCAGACGGCTTGACGGCTTGAATATCCAAAGATCACCTTCAGAAACTCGTCCAACAATTCCTGTTCCAGTTTGCACAAAAATAACAAGAGATCTTCCTTGTTGATATTCTTGAAAAATTTTTCTTCATGAACAGGAACACAAAATTCAAACAATTTCTGGAATTGATTTTTGGTTACTGGTGCTAGACATTGGAAATCTGCATCGGTGAAACAGTTTCCATTTTCATATTTTTATGTATCGATAACTCCATCTCTCAGTTGTTGTAGAAGAATTTGTAATTGTGGTCCTTTTATTATATAAGGTCTGGTGATGAACCTCAAACCTGGCAGTGATACCCGCAGTAAACAACCTTTCTCATCTTAATGATCGGGAGAATATCTTACGTTTTCTGGTACGTAAATATTCTCCGAAATAAATATATCAACTCTACATTCATTCGATATCCTTCGAATATTCACCACTGAATTACAAATCATACAAGAATTGCTTGTTGTTTGCGATAAAACGTTTGAACGAACGCAAGCTGGATCTAGTTCAATAAGCGTGATTTCGTTCAGGACTGATCTATCACAATTGAGAGAAATTCTTGTTTGATCTGTCACAGGAATTGGAGGATAACCTTGAAATAGCAATTTCCCGTTTGATTTCATTTTCTTCACCGCGTAGAAGCTGCAGTCGGCCAGGAGCAAGTCTCACATTACAGATGAAGCACTCAGTTCGATTTGAATATGCCATAAAATCAATGTGTATCACTTCAAGTTCTGAGGATCAGTATTGATGACTGAAGAAATTGACAGATATTTTGATATGATAGTTTTAGCAATTGTTTAATTTTCATTCACGACGACTTTGATTCTCATAGTACGTCGATTATCAAGTTATCAAAATCGAGTTGAATGCTTAATATATAATGTAAGATTTGCTCCGCGTCGAATGCATCTTTTTCGCGATGAAGAACGAGAACCCATTACATCCAATAGGTATACACTATAAGATTATGAGGTGCATGGTTTTAGACGTAGCGAGAGGACAAAATCAACTCAGTACGCACGAAGCCTATAAATCCATATTGGTAAAAAAATGCTAATGGATAGTGGAATCCCGAAATGGTCACATAAAGAGTATGTTTCAGCTTTTTTCTGAAACAATCAATATGCCACATGCGTACAATCTCAGACAATTATACCGTATAGCTGGAGCAATCATCAATAAATATCGTCCGCTTTTTTATTCAATCGTGTCAGAAGCATCGTACAAGAAGAATATTACATATCACGTACAAAGCAAGTATAAAAAGGGTATATGATATATATAGATATAGCAATATAACAGATTCGGCTATTTTTATTTCATGATGTCTTGGACCAGAACTTGGCCACGTCCAGCGCTTCCGGGGTGGCATTCACCAAATCCTTCATGGTGCAGGTGTTCGGGCACAGCTCACACTGCATGAGGTGGGACGTGGTTTGAGTTTTTTTTTTTATGTTCTGGTTCCCACGGAAAGGGATATCCTATAATGTTCAGAGAACATCGTGGGAACCAAGGGAAAGAAGGTAGGAGTTGGTGTTCTTCTTAAATTTCTGGAGGTTGTATGCCTCGGGGAACACCTCCCTAGGCAATGAGTTCCAAAGCCTCGCTGTTCGTTGGATGAACGAGTCTTTGGAAAGTGATGTTCTGCAGGTCTCCAAAGTGACCACGAAGGGGTGTGATGACTGAACTTGACGGGTTAATCTCGAAGAGACTGCCAAAGCAGGAACGATTGTTGATATTTCAGAAGAGCATCGCCCATGAAAATATCTACAAAATAGAGACAAATCGCCAACTTTTCTACGGTGTTCTAGACAAGTGAGCGAGTTTGTAAGCGAAGTATCACCGACGAGACGAATTGCCCTTTTTTGGACAGAATCCAATAGCCTCAGGATATGTTTAGGTGCCGCGCTCCAAATATGGGAACAGTATTCCAGGACAGGTCAGATCTGTGCCTTATAGATCATAAGCAGCTGAGTGGGGGTGAAATAGCTCTTGGCACGAAACAAAAAACCAAGTTTTTGGGATGCACTTTTGGCAATGGACCTCACGTGATTTTCCCAGGAAAGGTTATTGCTGATAGTAATACCAAGCATCGATATGGATGACTTCAGTGGTATGGTTACTCCTGACAAAGTTATGTTAGGCACAGTGAGATCGGCTTTTCTAGAGAAAAGACATGCTTGTGTTTTGTTTGCATTGCATTCTACCAAGTTATTAGATCCCCACTCGAGAATTGTTACTAAGTCCATATTTATATTATTAACATTTCTTCCTCGTTCATTTCTGGTTTCACGGGCTGATATAGGGGCCCTGGAAGAGAAAGCGGTATGGAGGATACTATCATCGGCAAAGCTGTGTACTGGACATGAAGTTGCTTTCAACAGGTCGTTGATGTGAAGTAGAAATAGTGTTGGTGCGAGAATAGATCCTTGCGGAACACCAGCATTTATGAGTAGAGTGTCAGATGAAACTCCATCAACCACTACATGGAGAGACCTGTTTGAGAGAAAACTAGCAAGCAGAGAACACAGCTGAGGGGGCAAGCCATAAGACGGAAGCTTGGCGAGGAGTCCCTGGTGCCAAACTCGATCGAACGCCTTGGAGATATCTAATGCCACAGCTAAAGTTTCTCCATACTTTTCAATAGATAGCTGCCATATATGTGAGACGCAAGCGAGCAGGTCACCAGTTGATCTCTGATGGCGGAAGCCATATTGCCTATCGTTGACAATTCCTGAGTCTTCCAGATATTTCATGAGCTCGATGTTGATGGCTCTTTGAAATAATAGATAGCAGTGCGATAGGTCTGTAGTTGCTAGGTAGGGCCTTTTTGCCTTTTTTAGGGACTGGCTGTACTCTTGCAATTTTCCAATTGGACGGAAATACCCCCAAATTGTAAGAGTGGTTGAACAACTTGCAAAGAACAGGTGTTAGTTCGGGGGCACATTTCTTGAGAACAATCGGCGGGATTCCCTCAGATCCACAGGCTTTGTTGGTGTTGAGACCCAGCAAAATCTTTCTGATAGTACGTTGGCGAAGGGTGATCTCAGGCATGTGACTGTCAATAGGTGTAATGTTCGGGGGTTGTTTTCCCGATGAATCCAGAGTGGAATTTCCAGCAAATAGGTGCGCAAAGATATTGTCTTTTTCCTGAGCAGTCGTTGCTAGTGTTCTATCTTCTTTGGTTAGAGGAGGAAATGAGCTGGAAGTGAAGTTTCTTCCCACAGCTTTGGCGAAAGACCAAAATGAACGGGATCCGTTAGGACATTCAGCAAGTTTTGATCTTATTTTGGCATTGTGGGCATCTTTTGAGCATTCTATTGTCTCTTTGCATATGCCTCTAGCCTCGACATATAATGCTCTGATCTCAGGGCCCGGATTTTTTAGCCATCGATGGTATGCTGCCTGTTTGGAAGCCACAGCTCTAGAGCAGTTTCTGTTAAACCAGGTCTTATCGGATGATGTTCTTCTTTCGGTATTCGGTATGTAAGTTTGCACCCTCAACATGATGATTTCAGAAATTATCTCAGCACATCGTGTTGGATCTACTGAAGAGAAACAAACTCTCTTCCATGGAAACGCTGAGAAAAACATACGAAGACCTTTCCAGTCGGCCGAATTGTAATGCCACATGAGACGGGGTGGTATTGTGCAGCTCGATGGTAAATGGAAAGAGCATGTTGTGGAGATGAGGGTGTGATCAGAGTTTCCATCAGTGTGTTTTCCATCAGTGTGTTTCCATCAGTGTGTTTTCCATCAGTGTGTCCACAATCGCACAGTGCCGGTTCATTTGAGAGTCCCCATCTGCGCATATTCTCTTTGGATCGTGTGACACCAGAACGCAGCCTATTAAGAGATTTCCATGTCATCCATCCTTCCATATGGCCGGGAGGGAGTTCTTTGTTTGGGGCTAACCATTCCCTAAGGTGCGCGTTTTTCTCTCGCCACATTGCCAGCCTCACTAGCTGCGGTGTCCCGTCGATGTTCTCTGCTGTGTGCAGGAAACTTTTCCTGGATTTTAGTCGGTGGCGGGCTGGCTGGTGTTCGTACAGCGGATGGGCTGGTGAGGTCGCCGCCTTCGTCTTTTCTTTCCTGGCCGCCACTTCCCTTCTGATGTCTGGTGGGGCCACGCCTGCAAGGCAATACAGTTTATCAGTCGGGGTTGGTCACAGACAGCCTGTGATGATGCGGCATGATTCATTGAGCGGTATGTCCACCTGCTTGGCGTGGCTAGAGTTGTACCACACTGGGCACGCGTACTCTGCTGTCCGCTAATCATCATGGAAGGAGCAAATGAACAGGTCGCAGAGGAATTGCTTCAGCGATCACAATTGCCTAATGTTGTGCAAGCTCGGGTAGAGGTGGATCGGCTTCGTTTGAGGAATGGAAGATGGATACCCTTGAATCAACAGCAGGGTCACAGTTCCCAAGAATAAGTATGGCTATCTAAGAGATCTAACTATCGGTGTTCACCAGGTTAATTTAGCACCATCTTATGTAAAGGATAAACTCCAGAGAGGACAGCAGGAAATATTCCAACTCGATGAGTTACTTGAGGAACCTGGATTTTTGGGAGAAAGAGTTCATTCAAGGATATCATTGCACACGCAAATCGGGTAACAGGACCGTCGGATGATGTGCTCACGTTGCTAGGCATTTATGGTTTCTTGATTATGTTTGCCATAACCAAGGAGTCAAATATCCAAATATCAGTTTATCAAGCCATGTGCTCGATGCCGCCAATAGAATAAACCAGACAAATCCCACTGATACGATGATAACTGAATAAGGTGGTATCCACCCAACCAACGATCGAGTACTGAGATAGGTGTTGACATGGCGTAAGAGGCTTGATTTTTCATTTATATTGTTGAGATGATTGATGACTGTGTTACGTTCGTTGATATACAGTGTGAGTCAGAAGTGCTCTGACAAACTTCAGGAGGTGATTCCTCACAATATTCTGATATGAATTGTCCGAATAAATATATGCCCGGAAACGCTCTGTTTCCAAGATACAGGGTGTTGAAGTTTTATTTTTATTTTCGTTTTTTTAAATCACTTTCGAAATACTGACCTCAATCGAACGAAAATTGGTATTAGGATTTTATTTGAGGTGTCGAAATCGAACCTGATGTTATTATTGCTCTTACTGGTAGGAGGCGCCACCTATATGTCTTTTTTTTTGAAGATTCATAACTTTCTTGATCGTACTACTAGCACATTTTTCAGTGAAAAAATCAATTCTTCTATCATATCTAAGTAAAAAAGCTACCTGTTTTACAAGTCGCTATGAGCAACCGTTTTCTAGATATTGTTGAAGTTATTACCATTATTTTGTATTTTTCACAAGAATGCTTAGGAAATGACTTTGATGTTTAAGTAAGTAGTTTTGGTAATTACATATTATGTGATAGTTAAACGTTTTGTTGTTTTGTTGAAGTTTCTGTAAGTTTTATTACACTAAATTTGGAAAAATTTATTATTTAAACAATAATGCTCATTAAGCCGATATGCATTTCATTTATGGCCTTGCGCGCGAAGCAAGACGTATTCAACAGGAGTGATTTCCTGATCGAGTACTGCCTTCAGCTCCAACATTTACCGGTCTCCAACGTGGTTTGGCAGAAACAGGTAGCTTTAAGAGGGCTGTGGAAGACCACGAGCAGTCCGAACCCCAGAATTGGAAGGAGCCGCTTTGAACGCTCTCGTGGAGAATCCAGGAACAAGTACAAGAATAAAAACTCTCAATTCTATCCACGATCAACAATTTCATCCATACCATATTCAAAGCTCTTTTGACACGAGACTTTGTGTAAGTGGTTTTTGAGAAAATTGGCTGGAAATCCTCAATTTTTAAGATATGTACTCTTCACGGACGAGGCAATCTTTTCCCGGAATGCTAACACGGCACAGTCTCACATGAGACACCAGTCAGTGCAGACGGGCAGTGAGTGATATCGGTCTGTAAGTGTGTGAGTAATCAGTGATGAGTGATGTCGATTGAACGTGAGAATACCATAGTGTTGGACTTCAAAAATGTTCGGAAAAATCCCACGAATTTATCGCTACACCGGTGGATTCGGGAAAAATTCAAATTTAATGTAGATCAAATAGGTGGAATACAGTATGATCACATCCGCTACAAAGTCTATATAAAGTTGATAACGGATTTGCTGGTGAAATCGACAATCCAAAAATTCGAAGATGGTACCATTCCTTTTGTGGATGAGAATGGTGTAGAACACGTGGTATATATAGCCGAAGAAGTTGACGATGCTATGGTTTGAGTATTCGATTTTCCGTCAGACATGGAAAATGGGATTATAAAACAGAAATTGTCGCAGTATGGAATTGTGAAAAGTATCAGAAACGAACTTAACTGAGGGGAGGAACTTTTCGAAGTTGAAACTGGAATTAGAACGGCGTGGATAACGATGGCAAAAAGAATCCCGTCATATATCTCCATTGGAAAATTCATGTCATTGGTGATCAAGTAAGGACTTGTATGGTTTGTGATGAAGCTGGACATGAAAGGAGGGAATGCCCGAAGCGACCAATGAATAAATTACAGGAAATAGGGAGACCAAATGCACCATATAAAGAACCAGAACAAAGTGAAAAACAAATGGAAGAAAAGAAGGAAAACGAAAGATAACCAGAGGTAAAGCCAATTGAACAAACAAAATTTACAGATAACCCAAGAAATAAAAATGCAGAAGGTGATTTTGAGGGAATAGAAAGTTCAGGAAGTGAAATAGGATCGGATCAAGAATGGAATATGGAAAATACGGAAGAGGACATAATAGAAGCGACACAGTTTGAAGAGAAGGTTACAAGAAAATCTGAAAAGAGAAGAAGAGAAAAACAAAGTTCGAGTTCGGAAGAAGGGAAAAAGTTACCAAAAATAAAAATTAAGGTAACTCCTGAGTGCCTAATCATGAAGCCCGGGTTTGAAAACTCGGGGGTCTGAAGTCTAGAAGTGAAGTGAACCTGTGGTTTGTAATAATATTACTTTCTTTTTTTCTTGGTTATTGTTTGTTTTGACTATCTATTACAGACACAATCTCTCACCAATGATATCATCAATGGCTATGTTACGAACAATTGTGACTATAAACTGTAACGATCTGAAAAATATTGTAAAACAAACGTTGTTAAATGACTTCATAAAAAAATATGATATTGATTTAATTTTTGTCCAGGAACTGAACATCGACACAATAAAATGTTCTATAGGTTATCAATTGATTAGTAATATTGGGGATTCCCAAAGGAGTACAGGTATAATAATAAGGGAAGGATACGATATAAAGGACATCATGTGTTCAGTGGATGGCAGAATTATCTCAGCATCCATTAATAATGTAAGATATATGAATATCTATGCCCCTTCTGGATCCCAGAACTATAAAAAAAGGAATTCCTTTTTTCAAAATGACCTCACCATACATTTAAACTTCGATATGCCCATGATTTTACTGGGAGATTTCAACTGTGTCGTAAACCAAAAGCAATCACGTAATAAAGCAAATATTTGTCAGATTCTTCAAAAACTTATCCAAAATCTCAGTTTAGTTGACGTGTGGGAAAGGCTTCACAGAAATACAAACGAATTCACGTTCGTGCGTCAAAATTCCGCGACGAGAATAGACAGAGTTTACATCTCGCAAGAACATTTCAATATGGTTCATAAATGTGACATATTACCAATATCGGTATCGGATCATAATGCAGTTATTGTCTATCTAAAAATTGATTCGAACACGCCACAAAACCTCACTAAACACGGGTGGGGTTACTGGAAGGTAAAAAATTGTTGTTTCACAGGAAGCAGTATTGATGATTTCAAAATTGAACTTCAAATTATCAAATCGAGTACACTTTATGATAGAGACTTCATGAAGTGGTGGTTTACAGTCTTCAAAAATAGAACAAAGTCTTTCTTTAGGAATATAGAAATCAGAAATGCAATAGATAAAAAAAAAATCTCGAATTTTATCAATCAACTTTACTAGAGCTGAACTTAAAATTAAATTCAAGGGAAAATGTCATGAATGACAGAATTTAGAGAGGTCAAAGCTAGTATATTAGAACTGAAACAGAGACATCTAGATGAACGTTTCCAAAACAGAAACAGAGATAACATAAATGATAGGTACAGTCTTTTTGAACTCAATAAAGATAGGAAAAAAACTAAATCAATAATCCAGAAGTTAAACACGGACAATCAACAGTCGCTCAGTACATCAAAAGATATTCTTAAATACGCAGGAGAGTATTTTGAGAAGAAATTTGGCGAAACTGAAACTAATGAACAAGACGTAAGATGCCTACTGACCCATATTAAAAATAGGATCTCAGATTTAGAGAACTCTCTCAGATTTAGAGAAATTAGCAAGGAAGAAATCAAAACAGTGTTGAATGAATCGGCTAAAAAAGAACTCCTGGCCTCGATGGGTTATCTTACGAGTTTTATTTGAATTTTTTTGATGAAATAGGTGACGAGCTCGCAAAGCTTCTGAATTCATTCTTAAATCACGGTGTTGCGCCCCCACGAGATTTTTCAGAAGCGGTGATTACTTTGATCCCAAAGACAAACAGCTCCGTTGATCTGAACTCATTCAGACCCATAACCCTTTTAAATTCAGATAACAAAATTTTGATGAAAATACTAGCAGCACGTATGGAATCACACTGCTCTAAAATTTTGGGGAGCGAACAAACATGTGGCAATAAGACTTCAATATTTAATAACATAATGCTAACAAGAGACGTGATATTACACTATGAAAAAAATTATAATCAGAAGGGTGCACTTGTGACAGTAGATTTCCCCCAGGCTTTCGACAGAGTGAACCATAATTATATGTGGGTAGTCTTGAGGAAAACGGGTCTCGATCAAAAAGTAATTCAACTTCTCAAGCATGTATATATTGGCGCGAACTCCGAAGTCCTGATCAATGGTTTTCTTTCTAAATCATTCAACATTAAAACGTCTATACGACAAGGCTGTCCGATGTCGATGATTTTATTCAGTTTGGCCTTGGAACCTCTGATACGTTTAATAGATTTTACGGTAAGAGGAATTGAAATAAACAGTAAAAGTCATAAGGTCTCAGCTTATGCCGATGATGTATCTATTTTCATCAGAGATGAAATAGACTTGCAGAACTTAAATATAATTTTCAATATATACGAAAGAGCCTCAAATGCCAAAATAAATATGAACAAGTCTTTTATAGTACCTTTGGGAACGTTTGGTGACAATTCAAGACAATACATACAGGATTACCCTGTCAAAACCAAAGTAAAAATTTTAGGGATGGAGGTTTCGCGAAATTTTAACGAGATGGTTGAAGCGAACTGGGAAAGGGTGCTGACTAACATCCAGACAACACTAATGCTGAACTATGTTAGAAACTTAGATTTGATCAGGAAAGTGTGGTTTGTCAATATTTATGTTCTGTCGAAAGTATGGTATCTGGCACAAATACTACCCATGAAACGCCTTTACTGTCAAAAAATTGTGATGTGTACAGGGAAATATATATGGCAAGGAAATTTATATCGAGTTGCAAGGGAGCAACTGTACCTACCCGCGAAAAGAGGTGGTCTGAACCTGATGAATATAGAAAGAAAGACTGCTGCTCTGTTTCTGAAAACTCAACAACTATCATGGACAAATGTACCGAACAAAGTCTCCTACAAATCCATGGTCAACAAAATATTCGAAAATGGAACTGTTAATTTACATTCAGCTTTCAGCAATATGAAATGGTCACTTACAGAATTAGATACTCCATTAAGTAGAGATAAAATTTTAACCGCAAAATTCATATACAAAGAAATTTTCATTGACAAAACAGTGCACAGTCCAACTGTCGAACTAAAATACCCCCAGTATGACTGGAAAAATATTTGGAGGAAGATTTTGTGCAATCTCAATATTCCTACGAAATGGAGATCTAGTGCATACAAAGCAATTAATGACACTTATCCAGTAGGCCAAAAATTAAAAATGCACGGAATCCGTGATACGGATTCATGCGAAAAATGCGAGACTGTAGATAGTTTAGTTCATAGATTAAGTATTTGTGGTGATGCTTAAAATACGTGGGAATGGACCCTCATACATATGACGCAAAAGTTCAGAACAAACGTGATAGAAGCAGAGCCAAAAGATATATTCAGTTTGCACATAATAAATGAAGAAGACTCAAATGTATGGTGCTGGGTATTTTGTGGTCTAATATTTAACAACATAGAAACAAATGGCAAATCAAAAGATTTCAAAAATATAATGAGAACAGAACGCTTCAAAATAATAAAAAAAAAATGTTTGGAAAACTTTTCCAATAAAATATTTTTCTTCTAGCCCTACTGCTGTGATCAATCTATTTTTTTTGTTTGTGAAATATAAGTTACTATAAGGTATTATGTATAGTGAAATATTGTATATATTTATTCATTTTAATAAAGGTTTAAAAAAAAACACAAGCTTTCATAATAACCATGTTTGGGCTCTAGAGAATCCGCACGCAGTTAGTGAAAGACATTATCAGTATCAATTTTCTGTAAATGTATGGGCGGCAATAATAGATAATTACTTGATAGGTCCTTTCTTTTTTCCGTTCCGACTGAATGGCGCGACTTACAGGGACTTTCTAGAAAATGAATTGCCGGGACTACTTCAGAATGTACCATTAGAAATTCGTATCCGCATGCGGTTTATGCATGATGGGGCTCCGGCCCATTTTAGCGTTGTAGACAGGGAATTCCTTAACAAATCGATGGATCGGTAGGGGTGTAGAAGAACCTAACCAGGCGTGGGCACCAAGGTTCCCAGATCTAATCCCTCTAGATTTTTATTTTCGGGGACATCTGAAGTCACTAGTTTATAAAACTCCAGTAGCGAACGAGGAAGATCTAAGAAACCGATTAGTAGACGCCTGTGAAACAATTAGAAACACACCAATAATTTTTGAGCGGGTACGAGATTCAATGACTGGAAAACTGAATGCCTGTATCTCCGCTGAAGGTGAACACTTTGAACGAATCCTTTGAATACAATTCAGTTTCCTTCATTTTATTTTATTCTACATATTCAAAATTTCTTGAAATAAAATGTTGATATTTCTTGCAAATTTTATTGAAAGAAATACAGATTTTGCACCCTTGATACAGAAATAACTATTTCAAACTAGTAAAAATAAATAGAATAGGTGGCGACCCCTACAAAAAACCAAAACTACCTACTTCATTCCACATAGAGGTAGCAGTTATTTTAATTATATTAATATTTATTTCTTTCTGAAAACTCAACAAAAAATTATTACCTGTTTTCAACAACCTATATATAAATAAAAAATATTTTCCAAGCAGATATATTTTCCAAGAAAACATGATTATTCTGCATTATTATTAATGAACAAAAAAAAATATTAAAAAGTTTACCGTAAAAATTATTCTGAAATATGTTTGATTTCTTTGTTTCATCATTTCATATAGGGTAGCAATTTTTCGAGCTCACATAATTATTACTACAAAACCTACACCTATAACTATACAGTACACTCATAACCTGTTCAATAATATGTTTACTTATACGACTGCCATCAATGCAACTAAACTACCACAAATATTCATAACAAAATTTCGTAGAAACTAAAAAATACCTATATATTTTTTAATTTATTGTAGTGTTTTGTGGAGTTTTAGGAATATTTACGACTCTACACATTATTGTCATGTTAAAATTATTCTCAGATGAAGTTGGAAAACAATTCATAGCAACAACTTCACTTTTAAATTAGTGAAAGAAGTCGTGTATTAACAAATATTTTGTTTTCACCTGCTACCAAACTATCCAAAGCAATTGGAAGAAGACTGAAAGATGAAGAAATTCAACATGATTTAGAAAATAAACTGAGTGAGAAATCTACTCGAGGAATACATAAAATATTCATAGCATGCCAGGAAATGAATAATTTGCAAAATGTAAATACATAGTTCCGTAGTTTGTGGATTATAGACGAGTAACTACTTTCCATTTCAGGGCACCTAGTCATAAGTTATACAAGTCAAAAAGAGAATGGACGTCCTTTTTGGTAATTTTATATATTTAGCATTATGTACATCCATGGCACTTACAAAATAATCGTCTGTCAGCTGTGACTTTTACTGTTGTATTATTTCGTTTGACTCTTTGGTGTTTTATGTTTGATGAAGGTATTTTGAAACTCTTCAAGTCTTTCAATAAAACCTGGGTATCATTGATTTGATCATGCCAAATGAATTACCAGAATTGTCTCAACAAACAGTAACGTCTTCAACAGATTACTTTGAGAGAGAATGGGGACCTTTCCTTCTACTGACTTCTGTTGCAAACGTAAGTTGTTATACAGGTTACAACCATCTATTATAACTGAAGCAAAATTATTCAATGAAAATAATTAATATTATGTTAGGTGTGTACACATGCCAGTTATACTGGTTACAACTATATATTAGAACTGAATCAAAATTATACAATGAAAATAATCAATGTTATGTTAGGTATGTACATATGCCTATTTTCTTATTATAGGGGACTGGAGATTTCTTGAATTCGAGTAGTTCTATCAAAAATCGTATCACAACTAAGTCTAATAGAGGAGGAGTAGTCAACAGAACAGCGAAAACGGGTAAAACCAGTAGTAGATATTGATGGTTTCGATTGAGTTGCAATAAGAAATGTGATCTATGATATGTACAAAACAGTTAATATTCACTATCGATTTATTTTTCATATAATATTCAATAACAACAATAATTTAATGGAAACTTTGACAAATGAACTGGAAGAACACAACCCCATCAAATATTAGACAACATCTTTATGTGAAATTCTGGACAAAAGGTTATACATTCAGAAAATTCCTCATCGTGGTTTGATGGAATTTCCCAGTATCTCGAATAATTATACACATTTTCCACATGACTACATTTGATTTAGGTGTTCAAAGGCATCTCTGGCAAGATTCCTTAACAAGAAGTGTACAAAAGGCCAATGTTGGTGGTGTAATATGAAGACAAACATAAAATAAAACCATAATACACCAGTAACTCACACCAATTAGCCGTGGTTCCAAAAGTTAGTAAAGAAAAAAATTATGATCATTCACAGCTTTTTAACTCTAAAAAAACTTGAAATATATATATACATTTTTCCTAATGAAACAAAATACTCTTTGTTCCGGGAATCGATATTGAAAATAAAATTACAATAACGAGATTTGAACCCGAACCGCCAGCGTGGTACGTAGACTAGATTGCCACAACTAACATTTCTGCAAATGTCCTTACTGAATCATTATTCGCCTCACTCGAGACCTGTGGTTCATTCAACAGGATTAAAGTTATATTTGAATTTTGAATATCGAATCATTGTTTGTAGTGGGCTCAACATCCCATATCACGGTTCTGCACACCAAAATGTGCAAGATGGGGAAGTCATCCTGATCGTCCCCCCATATTATGGTTGTTCCTAGCTCTCGCCTTATCTCCCAGAGGCGATCTGATACTGCGGAAAGATCTAGCTACCTTCATAGCTCAGCCACGGTGGGGTCACCTGATGAAACAGGCTACTGGCTCTGGGATGTCAGTGCCCGAGCGGGTTAGGGCTCCGCTCCCCGCCAAATCAGACAGGAAAAACGATCACCTGAACTCAAAGGCAAAAGACTCCCCATTGGTCCACTACCTAGCAACCCTGCCCCCCAGAGGCCAACGCCTGTTGATGAGGCACCGCAAGCGGGCTCCAGAATCCCATTGGGTGGTTGGTTGAAGACTGACGAGCCAGAGACAGGGTTGGCACTCAGCTTCCCTTGACACTGCGACCAGCTAGGGTCTATTGAATAACTCTGTCGTCAGTGGTTCCTTCAGTGTGCCTTCAGTTAGGTTTAGAAGCCTGTTAATAAGGTTCTTTGGATTCATGCCTGTTTCCGGGTTGATCTCTCCAAAGGTTCTGTATCGCCTTCTACTTAGGGCGTCACAGTCGAAGATAATGTGAGAGGCTGTTTCCTCCTCTTCATCACATATCATACACTCCACGGTTTCCCTGCGTATTCTCATGGTGTTTAGGTGTTTTCTTAGGCCGCAGTGTCCAGTCAGCAGACCTACTATTATACGTGCCTTCGTTCTGTTCAGGTTCAGAAGGTCAGCCGTCAGGGTCCGGTTTGGGTGCCCTGCCATGACTTTGCTGTGTATTTGCCCGACAGTTTGATTCCAATATTGTTGGTGTCCTCTTTTCATCCACTCATCGATCAGGGCCCAGCCTCGGTTTTTGCTGATCCCATGCTGTGGCCCTGTGAATAGCATTTCAGATGCTTGTCTAGCTAGCTGGTCCACTTTCACGTTGCCTTCAATGCCTCTATTACCTGGCACCCACATCAAGGTAACCTTGTTGTGTTTTGCCAGCTCGATGAGGTTCTGGAGGCAGTCCCAGACCAGTTCAGACTTCATCTGTGTAGATTTGAGGGCTTTGATAGCACTCTGACTGTCAGATAGAATGTAGATGTGTTTTTTCCTATAACCATTTTCTTGATTCTCCTGAATGCATACCATAATAAAATGTGTTTCAGCTTGGAATATCGTGGAGTATTTGCCAAGTGGTATTATGTAGTCCCTTCTTGGCCTTACCCCATGTATTCCTGCTCCCGTTCCTTCAACTGTCTTTGAGCCGTCTGTAGACCAGACTATGTCCGCAGTTGATTTTGATTCTATACTCAGGGCCCATCCGGATCCGTCAATTTGTGTTTTGAATGGTTATTCGAATGAGTATAGGGGTTGCATGTAGTCTGAAATCATTTCGAGTTCGTCGATATTGATTACATGAGTGATTTTCCCAGTGTTGTTTGCCTGTCTTTGATTTGTTTTTGGCCACCATGAGAATGAGCCATAAGTTACTCTGGGTCTTATTACCACTGTGTAGACTTGAGTACACATGCTAGCAAGGGAATTCCAATTTCGGCAAGATTTCTCTCGCGTCAACCACAAAACTCAGGCTACGATTGATGGGTAACCGCCGCATCAGGCATGCGCCTCCATATGCTCCTCATGTGACGAGTAGTCGTTCGCATGAGAGTTCGCTGAAGCTACTAAACACGCATTTTCTGTTTCCTTATAGGAATTGAATGTGTGAAGATGTAGACAGGACCGACTGTGCATTTATCGCGGAGCTTGTGTGCATGAATTCATTTTGAACATATAAGCAGCCAGAGCTGTCCCGAAGCATTGTGCTTAGTGTTCGTGAAAGCACTCAAAGCACTTTTTTGAACCAGTGCTCAGTGCTTCGAGCACTTTACGAAAAGTCTTAGTGCTTAGTTATCCTGGAAAGTGAGTTTAAAACTTAATTATATTTCTCTGAATGCAGAAACTCAATGAATAGACTTTGTGCACCCTATTCTATTTAGAAACAGTTATAGGTAAACAAATCATATTCGTATGACTCTCTGTGACTGGGAGAGCCTTCTTACCAGACCAGTCGTCAAAGTGACAGCAATTTCAATTATGTTCTACTAGGATGTCTATAAACCCTGGTGCTTGCACTTATACCTGTAAAAGTTTGGGATCAACTTGGCGACACTTGGCCCACTTGAAAATACCGATTACTAGCGTTTCAGATGGCGCCAATTTCATTTTGGTTTTAATTCAGTAAACTGTAACAACAGACCAAAGAGAGTAAACGTTTTCTGAATAGGAGGTACTAGTAGAATTAATCAGTCATAATAACGTACATGGACATGAGTACAAGTGGCCCACGTAACATACAGAGTGGTCCAATATACATTCAAGAGCCTGTAACCAGAGTGCGGAGTGCGCTAGTCCGCCACTGTCCAGAGATAATGGTGGCCATGACATGTCCATATACGTCACTATGACTCACAAATGATCTTTTATCTCTTTCTATTAGTGTCACCATCGTCTTATGGGGTATAGACTCTCCTACTCAGATTACGTTTACTCTCTTTGATAACAAACCACACATGGTATATTTATTTCCCCAGCTTTCTTTTTGGGGCAAACTGTTCGCGGGTTCTAATTTCAGCTTTGCTATTGGTTGAAAAGTGACATCTGCCAAATTTGACCAATAGCATAGCTAGAATTGGAATCCCCCGAATATTGCACAAAGAAAGCATCGTGTGGTTGTTTTTCGTAGTTTGCACTCTTTGAGTTTGAGGTTAACTGAATGCTAATGTTTATACTCACTATGTACCTACTCATTTGGGTTCACTTATTTCGATGTTGAACCACATTCATATCATTGTGGTGCAACTAGAATATTTTAAAATCATTTCACCAGATAATATTGTTCTTTTGACAGGCGGAGAATTGGAAATGAAATTGTCAGAAAATTTTAAATTCAATGCATACAATATGATGGGCTATGAAAATATCATTATTAGTTCATTCATCAAGATTTGTACTTGCCTTTGGTACTGAATACGGCTGCGTCTTTAGACTGTCCACATAAAATGCAAAAGAGGCCTATTTTACAAAATGTACCTCCACACTGCTTAAAATTGATCACTTCCTCACGCATACCGAACGACGTAATTTTTGAAAGAACCAAATAAAAAATTGAGGTAGGCAAAATTTCAAATCAAGGAAAAATGCATAGACACCGACAAAATAGAAAATATTTTCAGTGTTTCTATTCAATGTGGTGTGTTAATGTGTTTAGGGTCCAATTCTATTCATAATTGGTATGTGGAAGATCATTATTTTGTTAAAAAAAACAGGAATTCGAAATGGCGGCTCCGATAAGACTGACGTGTGTTCTATTATTGATGATCCAAATCTATTCAAAATTGCTATCTGGAGGTTTTTGGGGTCGCAGATTATGATTTCATTGTCAAAATTCAAGATGGAGGATATTCAATATGGCGGACGAGATTTTTTTATTCATTATCCGTTCTGATAAAAATCGGTATGTAGGGTTTTTTGGGGTCGGAAATCATGATTTGTCAAAATTCGATAATTCGAGGAGACAGTTCAAAAATATTCGATATTTTATTAATAACGTTTCCATTCTGAAGTACACTAGCGTGCGAGTCGTATTCATTCCACATTCAATGCCACACGCCACACACAAAATAATTTATCATACGGGCAACGCATGCGTTTTATATAATTATTCTGTTTCCATTGTTGTTCTGGATTCAATTCAACGTGATTAATCCAAAAATACAAAAACTTTTTTTGTTTATTTAGACCCAATTCTATATCAATACAATTATAGTTTGAAAAAAATTAAAAAACACGCATATATGGCAATAAGGACTAAAAAGTTGAAAATAATAAAATTGAAGTAATTGACCAAGAAATTTTCTTTTTTGTAATAAAGCGTGAGGTGCTTGATATCATGTTATCTTTATATTATTATGAGAAGTGAGTGAAGAGCACCCATGCTTTTTTTATTCAAAAGAAAATTTTGTGGTCAATAACTTTATTGTTATTATTTCCAACTTTTTTGTTTCTTCAGTTTTTTCATACTATAATCTTATTCTTTAATTTTCAGTCCATATTGCTACAGAAGACTGAAAAAGACTACGGAAGAAAAACTCTTCGATTGATTTATCACATGAGATGGAAGACTGAGACATTTTTATACGAAATCTGTATTAATAATTATTAACATCATAAACGTACCAAAACCTACATAAAACCTTAGTTACTCATAATATATTAGTTATCATCATTTAATAGGTTAGTTACGAAAGCATAATACGTTAGATACCAAATAATATTAGAACTAGTTTTCATGAACATGTAAAACAATATTTTGACAGTTTTCAAATTTGATGGATACACCTTTGCCTTTAGCGTCCACGATCATCAGAGAGTTTTGCGAAATACGCCAGCAACACCGTTTCTTCTGCACCTTGAACATGTACTTTGTTTCGCCACTCACAAAACTGCCGATATTCTTTTTCATAATGGATTTTAGATTTGTCCGGAAGCAAGTTCAACCTCATAGTGTTTGCTGCAGCTAATATATCGTCAGGAATATCAAAATCTTGCATGATTTTAATGATGACTTTTTGAAATGCCAAAATGAAATGACATAAAACCTTGTTGCTTTTATTTTCGCATCGCGGTTGTCAATGATACGATAAAGCTTTGGATGTAACTCGATTATTAGCGATTTAACACCGTTTCGGACATTGTGGGTGACTCGGCTGTCGCCTCGTCACCTAGCAATGTCCTCGACTATTATAAATCGCATAATAATCTCGTTATATTAGTAGTTATAATAATAGCCTATGCAGGGTTCCACTTCCACCTCCACCTCCTGGCTCTATCATCAGATCAGCTCCAAGATACCAAATTACAGTATTGTCATCCAAACTACATATAAATACCAAGTTCCATTTCGATACGAAAGTTAGAAGTGGATTGAAATTTACTTCCAAAATTTGATTACTTTGTTTGTTATTCACAAGTGAAGCTAATAAAAGCGATAATTACAAAATTCACCCGCCATCTTGAATTTATGAATTTTGACAATGAATTCATAATCTCTGACCCCGAAAACTCCCACATACCAGTTTTAAATCGAATCGGACCATAAACACAAATCTCGTCAGCCATCTTGGAGCCGTCATTTTATTTTTTTCTTTAACAAAAATTCAATAATGCATTGTCACTGGAACTATGAACACCTGTCGAATTTCACGTTAATCGGACAACTAGAAAAAGGTCAAATTTAACTTGTAAAATTTGATTTCATTGTTGGTTGGTTGGTTGGTTGGAAGCTGACGAGCCAGAGACAGGGTTGGCACTTAGCTTCCCTTGACACTGCGACCAGCTGGGGTCTATTGTATCACTCTGTCGTCAGTGGTTCCTCATTCAAACAGGTTTGTGCCTTTAATTAGGTTTAGAAGCCTGTTGATAAGGTTCTTCGGATTCATGCCTGTTTCCGGGCTAATCTCTCCAAAGGTTCTGTGTCGCCTACTACTTAGGGCGTCACAGTCGAAGATTGAAAGACAAGAGTTAGACCCGAGGCCTCCTCTTGTCTCTTGATGACAAGCCATTTTTCAGTATCTATCCCCATGTCCTGGGTTTTGATGAGCTGAAGAATCTTTTTGGTTTCCATTTTACCAAATGGCTTTGGAATCCACTCTGTTTCCGGGAGTTTCTCAGTAGGTGTTCGACCATCTGCTGATCCCTCCTCGGTTGGGTTTACGGTTTCTGGTGCCAAGTGTGATTCAACTGGAATCTCCTCGACTTCCATACCCGCTATCGGTGTTGGGTCTTCTTCAACTGGAAGTTCCCCAGGGTTGTTTTTCTGTGTGGTTTCCATTTCGTTCCCACGAGTGTAGGGGAAAGGGTCGTCCACACCTGCGGTGCCCCCTGCGCAGGTGTAAGGCAGATTACTCTGGGAGGTCGCCATGTATCCCAGAGGCTCCGTTGTGATACCTGTCTGGCTCAGGTATCATCCATCCCTCGGCACGGGTCGCTTAACGCCTTGGATTAAGCCATGTTGTGGTGGCATTTGGTTTGAGATTGACTTAGAGATCCGCAGGTTTTGACCATTTCTGTTCATTCCCACTGGATTTTCCTTGTCAACTCCGTTATCCAGCGATACCACTTGGAGGTAGCCACCTAAGTTTCCGCAACCCATCTTCATCTCTCGTAGGAGGTGAACATGTGTTGACGCAAACTACTCGCCCCATTGTTGGTTACAAGTGAAGCTAATAAAAGCGTGTTAAAAAGAAACTAAAGTGCCTAACAGTCTCATCCTTTCAGAAAGTGCTTAGTGCCTAGTGCTCGCTGAGTGCAATTACATTCTGGAAGTGCTTAGTAAGTGCTTAGTAAGTGCAGTGAATATGCCCATGTTAAGCGAAATCCTTGATAAAAATTAAAAATGCAAAATATTCAATTCGGGTTTTATATAAAGCGTACCTTTGAAACCAAAGAAGTGATGTTTGGACAGTAATGGATGATTTATTCTTTGATATTTTTTTATACCATTTTTTTTTAGGTTAGTCTCACTGGGCATATTACCAACCCTGTCGTTAATATGCCCATGGCATGTTCTTAATGTGCCCAATGATAAATTATATCAAGATCAAAACAACATATTTATATGGCAAGAATATTTATTTGGAAAAACAAATTGAATGATGACAACAAACTAAACAAACCCAAAATTCTAATTTACCTGAAAAATTGAACTTGAAACTTTACACTGGTGGGTAGATATCACTTAGTACTGAGAGTACAAAGAGTAATTATCAGAATAATAACAAAGCCTATTTTAAAAATATATAAATTATTCTTAATCTAAGGAAACTCTTTGAAAAACACAACAAAAAAACCCTAATATCTCTGAGACTTTCTACTAACAACAGTCTGAATGAATAAAAACTGTCTTATCAGCTTTGGTAAGTCGACGCACTCTTCATGATAATAAACCAAACAAACTGAGCCCAACCGCATATCTTTTTTTACAGCTTCTTGGCAAGCTTCGCAGTACCACGATTCTTTGTATTTTGTTCTTTCTGCTTGATCTTTGGTCTTTGCAATGGCTTGTTTTGCTTTGCTAGATTTTGTTGTTCTGGTGGAAAAAACTTATTTTTCCACGATAAGCGCTTTGCTGTTGATTGCTTTTTTCTTTCTAGTTGTTTTTGGGAAATCTTTGTATGGTGTCTCCAACATTTCAGTAAAACTCGTGTTGAGGATAATTTTTTCTTCATTTTTTTTTGTGTTATTTTTTCCGGCTTCAGGCTGTTCTTCTGATTTCTTATGCCCATTATCTTTACTAAGTCTTTTATAAAGAATGCGTTCATTTGTAGTATTTTCAGGTACTTCAATATTTTTCATTGGCTTCTGGGCTTCTGCATTAATTTTTGAACTTTTTAATGTCTCTTGTTCTTTGACGTTTGACCTTGTAGCCTCTTCGTCATCCGATGGTGCCTCATCTTCAGGAGTCTCGCTATATGAAGTCATGTAATCATCTGTTGATGAGGAGCTATTTGATGACGACCATTCCCTCTTACTTTGGCATATAGGTTTGGTTGGGTAATTGGAGATCTTCAATGGGGGAGTTTTTTCTATGGAGCTGTGATTAGTCCTCTGTTGTAGTTCTCAAGGCCAGGTTGGGGTGTGGTTTCCCCTCTGAAGTCTTGGTTTTCCGTTAGTCTGCTGCTTCCTTCCACGGTATTGTCTTCCAAAACTTTTCGTTCCATTAAAATGCTAGGAGCAAAGGTCACGTCGGGACTAGCATGTGGATTGTACGGATATATACCCGTAGCAGAGAAACCTGATATTAAATTTTATGGGGTTACTGCCTTGTCCCAAACGATAGTAAAGAGCTCTCCAAACTTCTGTTTAGTTATGGCTCGGTCTCTGTGACGAGTCCAGTATAAAAGAACCTGTTCATCCGAATGGTGCTCGAATGATTTGAACACAGCCTTGTCCATTGGCTGGAGCTCGTGTGTTGTATTACTCGGTAGGCATGAAAGGGTGATACCTTAAGAATCTGCAGTGTCAACAATAGGAGGATCCAAATGGCAAGATGCGCCATCAAATATCAGAAGGCAATTTCCTGGTAGTTTATATTTTCCAAAGTGCTTGATCCATCCGTTAAATGTTCCAATTGTCATGCTTGCTTTCTTCGTTATGAGTGCCAGAGTGCCTGGTGGCAAGTTGTTACAGCATTCGCGTTTCATCCTTTGACCTTCAAATAGAACTGCTGGGGGAATCCCAAGTAACAACAGTAACATTCTCCGCATGTTTTGGTGCCACTAGGTGGACCCTTTTCGCTTCCTTTTTAGAAAGGATAGTTTGCTGGTGATGCAACGTTAACCTGCAAATTATACATTCTTTCAGGTTTATCCATTGAGTCAAGTTCTAAAAGCACTGTTTGGAGCTTCTCAAAATAATCAGATTCAATATGTTTGTTGAGCTTTTGTGCTCTTGCCGGGTTCATGTTCTGGGCCTTTCTAGTATTAATCTCTGGGTGTCTCTTTTCAAAAACGCTTTTAACCATTGACGGCCAGCTAGGAGCCTTTTTTGTGAAAACATGTTAGATAAACCGTTCAACTGACAATAGTTGAAAACACATTTGCGAAGCATTCGTTTCGTAAGAGGGTAACCCACCTGCGCCAGTCTGATAATTCGGGCCGCTAATTCTCTTTCTTGGTCTTCATTCAGAACACTTTTCCTGTCAAGTAATTGTTTTAGGGTAGTGTTTTTGTTCATGTAACGATTGAGAGTCCTTCGTGGTATTTTATACAGCTTAGAAGCTGAGTTTTTCGACTCCCCATTTTGTCTAGCTCTTATGGCGCGCTTGAGGTCTTTTTCCGTCCACTGAGACCGAATTCCTCTTGCTTTGTAAGGTGACATCTGTAAAACAAAAATTTGAATCAGTAGTTATTCAATAAGTATGAACCAAAGGTAATATGCCCATAGGGCCGATGGGGGTATTAGCGACAGAATCAGAAAATGCATCTTAAGAGTTGTTAACAGTAATTTATAATTTTTTTTATTGAAGGTAGTATACTAAAACAATGCTAAAAAGGCATATTTTAAAATGCTGAACTTACAGTTATTGTAAACAAACATACACAATATTTACACTCTATTGAAGCACGTTTTATTTTTATAATCGATAACGCCAAAAACGTATGTCTTTCCTTCAACCTCTCTGGAGAGACTAACAAACACAGATTTGGCTCGTAGCGCTGTAAGTACGGAATATTGAAGTGTTGACCGCCATCTATAAGCAAATAAGCTGGACTGTTTAAAATTGCACCGGGTGAGCATATTACCAGCATGGGCATATTCACCGCACCTACAGTACTGTGAAATATTCGTAACGGTATAGACTACAAATATTGAAGTCTTCCATGTTTCAGCTTATTTGTTCCCGCGGTCTGACGAATATTTTCAGTACTTTCATTCATTGGTACTTTTTCCCCGAGTAATATAAAGTCTACCCAAGAATACTTGATATTTAGCGCATTCGCTCTCTGTCATTTATATTTTTAGTTCCTAATTTGTAGCCATAGTGATAAAAGTTGTAAACTCACGAATAATCAATATTTCGTATATTTCCATAAAATTCGCCTTCATAATAGGTAGGAGGGGACTGTATACAGGAAAATTTGTCCACGTTGAGCTCTGGCTTTTGATTTATGACCCGGAAAATGGGGTTTCCATTGTACACACGAAATTATTAGGTATAGAGGAAGTCATTGCAAATTACATGTAATCGTGAATAATGAAGTGTATGATTAATTTACGATCGGGATGGAACTGTGCCATTCAATAGAGGAGTAATTCCTTGGAAAAGCGAATATGTCTTGAGCAATATTTTCCCTGAGTTTATGAAAATAGCAATTTGAGTAGGAAGTCCTAAAAATATTTTTTTTGGAAGAGTACACAATAATTGTTGTTTCCTGAAAGTAAAAACAAAACTGTCGGTCCTTTTTTTCCTACAAACGTGATTTTTTGTTGAAATTACCTCAAACATTAGGGAGGTTTTATAGTCTGCTTCCCTAATAAATTTGTTGATCTGTTCGCTGCTGAAGACTTTTGATTTCTTTGATTCATAACCAACATTCTTCATTTCAAGAAACGCATTAACCTTCGGAAACGTGGCTATGTTTACAATATTTTTCAATAAAATGGTACTTTCCAGCATAGAGTACATGCTCCACAGGGTTGAGGATTTAACAATTTCTGATTTTCGTGCAAAATAAGCCAAAATTACGTCCTCTGTAATTTTGTAATTTGTATTGATATATTTTGTGAATAAATTCTTAAAGTTTTCGTACCTGAACTTTAATTTTCTAGGTAACAATCATGCTGTAGCAACAGCTGTTTCATTCGAAATTCTGCCTGACACATGTTCAAACTCGCTTTAACTGCTGCTTTCTATTATTTAGTGCGCTGTGTCCGCATTCAGGACAAGCGGCATTTCGGGAGTATAGATTCGAGATACCATATATTTTTATTATAAAATATATTATTTTAAGCCGTTCTTATTGTGTTGTTTCTGAACTAGTGACTGACGTCTCTGCTGCTTTCTATTATTTATTGTAATAATCGCCACAATGAAGACTAGCTAGACGCTGTGGTGTCACTTAATAAAAAATTGCACAAGTAACCCTCTCACCACACTTACCCACTTCACACCTATATGAGCATTTTGATAACCATACCATAAGACAGAAATGATAGTCAGTGACTCATTCTTAGCTCGATCGTTCAGTGTTGAAACCTCCGCGCCGCCGTCGATGAATATCAGTACAATTACTAAACTCGACCACGAACTTTCGTTGAAATAGAGACTGCTTCAAATGCTCCGTAAGCTCTATTGCACGGGCTGAAATAAATTTGTCACCGGTGCGCTGTGTCCGCATTTAGAACAAGCGGCTTTTTGGGAGAAAAGATTCGGGATTCAATAGATTTTAATTATAAAATATATTATGTTAAGCTGTTCTCATTGTGTTGTTTCTGAATTAGTGACTGACGTAACTTCTGCTTTCTATTATTTATTGGAATAATTGCCACAATAACTTTTAAAAAGCAAAATGTCAACTATTTCAATGAAAACTAGCCAGACGCTGTGATGTCACACAATCAAAAATTGCACAAGTAACCCTTTCACCACACTAAGAAATGGGGATTTGAATAGTCATTGGCAATAAACGAATTTAGAGAATATGGCAGAACACTAGTGTATTTGGATGGAACTTGGTTCGATACACACGATATTCTAAACAAAAGTTGGGTAGAATCATCTGACTTCTGCCAAACCAATGCGCCGTCTAATAAAGGAGAACACATTACGATAAATCACGCAGGAACCGAAAATGGTTTTATACCAAATGCGTTGTCTTTATCGGCAAAGAATATTAAGGACTCTTTAGTCGATTATCATGATGATACCACAGCCGAATTATTTGAGGACTGGTTCCAAAATAAACTGATACCAAATATTCCACCCAACAGTATCATCGTCACCACAGTCGAAGACTAGATAAAGCACGGTGTTCAAATGACACCAAAGCCACTATACAAGAATATATGTTGAATAATGATATGTACTATGAGGAAAAGTACACAGTCAAACAGTAACTAGAAGTTTTACGCAGTTATTCGATAAAGAAGAAATATTTTTGTGATTCATTGGCTGAAAGCTTGGGACATACGGTACTCAGAATTCCTCCTTATCACTGTATGTTTAACCCAATTGAACATACAGTGCTAGTCAAAAGTCCCCTCCCCCCCTCGTATCTTTTGAACGGGTATACTTATAATAATGAAATTTGGAGGGTGGAAATAAACGGATGTAGGCTTCTCAACTAGTCATAACAGGTGACGCAATAGTCATAAATGACGTCACAAGGCCACTGTGACCAATAATTTTAAATGGGACCCTATGGCAAGTGACAGCTCGTTTGAAAGGTATTGAAAATACCTATTCAGTCATACCAATTTTGTTTGGGTTTCGGCTGATTTTGATTGATAAATTGAAGAAATACGAAAATTATAGTTTCGCATTTAATTAATAATGATTTTAAAGTACGCCTCTGGTTAATTGTCAAAAAGGTTGACGTTTTTGAATTCTCTACTTGTCAAAAGTGTTTATACCTTGAAAATTTACCTAACCTATTGTTTAACGAGACGTTTAAGTGTTTACATAGGCAAAATGGTACGTACTGTAGCCGACAAAGTAGCAGCTATCTTAATAATTGGTGAATGTAGAAACAATTTCCATGCAGCGGAACGACTGTTTAATGAGAGGTACCCCGATCGCCCTATATCGAGGGTTTATTTGAGGGAGCTTCTTCGGAAGTTTGAAGCATCAGGTAGTGTTCAAGATGCCAAACGATCTGGTCGACCAACAATTAGTGATGACAAAAAAATTGACATAATTGGAGAAATGGTAGTAAACCCTACTTCTTCCACAGCCCAAGTTGCGTCTATCTGTGAAGTCAGTCAAAGGACAGTACATAGGGTGTTGGCTGAAAACAAATTTCATCCATACAAATTAAAAATGGTGCACCAACTTTCAGATGATGACCCCGACCGAAGACTAGAATTCTGTGAAACTATGTCCAATAAAATGAACCAACAACCAGGCTACATACAGACAATTTGTTTTAGTGACGAAAGTACTTTCTTTCTCAATGGAAATGTTAACACTCAAAATGTGAGGTATTGGAGTGACACAAATCCTCACATCTTTCGTGAAAAACATACTCAATTTCCAGAAAAAGTAAATGTTTGGGCAGGTATTTTGGGAAACCACATAGTTGGGCCTCTTTTTCAATGCTAACTTAACCGGTGAATTGTATCTGGAGATGTTACAAAATGATATTGAGGCGTTAATTCTTGAAATTCTAGAAGATAATCCAGATGAATTCGACAACTTGGAAATAACGTTTCAACAAGATGGTGCTCCTGCACACTATTACGGTGCAGTAAGACGTTACCTAGATGAAGAATATCGTGGTAGATGGATTGGACGACGAGGTTCGATCGAATGGCCAGCTCGGTCACCGGACCTTACACCATTAGATTTTTTTCTATGGGGTACTTGAAATCTAAGGTTTACGCTACAGCACCTGACAGTATTGCTATTCTGAAACAACGAATTGTTGAAGAATGTAGGGCAATTTCCGCTGACACACTGGGACGAGTACGACAAGAGTTTAGCAATAGGATGCATTACTGCCAGGAAGTAGATGGAGCACATTTTGAACACTTATTATAAGAACTGGTTCTTAAATCTTTATTAATTAAATGCGAAACTATAATTTTCGTATTTCTTCAATTTATCAATCAAAATCAGCCGAAACCCAAACAAAATTGGTATGACTGAATAGGTATTTTCAATACCTTTCAAACGAGCTGTCACTTGCCATAGGGTCCCATTTAAAATTATTGGTCACAGTGGCCTTGTGACGTCATTTATGACTATTGCGTCACCTGTTATGACCAGTTGAGAAGCCTACATCCGTTTATTTCCACCCTCCAAATTTCATTATTATAAGTATACCCGTTCAAAAGATACGAGGGGGGGAGGGGACTTTTGACTAGCACTGTATATGGCATCAGCTTAAGTCAGCCGTTCGAAGAAATAATACTTCTCCCTCCTTAAGTTCAACTGTGGTAGCTCTCATTCAAACAGAAACTGCAAAGATTCCAGCTGGGCCAAGGTGGAAAATCATATATAGAAAAAATTCCCAAAGAAACGTTTATTATTAATTTGGATAACGACAGTGAAACTGATCTTCGTGAGTAATTTTGTTTATAAATACCTTTTATCGAGAAACTGAACTTTTTATAGAGTATAAAGTTTGACATTTTACATTAATTAGGTATATTATATATGAATATATATTATATTTTAATCAAATATATATATATTATCATATATTATATATAAATAAACAATTCTCAATTATATTCAAGCGATTTGTCTTAATAATTCCACCCAATATCATTATACCTCCTATAAAACAAAATTTAATGGCTAGGGCAGGTAAAACTCTGCGTAGAATCCACCGCCTGCTGATAACTCAAGTGGTTGGTGATTTACGACCTTCTTAGATTTCTGGTTCTACCATAATCAGTACTGTAATCACTTATCTCAAGCGTATTCATGCAACAGTCAACATTATACGAGAAATTCTGTTTGAAGATCTCCTTTCTATGTCGGGGTATGGTTACCGTTAAAAATTGACGAGTATTTTAATTGTGTCTCTCCTAAAAAAACGACTTCCTTAAAGTCTCTTTGCAACACTGGATACCAGTTTCATTCTTTTTGAGCCGTTGCATTGAAATATCTAATGTAGGCACAATTTGCTCTTTATACAAGGCATATACTCAGAGTAATAATAAATATAGAGAGGGCTTTCTGTCCTTGTTTTTGAAGCCAACATAAAGTTGTTTATATTTACATTAGTCCTCCCGACTTCAAAAATGGGTAATACCAGATCGGTTATCGTCGGGTTTTCATATATCGGTGTTTCGTTTTTCGTCGGCATTAATTTGTTTGTGCTCGTGTTTACGTTTGTTGATGGCGCCGTGATTATTCTATGTTTGTGCAGTTTTGGAGTTTTTGATGATTGAGTGTATTTTGACTAACAATATATCTTTAGTGTTAATAGTGACTTTGAAAATGGTGAAAACCTGCATTGTTTGTGGATTGTTACAATCCTCGGATGCCGATGTATCATTCCACAGGTAAGCGCCATTGGCGTAACTGAGAATGTGTATATTCTTCTATTCTTAAATATGTCCCCAATAATTTTTGATATAATCAAACAAAAAATATATTTTTATAGGTTTCCTTCTAATAAGAATGTCTTGAAGTTATGGTGTGAGGCACTTCAGCTAGACGGGAACATATTGAAAAAATATTCCTACATTTGTTCCAACCATTTTTCATCAAATGACATTGTTTATTCGCCAGGAAGAACTCTTATCAAGAAAAATGTTATACCAGTTATACAAGTTACTAATGATCCTTCTCAACCTGCACACATCGTAGTAAGGGACAATTCCCCGCAATCTGATAGGGACATGGAAACTAATCAAGGTGAAATGTGAGTAGATAGCCTTACATTTTATTTAATGAGAATTCAAACTTGGATTAATATTTGGGCATTGTACTAATTTTTCATAAATCCATCAAAATTTCAACATTTTTGGGGTCAACAAATCATTTTCATCTATATCAATCGTTATGGCACCGGATTTGATAGAATTTGATGATTGCCAAAACTCAAAGCAGTCTAAGAATAGTTATGCAATGTTGTAGAACGTAAATGTTCCCGTATTATAAGACGACTATAAGAAATGTTTTCTATTGATAAATATTACGTTTGTGATATTGAGAGAAACCGGCAATAATGTCTTCCTTCTGCACCTCAAACTATTCATATAAATGACAATATTTCAGATTGGAAGAATCAGTTTCACCAACCATAGCTCCAGAAGCTATTTTGGAAATTGTGAATGATGAACATGAAGAGAACGAAGAACTAAAAGAAAAGTTAGTTGAATCCAATTATAATGTGAAATATCACTGTGTTATTAAATATGGAAATATGAACTTTTACAAATAATGTTTCAGATTTGAAGAATCATTCTCAACATCTACAGCTTCAGAAGCTTTGTCAGAGATCAGGAAAATTAATCTTATTGAAATACCAAATAAAAAGTGAGTCTATTGTAGTATTATCCAAAATCTTTATAAACTAAACATATTACCATTGTTATAATTACATACAATGTTCCATCTTCATTTTTCGGTAAGGTAGATTATTTTTTCCGTTTTTTTTTATGTTTTTTTCAACTGAAAGAACAATTCAGGATTCAATTGTACTATGTTTTTTTTTTGTAATTTTAAAGTTTGGTAAAATATTTCCCATATAAAACAAATGAGAAAAAGTTTATGTAAACTCTTTTCTTTCATTAGCCAAGAAACTGATGGAACAGAATACAAGAGGAATGTTTTCCCATTGAGTGATATTGATGGGGAGCTTGTGGCTACAACTTCACGAAAACGTTTTTCTGAATCTAACGAATCTGCACCAAGAAAAAGGTATAGTTAGAAAACATATTATTATTTAAATCAAAAATCTTTTTATTATTCTTTCATCCCAGAATTAAGAAGGCCCATCGTTTCATTGGTGATTGGAATTCTGAAGATATGGAGTCTAACGAGAATAGAAAGCAATTTTTCAGAGTTGCTCAAAATAAATTGCACAGCAGAAGAAAAAATCAAAGTCTTCAGCAGAAGAATAGGAGATTGAAGTTCAAAGTGGATTCGTTACAGTCTCTCACAAAATATTTGAGGAGAAGAAATTTCATTTCTGAGCAAGCAGAATCAACATTGAATGTGAGTTTACTTGCATTTTATTGATCCATTTGTTTCATTTATCTGCATTTTCAGGCATCGCTTACGGGATCTGCAAAGGAATTATTCGATCGTATGCTGAAAAAATCTGTTGGGCGCAAATATTCACCAGAATTAAGACAATTTGCATTAACTTTAAATTTCTATTCCACTAAAGCTTACAATTACGTTCGGAACACGTTTTTGAAAAATCTTCCCCACACAAGGACTTTGGCAAAATGGTATCAAACAGTAGATGGTTCACCAGGCTTTTCCCAAGAAGCTTTGGCTGCTCTGAAATTGAAAGTGGCTGCAGCACATGTCACTGGTCAAAAGATTTTGTGTAATCTTGTATTTGATGAGATGTCAATCAGAAAAAGAGTAGAATCAGATGGAAAAAAACTTTATGGCTATGTAGATTTTGGAACAGAAGTTGAAACTGATAATCTAGATGAAGCAAAAGAAGCACTGGTATTCATGCTTGTTGCACTGAACAGTCAGTGGAAAGTACCTGTGGGTTATTTTTTAATCAGTGGGCTGTCAGGTACAGAGAAAGCTAACCTTGTTAAGAATTGTCTTGAATTTGTTCACGATAGTGGTGTTATCGTTACATCAATTACTTTTGATGGAACTTCTACAAATTTAAGTGTAGCTAATGAACTGGGTGGATGCATGAATCCTTCAAAGTTGAAAACATTTTTTTCACACCCTATTACAAATGAAAAAGTTTTTATATTTCTTGACCCAAGTCATATGATCAAGTTGATTAGAAATTGTTTAGGATGTAAAAAAGTATTGAGGGTTCAAGAAATACAAAAAAACAAAATCATTTATGGAAATCCAATAAAATGGGAATTTATTGAAAAGTTATGTGAACTTCAAGAAAGTGAAGGCTTGCATGCAGCTACTAAGTTGAGAAAACGACACATTTTATGGATGAGGGAGAAAATGAAAGTTAAACTTGCTGTTCAAACATTGAGCAAAAGCGTTGCAGAGGCCTTGGACTTTCTGACATTTGATCTCAAATTGGATGATTTTAAAAATTCTACGACTACTTCACATTTCTGTAGATCATTCAATAATCTATTTGATATTTTCAACTCCAGAAATAGACTTACAAAAAACCATTTGAGAAACCTCTATCCTCTGCCACCAAAGAAGAATATTTCGGTTTTTAGATAACTGTATTAAATATATCAGGTCTCTAACAGTAGATTTCATACCAATATTACAATCTAAAAGAAAAACTGGATTTTTGGGATTTCTTGTAAGTATAGAAAGTTTAAAAAATTTATATCGATATAGGGTTGAGGAAAAACAACAACTGAAATATTTGCTCACATATAAGCTGAGTCAAGATCATATAGAAATATTTTTTAGTTGCGTGAGAGCAAAGGGGGGAAACAATAATAATCCTACATCTCGCCAGTTTCAAAACACAATGAAGAGATTATTGATTCACTCAGAAATTAAAGGAAGTGAGAAGGCTAACACCCTCACACTTGATTCATGTTCCATTTTACATTGTTCAAGCTCTCCTCTTCAACATAAGGATGATGGTATAGATAAAGAACTGGACCAGTGGACTGGCGAAACTGATCATGATTATATTGCCTCTAATATCTGGGATTTGACCTTATATGTTCAAGATATTGTTGCCTACACAGCAGGTTTTGTGGTAAAAAAATTTCAAAGTCTGTGAGATGTCTAGATTGCCTCAATGTTCTCACTAGTAATGAACATTTATCTCGATTACAAATGAGAAAAACATATGGAGTTATGGTGAAGGCATCACAATTTGTACTGAGCGTATGTAAAGAGGGAGAAAAATGTTTACGCTCAGTCAAACATAATTCCAATATATTTTCAAAAAAGAATAATTTGAATAACTTTCTCGTACTCAAAACTTTGAAAAATCTTCCTTCTAATATCTATGATTATTTTAAGGAACACTTTTTTGATGAAGAGCCACTTAACAATCATGGGTATCAATTAATTAAATTGATTTTGGATAAATACTTCCAAATTAGATGTCACCACGAGACATCGATTTTGGAAAACTCCCGAGAAGCGAGGGTACGCTCTTTATTAACAAAATCCATATTATTCAAAAATCAATAGTATATTCCTCAAAAATTTCTGCAAATACACCACGAGACATCGATTTTGGAAAACTCCACAATATTAACAGTATTACTGCCAAGCAATTGAAGAAATTAAAATTCAGTCATAAGATACCTGGGACAATGTGTCAACCATTGGTAGCAAGCAATAAGACAATTTTTTGTAATCATTGTATGTATATTTCATATCATTGTATGTAAATAACATTTTAATGGTTCTTAATATAATTTTAGTATGGGAACTAAATAATGTACCTAAAATCAAAGTATAACAAATTACTTTTGTAAACCCTGACATTTGTTTTTTCCTTTGATGGTCGTATCACAAATCAAGATATTGCACATTCATATAAGATGTTTCTGAGTCAGAGTCTTATTGGTATATAAAAGTTTCTCCTTGTTAACAGAGGTTCAAACATAACGATTAAATCACGGTTTATCTGTTCGAACCCCTTCATTAAGCCTATATATACAACAATAACCTGGCCACCTACATAAGTATTTGTGAAATATCTGAAAATATTAAGATATCAATTTTTTTGGACCAAGGCCAGGTTAATTATCCCAAATGATACCCATCAGATTATAGATAGGGACACCTATAATCTGTGCGGTATTCTCTCTCTCTCTATATATATATATATATATATATATATATATATATATATATATATATATATATTAAATCATATCCCCCTATCTTGAAAATTACTTTTACTTTTTATATTCTCAATTCTTGCTATTAGCGAATTCAAACTGAATGGATTGTTTTTGATAACCTGTGATAAAGATATATGTATAATATGTAATACTTCGGTTGTATATTTATATATATATATATATATATATATACAACCGAAGTATTACATAGTTTGAATTCATTAATAGCAAGAATTGAGAATATGAAAAGTAAAAGTAATTTTCAAGATAGGGGAAATGATATATATATATATATATATATATATATATATATATATATATATATATATATATATATATATATATATTAAATCATCATATTGAAAATTACTTTTACTTTTATACTATCAATTCCTTGCTATTAATGAATTCAAACTGAATAGCTTTTTTTTGATAACGTCTGTGATGAAGATATATGCATAATATGTAATACTTTGGTTGTATAAATGCAAACCTCTAGGATTCTCTTTCTGTTACATTTGTATTTATTCGCCGATGTATTGTGTTAGTTACTGTTTATGACTAATGTATTTTCTATGTATATATTTTTTTACTTATATAACGTCATTTATTTATGTAATATATCCATGTTTTATATAAGTCTTGTATTAAATGAAGAATTGATATATATATATATATATATATATATATATATATTTGGTATTCATTGTAGTTATTGAAATGAAATAATTTTGCTTAAGATGGACAAGCAATAGACAAACTTCAATTCATTCAAATGCAAGTTACAGTTGCTAAGTCTCCTGATTATTTTTTGACATTTCTAGAAACCAATGGAAACATTCAAATCATTCATGTACGTTTTGCCAATTAACGCATTATTATACCTAGAAAATTGCCGCGGGAATAATTTGAGGTATTTTGTTTTTATTGTCTGACAACGTATATTTTTAATTTGATGAATGAATCAAAACCGGTTAAGTACATTGTATCATTGGGCGAGGAAATGTGTTTATGATCGTAACATCAAAAAATAATCTATAGAATACCACACGAGAGTTCGATAAAGTAGAAAATAACTGTCCAGATTTCTTTCTCAAACTTGTTGCCATTTGGCGATAGCCACTTGAGCCCGTTGGGCTCTCATGTCTATTGCCCAACAACAAGTTTTCGAAAATCTGTCGAATTATTTTCAATTTACTCTCATTCTCTTGTTATATAACAACTGAAAATAACATAGCAAGGGGCCTGAAGAATACTTGAGCCCGTATGATATCAAAATCTGAATACATCAGCTTTCAATTAGACCAAAATAAGTATAAAGCCGAGAGAGATGACAGCTCGCCGCTTTATTACTGGTCCAAAAAAAATGCATTTTCTACATAATGTAGATCTATATGAGTTCTGTACCGCTTACTAGCTTGTTCTTCAGGAAAATCATTCATATGGGTGTAATAAGCATTTGAAAAACAGAGGGGGCAGATGTAGGTAAATGAGTGCTTTTCCGCAGACTAAAAGAGAGAAACACTGATTCTCATAATTGCCCAATTGATGTTTAGATTAGTCTCTGTTGACTTCTATCGACAGAAATCAATTTGGACTGAAAAATTAAAAAAGGCATGACATCATAGTAAAGCTGAAATTATTACTGCAAAATAATTTATAATACAACTTTTCATTATTTACAGTAATTTACATCCTTTTTATGTTATGGAATCCTGAAATAATATTTTTGAAAAAGTTTTCTATTTGTAGACACACTCCTTGGTATTTCACCAATAAAAATTACATTTGTTATTTCAACTTTATATAATATATATTTAGTTAGATTGGTTCCTCAAGTATGTATAAAGTTATTTCATTTGTTTATATCGCGAAAAAAAAAATTGTTCTTCAATACAATCAATGGCATAATAAATAAATCATATTTTCCTAACTCCATGACACCTTTTTATTTAGTTTACGCACGCCCCTGCCCAGAGGATATGGTAAACAATCCCCTCGATCCCCTTTGCCCATACTCTATAGTGAGTGAGATAGATATTATGGTTGTCTACAAATCCTTTGTTTTTGAATAGCGAGGGCGCCTCTATATTTATTATTACTCTGAGGGCATATATTGTTCTTCGAATTATATCTACATCACAGCCATCTAGTTTCCTCGAACCGCCAGAGTTTTTTCGTTTCTTTCTTTTGAAAATAGGTTAACTTACTATTGAAAACACTGTGGAATACCGTGTTTTTGTTAAAGAGGCACTTTCTTGCACAGCTTGTTCCTTATACATTCCACGTTCCATAAGGGAAGTATAAACATTTATTATAATTTGTTTATCATGAGGGTGTAACGACCACCAGTGCTTCAGGATGAGCCCATAGACGCCACATTTTTCACGACACAAAATCGAATAGACACTTCAAAATAGACACAACGGAATATTAGGTAGTTAATGACTAAATGTTGTTTAACTTTCCCCCTTTTATTTCTGAAATGAGAAAGCGGTCAGTTCTCAAAATAGTCTTGTTTTCCGAATCTGGTAGGTAATTTATTTTGTAACCGTAAATAGACCATTATCGCTATAATCTTGTTAATAACCCTATTAGTACTGAAAGTCTGGTGGCCAGGTAAGTTTTATTATTTATACACATTTGAACATATCCTTGCCAAGGGTTCTGAATCAACCTTACGAGATTTCTTATTATCAAATAAATATAAAAACAAAACTGTCAACAAAAGCCAAAAATAATGGAGATCCCACTATTATCGAAACGCCAAACTATTTCATGAGATATTTTAATCCGGACCTGGGAATCTTTGAAGGGACACACACTCTTATTGGTTCTCTATATTTCGAACAATAGGTAATAATGAGGGTCGGCTAATATTGATTTACGACCTTCTTAGATTTCTGGTTCTACTTTACCTTCGTGAACTACCAAATTAAAACAATAACAGAGCAAACAAAAAGAAACATACATAAAAAAACTCTTCTCTAACACCCATCTTCCTCGTCTCGTATGCTAGTTAGTAGTTGTATGCCAAGATATAGGATTGGTTTTGAGAAGATTTCAGTGGAAGAACAGTTTCTTTCTACCTGCTGAAAAGAGAACTGAACTCTCGTATTTTATTTGTCTTACCAATGTTGCTACTTTTGATTTGTTTGATAATATGAAAGGATGTTCATAAAATCAGATGTGGAATCATCTGCGACTGAAAGATAAACTTCAGTCACTATCTTCCATCGTTTAAGATAACCTCTTGTGGGGTATTCACGTTGAAAAGGGAAACATTCTCAATTAAATATTGAATAGAAATTATTTTTTTTAGTGAATTTAAAAATCCACGATAAAAATGAAATTATTTTTTGTAAATGTCTAACAGAAAACAACATCTTTCCCGGCTAAAGGCACGCTGGACATTGAACTACATCTGATAGATATTCTGAAAGGACCCTAACTCAAAAGAAAGTAGTTGTTTTCTGTGAGACATTCACAAAAAATTACTTCATTTTTATCGAAGATTTTTCAATTCACTAAAAAAACAAAATCCATTCAATATTTAATTGAGAATGTTTCCCGTTTCTACTTTTGTTATGGTGAATAATAAACGTATTAATATCAACTAACTCATATCAAAATCGTTTCTACCACACCTTTTGTAGGGCACAAGTCTATTTGAGTCCCCATTGATTGGATTGATATATCTCTGTCAATAGCTAAACTGTATACCGAAATTCTTATATGTCGTCAAAAAAGTTCATGTTCTGAGAATGTGTTCCAAACACGAACCTCTCAAGTATCGATAAGTGTTTCGATGACTTTTTTCTACAGTATAATAAATTATAATCACGACAAAACACCAAAGTGAGTGAAAATAATGTTTTTCCGTTGTTTTGGCGCGTGAGGCAGCGATTGTACCAGGCGCCAGTTACGCCGGCCTTTGCCGACTTGATTGTCGGAAAAGTTTTCGTGTTCTACATTGATTATACTGCTACACCTGTGAAATTACTTGTTAACATGAACGAGGAACGCTTCGTTTTTTCTTTGAGAGGGAAATTGGTATAGTTTTGATTGATACTCTGCAATGTATATTGTTGGAAAATTTTATAGTCCGGCAAATGAAGTGAAAAGGGGCAATATTATTTGTCATTGTAGATTGTAGGTAGGAGATGGTAATTGGTACCATGAACCAAGAATAGGGAAATAAATTGCCACAGTTTCGGTTGAGATTTTGCAATGTGAATTGAAGGATTATTTTCTGTTTAATATTGTAGATGAGGATCTTACTTATAATGGCACATTCAATCCTCATGTGAGGAGAATTTTTCTATGGAATGGTTTTGATTGAAATGCCACGAGTGTTTCGACTAACATTTTTTGCCCTATAATATTATTGCTCGTTTGGAACGATGGGCCTTTCGTTCGTTCCTTTCTCTCCCCCTCTGTCTGTTTAACACTATCACATTAGATGACGCTACAATAACCATTTTATCTTATGAATAGCTTCATTTTTTCTATACTTGGCAGCGCTACTGTAGAACATCATCACTTTGTTGAACTTATACTAATACAGGATTACTCACCATAACTCCTGAAGTGCAGCACAATAATACCTGTACCAAAGACAAATAAACCTAGTAAGCCCGAAGAGCTGAGACCCATAAATTTACTGCAAGTAATTGAAAAAATTCTAGTGTATGAGCAGCTAGTCGAATACCTAAACGTTAATAATTTGCTGTTTGTTTGCCAATCTGGGTTCCGGCATAATCATTCTACTGAGTCATCTTGCCAATTAATGTGTAATAAGTGGAAAAAGGACATTGATGATAGAAAAATTGTCGTTAGTGTATTTGTAGATCTAAGAAGAGCGTTAGAAACAATAGATGGAACAAAACTGTTATTGAAGTGCATTCGGTATAAGAGGAACAGTACTCAAATGGCTAACAAATTATCTAACAAATAGGCAACATAAAACAAAAATTTATGGTAGTTATTCTGACGAAATAGATAGTATCAACGGGGTTTCTCAGGGGAGTGTGCTTGGGCCATTATTGTTTATACTATATATAAATGATTTACATCTTTACCTACAAAACTCTTTCATCAATCTTTTCGCAGATGACACATTGATTTCCATATCTGGGGAAAACTATAACAACTTGGTTGAATCCATGAATAATGAGTTGGATGTTTTGAATAGTTGGCTCAGGGCCAATACACCTAAGATAAATGCCCAAAAACTAAGTGTATGATATTAGGTAGCAAAATCGATTGTACTAGGATCAATCAAGGAAATTTTGTGTTAAAAATTTATGAGTCTGTAATTATGTATGCAAATGAGATAAAGTACCTTGGCATTCTATTCGACCCTCAACTCAATTTATCTAGGCATATTGATTTTTTATGTTGAACAAATAGGCAAAAAAGTCGGCCACTTTTATAGAATTTGTATAAACCTTTCCCCATGTGTAGAAAAATTGTATATAACACTATCATATACCCACATTTCAATTACTCCATGTCCATATTTCTCTGCTGTTCATCTGCGCAAATACTTCGTTTGCAGCTACTTCAGGATGAAGCAATGCGTATTTTATTACGTTGCAGCGGGTTAACAGCAATAAATGATATGTTAATGAAGCTGAAATTTTTTAATATTTCTCAACTGATCATAGAGTCTGCATTAGTACCGATTTTCAACATTGTAAATAAGCAAGCTCCTTCTTACTTGCAAGAATATATTATCAAAATGGCAGACATTATAATTTGAGGTTCAATGACCAGTTCCACATACAAGGCTTCAATACAAATGCTTTTGAAAAAATCCTCTTCATCGAAGGTTTGAGATTATATAATGATCTACCTTTGCTGGTTAAGACATCAGCAAATGTCAAAATTTTTAAAACAAGGTTAAGAAAAATTTATTTCAATGTATAGGTTATATTTTTTTTATATAAAACTGTTTTATTCAGAATTTTAAAATACAAAAGCAAAGTTTTGAATATAAAATAATATCAAGATGAAAATCTTGATTGAAGCCCGGGACACGAAGTGATGGCGCATTTGCTGTTTTAAGCCCACAACACCATCAGAGTTCAGATCATCAACTTCCTCATAGAAAAGGACACATGCGCCCTTGGAGCTGAGATAATCAATCTTGGAAAATACACGGCAGTCATCGAAGAGGTGCCAACAATTAGAATAAAGGTGTTTGCAATATGCCGTATAGTGTCCATTGGAAATGCTGCCGCTATGATTAGATATGGCGTAGATATTATAAAGAGTATTAATACCATCCTGAGCAGAATATTGTTCCAAATTCAAATTTTGTACCGGGAAACTAATCACATTTTCCAATTTACTGCCATCAGTCGAAGAAACACGTTTTAAATGTATAACTGAAATTTTTGGAAATGTTTGTATACGAATCATCTTTTTGAATTCCCTCTTCATTCCACAAGTTGATTGAACAGTATGGGCTCGCATCATCAGTCAAAGTCTCCTCTTCTGTCAACAGTTCAATACATTGTGTTAAATTCACGACTTCGTTTGGCAAGTCTGGAATAGGGATTGAAAGTACCCAGAAAGGTTCAAAAGTAACGGAGCAGTAATTACAAAATTTCATCTCAATATAGACTTCAGCTGACCGGCAAATGTATCCACAATTTTGGAATTATGAGTAGACAGATATCTTGTCCAAGAAATGGAAGCTTTCTGATTATCATTCGTGATAACAAAATCGTTTGGTGATGGAAGATTCTCTGCACTCGCCTTGTTTGAATCTTTATGTAAACCTACCAGAAGGTATCTTAGAAATTCTTCCAAATCTGCTGGGATCAAAGGAAGGAGCAAAATTTCTGAATATACGGACGAAATGTGAAGTATTCACTATTTTTCGAGAAGAATCAGGACTCCAGATATTTTCCATCAAAGATATGAAAGATTTCACTAAATTTCCTTCCATTCTTGACGTAGTAGTATTTAAATCCCCCATACAGAAACCATTCTTGAAAAATTCCAACAGAACCCTGGTGTTCGAAAGACACTGGATCATGCTATTCATAGAACAGGTATTTCCTACATTCTTCAATCCTCTTAGGACAAATGTAGAAATGGAGTCTCTTGTTGGTATGGCATGCTCACTCATATTTAACGAAGAATCCATAGGTTCATTGTTCCTGTAATTCAAAGAAGGTGATAGAGAAACTGATACTGATTTTTTGGAACGTACTGAGTGATTATCTTTGATAACTGAAATGTATCTCTTAGGAAAATTGGGACGATAAAATAATTCATCCAGTGGATGCGATGGAGGAATTGTACCCATTTCAGGAGAAGAGTTGCCCCTTGGAATTGCTATACTTTTCTATTCTAACTCTATTCCATCTTGTTTACTGTCAACTTTTTCTCAATATGTAATTTGTTCATGTAAGTATAACACTCACCCTTCCCCCCCTCTTGCTTGGGAATATGTGAATATTGGGTGTTTTCTATTGTTGCTTTAACCACGACTGAGGATGAGCTTTTGAAGGTTTGAAACATGTATCATCATCATTAACAATTCTGGGAATAACCCTCTGAGCTTCATCAAACTTGTGGAGATGACACACCCACACCACTTCGAGAATCGGGACGTTAACAGAAATTCCAAGTTATAATAATCATAATATATCACGTCACTACATCGTCGTTTGGAGGAGGGGGAGGGGGCTGGTGCCCTGTAGGACCCGGTTCTGAATATGATGGTGCAGGTGGTGGTTGCTCCAGGAAACCTTCATCTATCTTCTGGTGGTCTGAAAGAGAAATGCATGAACATTACCACAAGCGAACTAACCATCCTGGGGGAGTAGATATAGGCAATATATCCAAGTGATGTTGTGATGGATGACACGTAATCGACATTGGGATCATCAAGATCGTTATACACGAGGTTGCTGCAGTTCCTTTCACAATTGGCACACATCTTCGTGCAGGCCAGTTTTCTTGCATCTGCAGTTCTTCATGCAAGACTTACGGCACCTGCACAACACAAGATGGAGGAGGTTTTCAGGAGCAGGAGGTCAGTAGGAATGGGCTGTAGAATGTTGCTAGTATATTTCCACCTCAATTCCCCAGGAATCTTGGTGGAGGTGTCCTCCCCCAGCCACAGTTGTACCTGCAAATATACTCGCAATAAATGCAAACAAGCAGCAGCCCGTGAGGGGGGAAGAGTAGCGATGTTCAATGACGACTTGTAGGCAGATGTCTCAAACATATTGTATCTGATATTAGTACAAGGCTGTCAAAAACATTTCTTCAGCTTTCATGAGGTCCTCCAAATCTGGCTCAGGGTCTTTGATCACTATAAGGTGGTCTCTCATGTTAGGGTGCTTATTGAGCGTCTTCAGGGCTCTTGTTTTCCATTGCCCGAACGAAGCATACGTCGTATCACACCCGATAACAGATGCATGATGAATATATGCTGAACCAGGAGATGATTGGGGGTGGTGCTTGTTGGTTGTCGTACAGCTTGTTGGGTACTTTCCCTCTTCCAGGTTTGGAAAAATACACGTTGCTGGGCAGCTGTTGAAGACATAGCTGCAGAAACCAACACTTTCACAGCAAATTTCTTCGTGGACCTCTCAATTTTCCCTACAACTTTGAAGGATGTATTTTCTGTATTTCTGTTTTTTCGAGAAATGCGCAGATTATGGGTTATCTTTGAAAAACTGACAAATATGCTATTTTTTGCAGTGGACGTAAATTTCTTCATTTTTCAACTTTCTCTCGATCCTCACATTTGTAGACAAATGTTTCTACTATAACTTTGTATGGAATGGTATTTTCGATAAAATGCATAGTTTCGGGAAAAAACCTGAATACGGTCCGAAAATTTCGTTGTTTCTGCAAATATCTCGGAACGCTCCCCAATGACGTGGAATTTTCTATCGGTATGTTCGTGTCTAGCTTTGATGAAATACTGCTCACAGGTGATCTTAATATAGATAAGTTGGCTTCGGATACTAGCCCTACGAGAAGATTGAAGGGTATCCTGAATTCGTATGCTATAGATCAAGTCACTCGCCTGAGTCCAACAAGTGGAAAAATCCTTGACTTGATTATTTATTCTGAGAAAATCTATCCCAACAATACACTTGCCTATTTGACCATTGCATAGTATCTTGTCGCATAGGATCCACGAATGAAGGTGACAAGCCTTTTCTTTATACATTTCGTGACTTCAAAGCATTTATTCTGAACGAGTTTTTTGTAGATCTTGAACTTATTGACTTTTCACCTATACTTCTATCCGATAATATTGATGACAAAATCAGCATACTCAACGACATCATAACGGCGTTGTTCGATTTCCATGGCCCCTTTAAAAACTATCAGAATTAGTCGACCGAAAGCTTCCTGGATTACTATTGTTATGAAAAAAATGATGCCGCTCAGAGAACGGGTTCTTGGAAGATATATCCATACGAAACGAGTGAGACATTGGATCTACTACAAAGATTTGAGAAATGAAACTCAATACGCCATTCTTAGAGAAAGGAAGGCATAAGTACCCCCATTTCAAAATTAATAACAATGGAAATAATAAAAATTTCTGTAAGGAGCTAAAGAATCTGAGCACTCACACCAAAAATATAACCCGTGTAATTCCGGAGTACCTGAAGAAGCATCAAGCCATCAATGACCGTTTTGTTAACTCTTCTATGAGTGAACAACCGCGTGCAAGCGGTTTCATTAGATCGTGACATTGATGATTTTCTAGACGTGGAGAACGGAGTTCCTCAAGGTTCGATACATTTTCATCCTTGCCGGAAGGTATGAGTTTTCTTAGAGGTTTGGTTCAAGTTCGAGGAAGACCTGATGATTGGGAAACCATGAAACAGCTGTAGGCGGATGGTGGGCTCCCTTGCAATTGAAACAAAGCCCTATTTCTTTATTATATATATATATATATATATATATATATATATATATATAAAACTGTATAAATAAAAAAACAGATATAAATCAACTCAGTGAAATTCACTTGTATCTGTTGACGTTGGATAAAGAGTTAACAAACAACAATCTCACTTAAAATTTTTTCAATTTTTAATCCTACAAAAATAATTATGTTGGTAACATACAACATACAACAACAGTGGTGCCAACTGTTATCAGTCTTAATTTGGTTTTGGCCCATCAGAGGGCATGTCAATTGTCTGTCAGATGTCATGTCAACTACCTGTCAGAAGTACCTAACCTGTTACTTGACACTTCTTCCCACATGGGGAAATTACATTAACCTATAGAAATTGTGATAATCCTCATTTTAATACTCAACTAGTTATTTTGAACTGTATTATATTATCATTCATCCTTCATAATGTGTCAACCATCATATTTAAACACCTGTATAATCATTCTCAACAAAGATGTAACTCATATTCAAACTATTTTTTATTAAACTAACCTTAAATTTTACACTTTTGTAGTCTCCCTGATGATGGAAATAATTAATAACATTTCCGAAAACTTGCACAACCTTTAAAGAGTTCTCTTTTATTTGCTGCAAAACCCCACTATTTACTGGTTCCATCCCTAACTAGTCAGCAACGACTACCCGTTTCTATATATATATATATATATATATATATATATATATATATATATATATATATTTATATATATATATATATATATATATATATATATATATATATATATATATATATATATATATATATATATTTATATATATATATATATATAAATTTAGAAATAACGACTGAAAATTGGTATGAACAGTCAGCACAAGTGTTGAACTATGAAAAACTCTTTAATAAGTTGGACCGAGCTTTCGTTTCAATTTTGAAACTTCTTCAGGGTCCTAAAATATGTAAATTACATTACTGAGAAAAAAAATACTTAAAATGAAGGAAGTACTTACAGTAATCTGAGTGGTTGATTAATGAACATTAACTTAAAAAAAAACCCTAAAATACGTAAATATTTGACGTTTCGAGTAACATTGAAGGATGTGAAATGACAACCTATGATTAATCGTCAGAAAAATATAAAATATGTAGTGGGTGTGTTGAATTTTTATTATATTCTTTGAGAATCATCAGTTTTAATCCATTTGTAAAAGATAACTGTAGATTTTGCTAAGATTTTCGATATCTGTTTTTTTGTTCATATTTTGATTGGATTTATTAATTTCAATCATTTCAAGAAATAATCTTTCAGATAATTTTTTTTCTGAATGTAAAACTTGTGCTTCCTCGAATGATATTTTATGGCCTGTTTCAATGCATGTTGAGCTAATGCACATGATTTCTTGTTGAGTCTTATATCACTTCTGTGAGAGATAATACGATTATTTAAAGTTCTTGAACTTGTACCAATATAGTTCAAATCACAGTTGTTACATGAAAATGAAGGAAGTACTTACAGTAATCTGAGTGGTTGATTAATGAACATTGACTTAAAAAAAAACGTAAAATATGTGAATATTTGTCGGAATGGTGTTATATCTTTGACGTTTCCAGTGACATTTCGAGTGGAATGACAACCTATGATTAATCATAGGAAACTATTGTTTCGAAAAGAGTTATTTTCCAAAACCGATAAGCGTAGAAATCGTAAAACTTGGGAACTTGGGAATGGTAAATTATAGACCAGTCTGACTACTATCAAACTTCTCTAAAATATTAGAAAAAATTCTCAAAATTGGATTCCTTAATTTTTGCAATGAATTCAACTTGTTATTTGAATATCAGTATGGATTCAGGGGGTCTATTCTCGAATGTCGACCAAAATTTGTCGAATTCGACATTTGTCGATGGAAATTGTCGCACAACTTGAAATTGTGGTATTCTCTATTGGTTCCGACATTCAAGTCGTATGAGATAAAAATTGTCGAATAGCATGAGCTGGCAACACCGAATTCACAATTCTCGAATGTGTTCTGTGCAAGGTATCAAGAGGGTGTCCACAGGGTTCTGTCACCCCTATTATGGTTTCTGATGGTCGACGAGCTTCTCACGGAGCTAAAAGAGTCAGGGCTGTACACACAAGCGTATGCGGACGACTTGGTCTTGCTGGCTCAAGACCAACAGGTACACCTGCTGGGAGAATTCATCATGATAGCTCTCAGCAGAGCAGAACAGTGGTGTTCTACTGGAGGGTTGAGAGTCAATCCAGAAGAAGCGGATTTGGTACTCTTTACCAAGAAACGCAAAATAGGAACTCTTCCAGAGATACATTTTTCAGGAAGACAGCTTCCCTACAGAGGGTCGACGAAACACCTCATAGACTCCAAGCTGACCTGGAACGAGCAGATTGAAAATCGCACCGAGAAGGCTATCTGCTCCAACTGAGCATGCAGAAGAGCATTCGGGAAGAGGTGGGGCTTGAAATAAAAAACCCTACACTGGAATATACGGCGATTATTCGCCCGATGCTAACTTACGGGTCCATCGTTTGGTGGACTGGCACCACAAGAAGCATGCCCAGGAATGAACTAGATAAAGTAAAGAGACTGGCTTGCCTTGGAATGACAGGTGCCATGAGGACATCGCCTACCAGAGCTCTAGAAGTTTTGCTAGGACTGCCACTTCTGCACCTAGTCATTGAGCATGAAGCCATGCGTACTGCGTACAGACTCCAATGCACAGGCCAATGAATGGTCATGGAGGCAGACCAAGGACACTCCAATATTTGGAACAAGGCAAAGGAGGGCTATCCAATCTTACAAATGGAAAGAGACAGCATCCTGCTGGTTCTGAATTTCAAAAAAGGACCAAAAATCATCATCCCCACGGGGGACGAATGGAAAGACGCACATCCTTACTGAGTGCCCCACTTTGGTGGACCAGAGGGAGATCACTCTGGGGAGCATAGTTTTGAACCTAGAAGATGTCAAAGAGATTTAGCTGAGGAAGCTGCAGAGTTTCGTCAAAGAAATAGGAATGACCAGCTGATTCTCAGATCACGTGGGCGCACTATGGGTCCAAGTAAAGAGGCCTACGTGCACGGAGTTCTCCGGGACCAGCCCACGACGTGCATAGAAGATGTATTCTGTGCCTATGTGGTTTTGGTTGGAATTTGAAAACGGTTAGAAGTTTCGCTTTACAGTTTTATGCAAACAACATTCCGATTTCGATATTTCAAATATAAGCAGGTACCTCAATTCAATCTGGTTGGTAGGTACTTATGAAAGTGTTTGATAACTCACATTTTCTTCGGAAGGTATTGAGGAAGCCCGATGTCCCTGTTCCACAAATGGTTTCGGGATATCAATCAACTCTCTAGCCAATTCCTTGGTTAATCTGAATGTTTTGATAAACTTTCTATCAGATAAAAGCCTGAATGCATTCCTATATATACCTTGTCTATCTCAAGGCAGTTGATAGTTTCCTTGATTTTCTAAATTGATAAAGAAAATCTGTCAAATATGTCATCTCGCATTCGACATGAAATTGTCGACTGCTCCAGACCACTCTACAAATTGTCTATCGAAAATTTTCGAATGCGACATTTGAGAATGAGAGATTGCGTTTTTTGTTCGACAATGTAGAAATCTCGCATGCGACACAATATGTCACCGTTTGAGAATAGACCCCCAGAGGGGGAAAATCAACGGAATATGCTATTAACCAGTTGACGTCTTATATTTATAAACCTGTGGTAGGAGTCCATTGTATCTCAAAGTGGAGTGGTATGATTTTACGAAGTAGAAAAACTCAAAGTCATCTCCACAATTTAATATCGCAATCGATTAGTTATGTGATGGTGGATCAGTATAAAACCATCGATTAGTACATGTTCCGAACCTCTATTGGTTCATCATCAGCTGAATGTGAAATTTTACAATAAAAGAAGAGAAAGGGGGGTAAACCGTAGTTAGGTAGTGGAGTACAATATGTGTTACTTAGGGTGGGTATTATAAAACTATTTCGACAGATAACTAGAAGTTAACTTGTGGATGACGTCACATGTTATAGTTAACTTCAAAATGTAGCAGTTAACTTTATCGGGTGGAACGGGTGTCGGTTAAAGTTAACTTTGTAGAAAATGGTGGTTTTCGATCGTCGACAATTCTCCTGCTCCTGTCAATATTGCATGAGTCATATAACCTCAAATTTATTGTTTTGATTTTTCGTTTTCGCAAAATGTTAGCAAACGATATCCACGTTATATTTGAGGAACTTTAAACCGATGATGAAGAAGATGCTGTGAATATTGTTGAAGCCCCTCGGCGACAAAGGCTATTTAGGAATCGGTTAGACCATTTCACCTTGTGGAACGAAACAGAATTTAAAAACCGATTTCGACCATCAAGAGAGTCTGTACACTTGTTAATGGGGCACATTGAAGCAAATTTACGGAGACCAACTAATAGGTCAGCATTTCGAGTACCTATTTTAATTATTGTAGAATTATAAATATTTTTATTTTTAGAAATCATCCTCTATCGCCAGTAACACAAGTGTTGATTACACTCAGATTTTTTGCAACTGGTTCGTTCTTGGTAGTTGCTGGAGATTTTGGAGGTATTCACAAGTCAACTGCTAGCAGTGTTATTAGAAAGGTCACAGGGGAAATTGCATTGTTATCGTCGAATGTTCGAATTAAAAATAAAACTAACAAAAACAGTTTTTTATTTCATTTGAAACAAACAAGATGGTGTGAAAATGTGTCCTCATCACCTAGATAAACATATAGTCTTTTTCCCTACTGTATGAATAAACTTCGGTATGTCGAATAATATCTCTTTTTTTTCTTTTTTTTTCTTCTCAACTCTCTTCAAAGGTTCTCTTTTTCACTTTTTTTCTTGGCCACACACACAATAGTCAACAGAATATTCACCAGGTAAACCAGAATTTCATTGAATGTCAACAATCACAAGAGATTCGACAAGTTTTAAGTGTACAATGGCTAGAATCATATAAACATTAATGTTTCGAAAAGTAAACAATGTGTCATCACCTAGATATACATTTATAGCCACCCTTTTTCCATACTGTATGAATAATTTTTGGTATGTCGAAAAAACTCTCTTTTTTTCTCTTCTTAACTCTATTTTCTTTCCTCACAACTCTCTTTGAAGGTTCTCTTTTTCACTTTTATCTTGCCCACAGACGATACAGGAGGATTTTGGGAAGGGACTGGATTCTTCTTCAAGAGCCCATCGTCTGTCTAAAAACTCGCTCAATCCTAGATTAGTCTGCACCAGAACGTTACGTTAATTTTCTCATGGAAAATGATGAAAACTCATTCCAGTTCAACGGGATCGTTTTGCCAAGAGAAAAATTGTAGGTTACCTTTTTGCCTTCTTCTTCTTCTTTTTATTTAAAAAACGGCACCTTTATAAAACTGACATTTCGAAGCTCAAGTTAACTTGACTGATAAAATTAAAGTTAACTTCAAAACACATTTATAATACCGGCCCTTACATGGAGAAGAAGAAATGATGGGTAAAAACATTAATTATATATCACAACAATTTTCAAAACAAACGACAACGAAAGTTCTCCAAACAATTATTATTTCCATTTTTCTTTAACTCTGGGGAGGCTTAAGCCATTAACCAATATAAAAGGAACAAACGACATGTGGAACAATGATCGCAATGAGAAATGAGTGATGAATGACAGCACCCAGCAAAATGAATTGTCAAAACACCACCATGGAGCGATGACAGAAGAACAACATGCACAGAAAATTGGAGAAAAGGAAGGAAATCCAAACCGAATCGAAACGAAGCAAATAATATTCTGTGCAACGAGCTCAATTGTCACCTATCCATATTTGTAACAAATTATATAATCATAACTAAGAGTGAACATGTGTATATCTAATCAAAGAACAATGCGTTTATGACAGACTAATTATTCCAACGAACGCATGAAGTGCGAGACCTCTATAGAGAAAAAGAATACCCTAACACAGAGACAACCAGAATTACACCTGTCCAAAGGAACAGATCTACAATGACATAGAACAATCGGTTTATCGGAGATCAAGGCAAGAAATAAATCTAATGAAACCCAAGGGAATCAAAAAAATGTTGGCAATCAAATTGTACTTGTTCGTTTAGAGAAACAACATTCGGATTGTTTATAGCAGAATGGATCTGAAAAATTTCAAGAAAATTGAGTAGATAACCTTTTTGGCAAACGTGCGAAATATCTAAATCAGTATCAATATCAAAGCTGTGATGGTAATTGAGAATATGGTTAGCAAATGAACTTTTTGTATCATAATCATCTATGTGTGGGTTTCTAGAACTCTCAATTAGTTTAACATGTTCCAAGACTCTTGTTTTAATTTTTCTACTACTCTGTCCGACATATTGGGCAGCGCAATTAGGTTGTGAACTAGAAACTCTGTAGACGCCTGATTTGTTGGCGAGGGGTACTTTATCTTTAGTATTAACGATATTAAGACCAATGACAATACAAGAATTCTCTCACCTAGATCGCCAAAAAAAATATTGAAATTACAAAGATATGGTGAATGCGCTGATTGGTCTCGGCACACCCACCAAAAGTTCGAGAAAACTTCAATCCCATTTGATGAATCGAAAAGTTTTTCTCCCGTAGTCTCTTTTAGTGTAATAAAATTATAGTTAATAAACTAAAAAAACCTGCATATATAGCAATATAGACAAAAAAATTGAAATAATAAGAATAAAGTCATTGACCAAAACATTCCCCCTTTGGGGTGCTCTTTACTTCCTTCTAATAATTATGTTTTTTTTAGTTTTTTTAACCGTCATTATATTGTATTATTCTTATGTTCAGATTTTTTTATTCTCATAGGTTTTGACGTTTCTCCTATGTAAGTTTCACCACGAACACATGGAACACTGTTTACATAATTTTATGAATTTTGTTTTTCATTTATTGATTTTGTTCGACTTAATTCCGATCTGAAGGTATTATGTGTTTTGAGGCCGACGTTGAATAAACATATGTTCTCATATTGAATCGATTATTCTCGACCAGAAATATATGGATTTATATTTGTCTCTGACGGTTGTTATTGAGGGTCTTATTGTTTTTTTTTGAATATGCATTATCTCTAAAAAAATTGTTTAGTGATATCGCAAGTCTCCTTATATGTGAAGTTCATTATACCTTGCCTAAAAAGATATTTGAACCATTAATGAGCTTCCAGTTGTACTCTAAAATACTAAAAGTAAAAAAAAGAATTTCTGACAAGGCAAAAAATAGCCGCTTTTATATTTTGCAGAGAGTGTTTTTTATATCTGAAGAATTCACTGTATGAACGAAGGAAGGCGTCCAAGGGGGGGTTTCCACCCTAATAAATACTTGAATAGTCGATTTTTCTGTGATAGAACAAAATTGCCGCGTTCATAATTGGCAGAGAGTGTTTAATATATCAGAAGAATACACTTTATGAACGACTTCGATTTGGGAGGCGTTCAAGGGATGGTTCCACCCTCTGAATACTTGAAAAATTAATTTTTTTGTGAAGGTAAGAATTAGCCGCGATCATAATTGGCAGGTAGTGTTTTATATATATATATAAATATATATATATATATATATATATATATATATAAATAAATATATATATATATATATATATATATATATATATATATATATATATATAAATATATATATATACATATATATATATAATGAATATGTATGAACGACTTCGATTTGGGGGGCTAAGGGGTGGTTCCACCATCTTGAATATTTGAAAAGAACTATTTTTCAGTGAAGGAAAACAATTGCCGCGTTCATAGTTGACAGATAGTGTTAAATATATCAGAAGAGTACACTGTATGAACGACTTCGACATATTTCGCGGAGGGTGTTTGATACATCTGAAGAATGCAAAAAAATTTTTTGAAGGACAAAAAATGCCACGATCATATTTCGCAGAGAGTGTTTTATATATAAGAAGAGTACACGTATGTACGACTCAGATTTTGGAGGCGTCCAAGGGGTGATCTCACCCCCATGAATATTTTAAAATATCGCTTTTTCCGTAAAGGAAAAAAATAACCGCGTTCATAATTGGCAAAGAGTGTTTTATTCATCAGAAGAGCTGAATGAACGACTTCGATTTGGGAGGCGTCCAAGGGGTGGCTGTATTCCGCGCTCATGGATACTTTGATTTTTCTGTGAACCGTTCCTTCCAAATCGAAGTCGTTCATACAGTGTATTCTGCAGATAAATTAAACACTCTCTGCGCGGCCATTTTTTTCATTCACAGAAAAATCGATTTTTTTCAGTATTTGATAAGATGGAACCATCCCTTGAATGCTTCCAAAATCGTAGTCATCCATACAGTGCATTCTCAGATAATAAAACTCTCTGCGCGGCATTTTTTCTCCACAGAAAAATCGATTTTTTCATGTATTCATGAGGGTGGAACCATCCCTTGGACGCCTCCCAAATCGAAGTCGTTCATACAGTGTACTCTTCCGATATATCTGCCAATTATGAACGCGGCTATTTTTTCCTTCACAGAAAAAAACTTTTTTACTTTTAGTATATTAGAGTCTAGCTGGAAGCTCATTATTGGTTCAAATATATTTTTAGGCAATGTGTATGAATATCACATATAAGGCAACTTGCGGTATCAGTGAGAAACTCATTTCCAATTGTTCAATACTATTTTCAATGTATTTTATTTATAACCGCCGCCACTGGTCGTTGGACTGCTGGAAAGTGGCTGCTTACTTCACACTGGTCTTCCATTTGGCTGTATTTTCAACTATATATCAAGACCTTTGATAAAACAATCACAGAACATAAATACGTTTAAATACCTTATTTTAAGCAATTGGGTCTAATCTTTCTCAAGTACCAGACGTTATCTCCCATCCCTTATTGCTGTTCAAACCAAAAGTGTTTCATCTTCAAATAATGAATTGGCAAATATGTGGCCTGAATATTCCACACACTCACTGACAATATCTACAATATAAAGTGTATTCCTTTGAAATTGAGAAGGCTCTACTCAAATTTTCTGTTGTTGAGCATTAATATTAATTGCAGTCCACATAATTTTTGACATCTGTTTCTGTTTTTTCGGTCAATTGACATCCGGTATAGACTAAAATAAATGACGGAAAGAGACAAAAACTTTGCAATTTAAAATTCCTATTTTAAATATTTACAATTATGATTGAAACACTCAGTTGACTGATAGGGCGGAAGTATTGTTTTATATAAACGTGAAAATTGTAAAATAAGTAGTTGCGAATTTGGAAGGAGGCGCTTAATGTTTCGTGATGACAGTACAAATCATTATAGTTTCACTACTTTCCCATTTTTCCACAAAATTTTCATCTTAACTTGTTGAATTATTTGAACTATTTCAGTCAGCAGGAACAACCAGTACAAAACCAACATCGAAAAGTGTAGCTGAACTTCCTTCCCTACAAAACGGGACCATAGTAGGAAAGACAAGTCTCAGAAGACCCGTGAGGATAACCGCAAACTATCACAGCGATACGATTCCCAAGCGGTCCACTAGGAAATCAAACGCTCCGGATGATGGGACGAACACACGTGCCGTGAGTTTTCTCTCTCAATGCCTCTGCCTTTTTCATTTTGACTTGAATGTATATAATGATTTTGTATAACTATTTTCTCTCACTTCCTCCTTTTCAATAGACTTCAAATTCGACATGTAGTATTGTTTTGCTACCACGTTTCTCACGAACATTACAGGGCAACCTTTCGTGGAATCAGAAGAAATATAAATATGTACTGTGTCTGAGAAAGTACCTACGCACCGTATGAAAAACTACTTCATATTGATTTGTCAATGAAAACTCTTTTTCATGAAAGTTAGTGCTCCTCTGTGTACCAGGGGAATGCAAATATATTATTATGACACCTATTTAAAGTACCCTTCTTGAAATTGTTGGAAAAAGCTACATGGAAAAGATGTTCAGGAGATGTACGCAAATATGAATTTTTATATCTGTAATTTTTTCAAGCAACTTTCATAAAAATCATTATTTTCAAGTTTTTCTTTGAATACCTTTCAACAAGGAATATGGGAATATTGTATTTCAATACATTTTGGAAACACATTCTTCAACTTTCAGAGAATACCTTTGAGAAGCAATCACCATGGTCCCCAATCGGTAGGCATTTTGAAGCTGCAGCAACGGCAATTGGATGGGACGATAAAGAAAAGACTAATGCACTTATTACTGCATGCTTATTTCCTGACCGTAATATTTGTAGAGTTAGTAACTCCTTGGTTCTTTCGGTCCAAAAAGAAAATCTTCTATTGAAAAATATTCATTTTACGACGTACGTTTCGGCTATACATAAGCCATTTTCAAGTTCTACAAAAAATTGAGGTGTTATTAAAATTGTAACAAAAGGAGAAACAGAATTACTAACATGAACAAAACGAGGTTAAAATGATCAGCATGTTGATGTCTTAGTCGGTAGTTGTAGAATGTGAATACAGATGTTTATCGTTGTTGAAAAAACGTAGTTGAAAAGAAAAACTATGAATTACCGAAATTGCTGTATACGGGGTTACAGTATCATATACATATATGAGGTGATTCGGAAAAATGTAAATTTAAGATAGATGTGATTAATTTATCAAATTGATGTAAATTGTGGACAAATTTTGAATGTCATTTCGGTTATTCACTGACTTTTGATCTTTTTTAATATAAAGCATTTCAAGTACCATTCTTTTGTGGTAGTCGCTTTCAGAAGCTAGAACCTTGTCATTGTTGTAGTTGGATTGATGAAGTTTTTCTAGAGAGTGAGTGAGAGGACAGAGGATTCAGCTTTATTATTTATGACAGTGTTTCTATGGTTTGAGATCCGTTTATGAAGATATTGTTCAGCCTGGCCAATATATGTTCCGTCCCAATCTTCAAAATTTATTTTGTAAATAACATCGTTTTTTCCCCGACTCTGTTTCTGGCCTTAATTTCGAGAAGTATTTTGAACTATCATTATTTGGTTTGTGAGTTATTTTGACGTAATGTTTTTCTAATACTTTCTGGATACTTTCCCTTTGATATAGGGCAGTGATATATGGTTCGTTTTTTCTTTAGGTAGTTTTATAATATTGGTGTTAAATATTTTGTGTATTTGTTTTTTGATGATTGGTTCAAAAAATGTTGGTGGGTAATTATTTGCGATGGAATCTTCTTTTACTGTTTTCAGATTTTTGGGTCTGTTTTTGCCATAAGCTAATCTTATGTCAACGTTTTTTTTTATAATTAATTGGTGTATTTGAGTCATAATGTGAGCAGACATTCTTCTTAAACCAATCAGTTCCTATGTCACCGCCTGGAGTATAACTAAGGTTGATATCTAAGAGGTTAATTGAGTGTTGTAACATCCTGTAGGTGTTATTTTTCTGTTTTTTTTATTGGTCCCAGGGTAAGTTATTTCAAATTTTGATTCATAATTCATTATTCCAGTTTCTTGGATGGAATTACTATGAAACAGGGAGCTCATACTGCGAAATACATAAATGGGTCGTCGGGGATATAAAAAAATATATTTCTGTCAAGCAGACGAGTTCATTCATTTTGGGAGTCATTGCCAGTTACAGATATGCAACATTGTAACTGTTTTTTAGTCTGGAAATGTTAAACAAAGCCTCATTGACACACCCGGATAAACTGTCGAATTGGCAATATACACGGGTCGCGAAATATATTCGCTGCAACGACAAATTGGACTTAGCCAATCAGATTACGACTTGGCGCTTCGCTTCTTTTTTAGAATGGAAAAATATTAACAGGTCTAGGGGAGTCTTTCCGCGAACCTAGAGGGGTTCGTACGGGTTCCAACGCGGGCGTGAGTCCTTCGGGAGAGCCCAAGTTTTTGGTTTTACCAGAAACTATATCGAAGAAATTCGCCCTCCGATATATAATGGTTCCGCGGCAGGAACTATCGCGGGTAGATGTCGTAAACTTCATTTTAATCGTCAGTTCGGAAGACGAGTGTGTTTAAATTGGAAATATGATTCGAGTGTCCACAGACGGCTACAAGGGAAATAGGAATTATATTCGAGACTAGGAGAAACATGGGAATTACAGGGGTAAGTCGCTGGCTTAAGTTGAAAATCTAACTTGATGCATAGATTTCAACTATTGATTCACGGGGTGAACCTCATGTACAATGAATACCAGATTAGGGGTATACATAACAGGGTATATTGGGGGTTCGTCTATTAAATTTGAGACTAACCGAAGACGATCACAATTTTTATTAATTTGGGAAAAACGGAAGTTAGTTACGTGGGTAACAATAAACTATGAGAGCCACGGGGAGAAACCGGTTCTATATTTCGATAATAGGAAATCACTATATATATATATATATATATATATATATATATATATATATCGGATAGATGAGCCCCCTTTTATTTTAGAACAGATATGTAATCTTTTCAAACTATTGTTGTTGTTCTTTTATTCTCTAAAGGAGATTGATTTTTTTTTAGTTTACATTTTATATCAGGATTGACCATTTTTTTTATTCGACAAGCGTCGAGCTGTATTATAGTTTTACCTTTATTTTTGTTGTTGTTAATAGATGTATTGAAGTTAATTTGTGTGTATTATTTTCTAAACCGAAGTTGAGGAAAGGGAAATTGAATTCAATTGAGAGGCAAAAGTCAATTATTAAGTTATATTATCACTTGAATAGAAGTCCCTTGAGACAAAAAGTACTAATTTTTATATAAAGAAGTTATTCAAAAGCAAGACCTCCGCATACTAAGCCGAGGGCATGAATCCAAGTCCGACGGACCAGTGGTAAAACAAAATATCAGTGCCTTACATTATAATATAGAAACACTCTATCAAAATTAGTGTTGTGTGTAGAAAAATCCATTTTTCTACATACACCCTGGTGACAATAGCTGCTCTTATAATATGTAAAATATTATACGTAGAAACATTTTGGACAAAGAGAGTGTGACTATTCTTTACACGAGGGGTTGAGATAATATAAGTAAGTATGGGAAATTCCATTATGTTATCAAATCTTTCGATATATTTTTCGGTTGGAAAAATATTGAGAATTATCGGCAAAATAGTTTTTCTTTAGAATTTAGTTTTTTCTTCAAAAAATTAAAATAAAGACAAGTCACATAGTATAGTGGCTTGTTTTACAGTGTTGTTGGTCCTTTCCAACAGAAAATTGTATACGAGGGTGGAAATAGTTGAAGGCCTGGTGGGTGTATTCTAATTTATTGATAGGAATGCATGATACGCAGTCATCAACGTATCTTTTGTAAAAATAGGGGACATAGTCCAAACCGGCAATAACTTCATTTTTAACCGACGAAATCAAAAAGAAGGAGGTTCTGTAGTCGACGCGTATATTTTTTTTATGTATGACCACGCATAACTTTTTACTGAGACATCCGATTCCAATAATTCTTTTTTCAATGGATGGGGTGCACTTCGAAGTTGGTCTCATTTGAATTTGAAAGACGAAATCCACCCCTAAGGGTAGCAAAATGAAGGATATTGATCACTCACCCTCTGAATTCTGGTCATATCATCGATTCAATGAGGCATAACTTTGTACTGGGTTCTTCGATTTGGATGATTGTTTTTTTATTAGATGGGGTAGTTTATCATTTTTGGATTTCGAATGGAGTTATCCACCCCTACGGATAGAAAAATAGGGGATAATTGATTTTTTCCTTGTGAACATTAGCACACATATGTAGAAAAACAATGACAGATCGCTACTGTCATTATTTTTGTTCTCCTACATCCGTCACAATAATTATATTCTATAAGAGGATGGAATGGTATACAAAGTAATGAAATGAACTAACCAGAACAACAAAAATAATTCATATTACAACAAATAGTAATTGTAGATAATCATATCATTCAACTGGTAATAGTTGAAGTAAGGTGGGTAAGTAAGTATTTTGGAAGTAATCAAAAAACAAGTGGGTAGTGATTAGTAGATTCCAGCCACAAAAAATTGAAACATAAAAAACTTTTAAACAAAAAATTAAACCGACGAAATACGGAACTGAAAAGTAAAAAATAAAATAAACCTCCTTAGTCTCAATAACTAAGCTCCTAGTAATGTGAGTAACTAATTTTGAGTCGGCGCCAAACAAACAATCAACGAAGATCATTAAATTACTTCAAAAAAATTATCAGATTGTCACCGCGCAACTCGATACCATCATTTTACGCCTTACCTAATTCATTTGCTTGTTTGTTTGGCGCCGACTCAAAATAAGTTACTTACATTAGTTTAGGAGCTTAGTTATTGAGACTAAGAGGGTTTATTTTATTTTTTACTTTTCAGTTCCGTATTTCGTCGGTTTAATTTTTTGTTATCCAATAACAAAATGAAAAATTTCAAGAACAAATCATTATTCCAATGAATTATCACGCCAGAAAAACTGAACAATTTCCAGAACAAAACACTAATATCCTCATCCTACAAGGTGACAAATGCAAAAAAAAATATGTTAAAAGAGGAATATGAAAACAAAATGAACAGCTTATTAAGTTATACAAAAAGAACATAAGAATGTCACATCAAAAATGCAAGATATGGTTGATAAACTTGTATTGAAATGGCATATAGCCGAGATAATTGATACTCCAACAGAAAACCGACTAACCTGTTATAATGGACATGCCCCCTATATTTACGGAATACCGAAAATTCATAAAACTAACGTCCCATCACGACCAATTGTAAGTAATATCGGTTCACCAGCATCGACATATCTGCAAATAGCTTCTACAAATTCCAAAACATTCTGAAAACGCACTTTTTACAATTAGAGTACCACTGAATATCTGCCAAGTTGTATCTCAAACAATAGTTTTTCCTATAAATCTTCATCACATATATTTGTATTTCCAATAATTATTTTCTCATAATTATTTTTCTTATAATTCTCATATAATACTAATATTTTTTTTCTTTTATTGTAATTTCTATAACTACTTAGAGGATACATTTTTTTGGGCTAGTCCTGTTTGTATCCCACAATAAATAAATAAATAAATATAACATATCAAAATATCTATCCAGCATCCTCACAAAAATAATTGGTCAAAATACTTACTACGTTAAAGATTCGTGGCATTTCCACCAATTCATAAAATCCCAACACGTTTCAACAAACCACATGCTTGTCTCCTTTGATGTGACCTCTTTGTTCACTAACATAACAACCGATTTTGCAATCCAATGTATCGAGAAAAGATGGCATGAAATAAAAGAAAATATTCTTTTCGGTTAGAGGATTTTGTCGAAGGCGTAAAACTATGCCTAAACACAATATTCTCCATGTACAACAACACTTGCTATTCACAGGTTTTTGGTACAGCTATGGGATCCCCCATTTCCTCTTATATCGCCAATCTGGTAATGGATGAATTGGAAAATGAAGTAAGTGCCGATTTGGACTATGTCCCCTATTTTTACAAAAGATACGTTGATGACTGCGTTTTGTGTATTCCTATCAACAAATTAGAATACACCCACCAGGCCTTCAATTTTTTCCACCCTCGCATACAATTTACTGTTGAAAAGGAACAACAACACTCAATTAACTTCTTAGATATCAACATTAGTTACACTCCAGGCGGTGACATGAACATGATTGGTTTGAGAAGAATGCCTGGTCACAACGCTACTTACATTATGACTCAAATACACCAATTAATGATAAAAAAAGCGTTGTCATAAGTCTAACCGATAGAGCCATTCGATCAGCCAATGGCAAAAACAGTCCCAAAATTCTGAAAACAGTAAAAGAAGTACTCATCGCAAATAATTACTCACCAACATTATTCGAACGAATCATCAAAAAACAAATACAAAAAATATATAACACCAATATTCTAAAACTACCTAAAGAAAAACGAACTAGTTTTCACTATTCTATATCAAAGACACCTCGGAATGTATCCAGAAAGTAGAACATCACGTCAAAATAGCTCACAAACCAAATAATGATAGTACGAAATACTTTTCGAAATCGAGGCCAGAAAAAGAGTCGAGAGAAAAAACAAATGTTATTTATAAAATAAATTGTAAAGATTGCGACGGAACATATATTGGCCAGACTAAAGAATATCTTCATAAACGGATCTCAAACCATGGAAACACTGCCATGAATAATAAAGTTGAATCCTCTGCCCTAGCAAAACCCCTCTCTAGAAAAACTGAATCAATTCTACTACAACAATGTCCATGTTCCAGCTTCTGAAAGCGACTACCACAAAAGAATGGTACTTGAAAGGCTTTATATTAAAGAAGATCAAAACTCAGTGAATAACCGGAATGACATTCGAAATTTGTCCACAATTTACACCAATTTGATAAATTAATCACATCTATCACAAAATTGAATCTTTCCGAATCACCTTATATATGTATATAATACTATAACCCAGTATACAGAAATTTCGCTAATTCATAGGTTTTCTTTCCAAGTACTTTTCATTTTAACAACGATGAACATCTGTATTCACATTTTACAACTATCGACTGAGACAGCAACATGCTGATCATTTTAACCTCGTTTTGTTCATGAGAATAATTCTGTTTCTCCTTTTGTTACAATTTTAATTACACCTCAATTTTTTATAGAACTTGAAAATGGCTTATGTATAGCCGAAACGTACGTCATAAAATAAATATGTGTCAATAAAAGATTTTCTTTTTGGACCGAAAGAACCAAGAAATTACTAACTCTAGTGCACTTATAGTAGATTTGAGGGGACCTGCTTTGGCAACTTTACAGACCATCCCAGATGAACAACATCGCAAGTATGGAGACCTAATTGCTGCTTTAGCATTGAGAAATGACGAACATCGGGAACAGCTGTATCGGACATGGCTGAAAACACGAGTGCAGAAATCTGGTGAATGTACACAGGAGTTTGAAGCAGATGACCGCCTCGGAGGATTTCAAGAATAAGGGACTTTGAAATAAGAAGGTCCCTGAGATTGACAAACTTTGAGGAATGTGGTGGAGCTTTGGTTTGTAGAAGTGACTTTTGATATCTCAAGGCCGAAAGTGAGGGCAATATCGAAGAGCTACCCCAGGAATATACGCAAAGTGACAAAATGATGCTTATGCTGAGCAGAATAATGGAAAAACTGGAACACAGGAACAACAGCACCAATTACCAATAAAGAGGTATTTGCTTCAGATGTGTGAGGGTATCACCACGCTCGTCATCTCCTACCAGGACACCCCACCTTCGTACTCACCTGCGATGACAGGAATATCTAGAAAGTTCTCGGAGAACTGAAATTGGCCAGCATAGGAGAACTCAGAATTAGGAGAACTACCGATAGTGTGACCAGCAGAAGGAGTGCGAACCACAGAAACATCATATGCACTATAGATACTCCGCAACGGTATCCTAGAATCAGACAGGGTGAAACCACTATATCCAATTTCGTCCTACGAACGGTCAATGGCATCGATACGAGGGAAAGCTTCACATCAACTTTCGGAAGACTATCAATGAAATATAGACATAAAAACGTGTTAATTCTTGGGATGGTTTCTCTTCCGATGGTGTGCAGAAAATCATGGAATTTAGAGGACAAGAATTTATTCCAACCACACTTTCACGAAGGCTGATGACATACTACGAACATCGGGAAATTCATGAAACATTTGTCACTGAAGGAATGAATACGAAGCCGCTCTGAAATTCATTGCCAAGGAAAGTAACGTATTCAAGTGCTCAGAAAATGACTGAAGATAGAGTTATCAAGGAATCATCGAGTTCATGGTCCACCCCGGTGGTACTGGTTTCCAAGAAGGATGGATTCACAAGATTCTGTGTGGATTATAGGAATTCCAAACAGTCGTCACGAAGAGCAGCTACCCATCACTCCGAATTGTGATGTCCGTGATCAAACAAGTTCTTTTAACGTGAAAAATGTAATGCCTTCGACTGAAGGACCACGACCCAAAAAGGTGAACGACTGTTTTCCTTTGTCCGCTATTGATTTAGACGCAGGAATGCGGGGTGAGTTCCGACAAAGGAGTAAAATCTCGTAAATTATTTGATATGATAACACCACCCATAAGAATGCCTCATAAATATGTTACGCTGACAGCAACGACTCCAAAGTTGAAACAGACCGAAATAATTACGACAGAACAGTTATTTATATTGCTATTGATCTCCACATCAAAATAGATAATTAACGATTCTCCGACAACCGAGATGAAATATTAAAACACAGGGGCTGCGACTGAAATATACCGCGGAGTAGCCCAGACAAATAAGATGAAATTTATGACCATGGCGGCTTCCTTTGAACACCGCGACATATATATCCTACTACTATTATAAACGCGAAAGTTTGTAAGTATGGATGGATGGATGTTTGTTACTCTTTCACGTAAAAACTACTGGATGGATTTTGATGAAACTTTACAATAATATAGCTTATACATCAGAATAACACATAGGCTACACTATTATAAACGCGAAAGTTTGTAAGTATGGATGGATGGATGGATGTTTGTTACTCTTTCACGTAAAAACTACTGGATGGAGTCTAATGAAACTTTACAATAATATAGCTTATACATCAGAATAACACATAGGCTACAACTTATAAAGATATTGTGTGAGTTGTCCAAAATATGACGATAAGTGTCAGGTAAGTAGGAAAAAATCTACCATCTGTGAGCTATTCTGGCGTGCGTTGCCAAAACCGCTTGCATGCTGTGGAGTCAGAAGACAAACTTATTGAACAAGTTTTCCCGAATCTGCAACGATATGTTCTTGACGAAAATTGGTTGTGTGAAAGAACCATACTGGCACCAAAAAATAAGACTGTTGCGAAAATAAATAAAAAAAAATTGGCCGAAATAAACAGCGAAACGTCAGTGTATAATTCCATTGACACAGTTATGCCATCCGATGACACTACAACTTATCCCGTAGAGTTCCTTAACTCTTTGGAGTTGTCCCAGGTGCCATCACACAAGTTGTAATTGAAGGTAGGTGTACCCGTTTTGTTAATGCGTAACCTGGACGCGCCAAGATTATGCAACGGTACTCGGTTGCGAGTTACCGAACTAGGAAGGCACATTGTGAAGGCCACAATTTCAACTGGAGAAGCCAATGGAGACAATGTTCTTATACCGCGCATCCCAATCATACCCAACAACTTGCCATTCAATTTTAAACGCCTGCAGTTCCCATTAAAAGTCGCTTTTTCAATGACGATCAACAAATCGCAGGCTCAAACCTTAAAGGTAGCAGGCATACATTTGGGCACGCCATGTTTTTCTCACGGTCAGTTCTATGTGGCTCGCTCACGTGTTTCCAAAGCAAAAAATCTGCATGTTTATGCTGAAGGAAAAAAATCGTTGAATATAGTTTATAGGAGCATACTGCAGTAGCTACCTATAGGCCTATGATTAGGGCTCTGCAGTGCTTAATTACCGTATTTCTTATGTTGACAATATTGTCACGTTAATAAAGAGCGACTGTAACATCTCAATATTTTCGGGCTTTTATATTTTTCAAATGCGACCCAAAAATTATTTATGTGATAATTTTGATGTCATAATGTTAGTTCTTTTCTACGCCACGCTAATATAAGCTACTCGAAATAATAATCCTGCGCAGACGAAGTCGCGGGCACCAGGTATATAAAATAAGTAAAAGAATTAAATGCTGTAATAGTGATAGAAACTCCAATTGTATAAGTATTATCATAGGTATAGTTCATTGTCATTAATCATTTTTTATTTCCAATCATACGATTTCACTTTTTATTGGTCGATATAAGCAATCTATAACCGAACCAAATTTTGTATTGTAATAATTTTATAATTTATCTATCTACATGGTACCTTAAATTTTTGAATGTATGACTGCTATTTTTTCAGAAATATTCTTATACACATTTTTCACTCATAGTTATGTATATTAGGTTTCCTATTTCAAATAAAGATGTATGTATTATATTGGCAGTTAGAATGAGGGTTCCGTTAGTTTTAGTTTAGGCTCATGAAAATTGGTATTTGAGGTCTTTGTTACAAATGAAAAAATATGTGTTTCCCTGTTTTTGAAAATTAAATCCCTGACGGTGTGAAATGGGCGGTTATATGTTTTTAAGTTAGGGTCATAAAAAATTGTATTTGGGGTCATTGAAACAAATAAAGGAATACCTGTTTCAGTGAATTAAGAAGTTCATCCCCTAAAGGGGTGAAATAGGGGGTGAAAATTTGTATGGGGTTTCGGTTAGTTTTTGAGTTACAGTCATGAACATCCGTGTTCAACCTAACTTGACAATTCTACCCCTGAAGGGTTGAAAAGGGGTTAGTGAATTTGTAATAGTCGTCACAGAACGTTACTTTCGCTGTAAAAAATCAATTATGGCACCCAAATTGGAAAAGGGAAGCCACAGGCATAAGCTAGATGGAACAACACAAAAAAAACAGGAAAAAATACAAATTCTACGCGGACGAAGTCGCGTGTACCAGCTAGTATATTATATATATATATATATATATATTGTTATGTTATGAAAAACCAGTTATATATTTTAAAAGGACAAAAGGAAACAATTTCATAAAAACCCACAAAAAAAATAATTACTTAATAGCTATTAGTTCAAGAGATATTGTTTTTACATATTTTGAAATTCTATTTCTTTTATGAAGCCTCTGTATAATATGAATAGACAAAAATATCCAAATACTATAACACAATCAATTTCATACACTGTCATAATGATTACAACCCATAATTGTTCAAGAGACAACAAAAAAGGTCTAGATTTACAAAATCATCCTGAATAAAATGTGATCAACAAAATTATAAGCTTGAAACATAAAGTATATGGAATTGTATGTTACTAAAAATAGCCAATGGTAGAACAACAAACTTCTTGATGACAATAGCCAATCAGGGAACAGTATGGTCAAATGGAAGATTTGAAATTGTGAGAAAATAAGAACGGAAAGGTGTCAGAGACAATTATGATTGAATATTGTAAATAGTCTGTAAATAGTGCGCGAATTAAAAAATTCAAATCCAAAGGAATGAGGAAAAATGGTATCCAAGTAACAGAAAAACAAAGCCACGGGCAGATCGAAAATAATTTGAGAAAGAATGCCACGTTTTATTTGGAAGAAAAGAAAAATTCAATAATTTCAAAAAGATAAACAAAAAAACAACATTACCTTGTATGTACCTCATATACAAGTATTCCAAAGCTGATTTTTGGATTTGTATGGTTCTTTCTTTGGTATTGGAGTCCCTGAGAGCATTGGATTGAAAGGGAATCCAAATTCTGGTTGTGTATTGAACAGCGACAGTTCCAGCGACAGGTATAAAATTTCCTGGTGCACATCACGAACTGAACAATTTCACTAATAACTCATATTCTAGCAGAAGAACTTTATTTCATTTGATTTTGAACTATTGAAGAAATTTTAAGTTTCAAGGTAAAAGTGAGGTTGTGTCTATTTATCCATGAGCTGTTTCTCATGATTATCCATGGAAATTTGTAGATTGACCATAGAATAAGTTATCTATCGTAGGCCAGGTTAATTTAAGTTTTTCCTGAATAAAGGAAATAATAGCTTTTTGATACTTTGTCGTTTGTTTTCCACAATGATCAATAATCATACTTATAAACATTGAATAGATTGAAATTTGACATCAAGCAGTGGCTAGTGGCTCAATTGCCTGCACCGGCTATCTGAGACGAGAGGCGTACCAACTGAGTTTAGTCGTGGTAAGAAAAGTGATAACAATTGGCAGCAACGTGACGAGAGAACAGTGACGTTAACTAGCAATTATTATTACATTGCAAAATATATAATACAGGGCGAAAATAAATTATCTATATCATATCAATTTGAACCCAAGAGGGATAAAAATCAACAACAGCAAATTATTTTTACAAATCACATTTCATAAAAATTTGGTTCCCAACTACGAACAGAAATTATTAGCGATGTCTCTCCTGCGTCAATGTTATGAATGATTTCTGGTGAGTACTCTCTTTTGGAAAACATTCTTCTTTGCCTCATTTATCTTTATGAGTTCTTAATAGAGACTGGAATAGAAAATCAAATAACTATCCGAATGAAAATGCAAGTTTTCAATTTCAGATTTTTTCTTTTGAGTTAGGGCCTTTTCAGAAAATCTATCAGATGTAGTTCAATGTCCAGCGTGGCTTTAGCCTGGGAAGTAGTTGTCTTCTGTTAGACATTCACAAAAAATAACTTCATTTTAATCGTGGATTTTTCAATTCACAGAAAAATCTTTCTATCAATATTCAATTGAGAATGTTTCCCTTTTCAACATATATATATATATATATATATATCAGTTCAGTTAGAGCCTTCAGCTGGAATATATATATATATATATATATATATATATATATATATATATATATATATATATATATATATATATATATATATATGTATCAGTTCAGTTAGAGCCTTCAGCTGAAGAGCATCAGAGTAGAATCAAATTCGATCTAGTGAAGATGCATAGCCATCTTCTGATACGAAACAAGTGTAGGCTTCGTAAATTATTGATAAAATAGCCGGTTTATCAAAAATATGCTGAAAATAGTGAAAGGGCAACCAACCAACGAAATGGTACGGTAATTATTCGCCCTATGCTAACTTACGGATCCATCGCTTGGTGGACCGGCACCACAAGAAGTAAGTCCAGAAATGAACAAGATAAGGTACAGAGACTGGCTCTAGAAGTTCTGCTAGGACTGTCACCTCTGCACCTAGTCATTGAGCATGAAGCCATGCGTACTGCCTACAGACTTCAAGGAACAGGCCAATGGATGGTCACGGAGGCAGACCATGGACCCTCCACTATTTGGAACAAGGCAAAGGAGGGCTGTCCAATTTTACAAATGGTAAAAGACAGCATTCTGCTGGTTCTGAATTTCAAAAAGGACTAAGAATCATCATCCTCACGAGGGAAAAATGAGTGCTTCCCTATGGTGAACCAGAGGGAGATCAATCTGAAGATGTCAAAGAGATTCAGCTGAGGAAACTGCAGAGTTTCGTCAAAGAAATAGGCATGCCCAGCTGATTCTCAGATCACGTGGGCGCCCAATGAGCCCAAGTGCACGGAGTTCTCCGGAACCAGCCCACGACGTGCATAGAAGATGTGTTCTGTGCCTATGTGGTTTTGGTTGGAGTTTGAACACGGTAAGATGTTTCGATTTACAGTTTTACGCAAACAACATTCCGATTTGTTTATTTCAAATATTTTATGCTTCTGTGATGATTAGTTTATTCACTGTATGAATGTACTTATACCTATTTTTTTATTGTAAATTTCTTTCAGTGAATAAAATCATTATTATTATATTATTAAGTAGGTACCTCAATTTAATCTGGTTGGTAGGTACTTATAAGAGTGTTTGATAACTCATCTTTTCTTCGAAAGGTATTGAGGAAGCCCGATGTCCCTGTTCCACAAATGGTTCCGGGATATCAATCAACTCTCTAGCCAATTCTTTGGTTGATCTGAATGTTTTGATAAACTTTCTATCAGATAAAAGCCTGAACGCATTTCTATATATACCTTGTCTGTCTCTAGGCCGTTGATAGTTTCTTTGATTTTCTAAATTTTAAATCGCCATTTCTAACCTATGAAATTGATAAAGAAAATCTGTCAAATATGTCATCTCGCATTCGACATGAAATTGCCGACTGCTCTAGACCACTCTACAATTTGTCTATCGAAAATTTTCGAATGCGACATTTGAGAATGAGAGATTGCATTTTTTGTTCGACAATGTCGAAATCTCTTTCTATCAGATAAAAGCCTGAACGCCTTTGATATATACCTTGTCTGTCTCGAGGCCGTTGATAGTTTTCTTGATTTTCTAAATTTTCAATCGCTATCAATAAAGCTGCCATTTCTAACCTATGAAATTGATAAAGAAAATCTGTCAAATATGTCATTTCGCATTCGACATGAAATTATCGACTGCTCTAGACCACTCTACAATTTGAAAGCGACATTTGAGAATAAGAGATTGCGTTTTTCGTTCGACAATGTAGAAATCTCGCATGCGACACAATGTCACCATTTGAGAATAGACCCCCAGTTTATGTATTGATGTTATTTGTGTGATTCATTCGAAGTTAATATTGGAGTGCATTTTTTTGTTGATTTTTTTAAGTAGTAGTAATTATTCGATTATTTTGATGAAAAAAAACGGACCCAGTTTTGTAACAATATGAAATAATATCTTTTTTCGATGAGCCAACAGGAAATGGGACATCTAGGTATACGGGAAACTATAAGTAGTAAAGACTTTGTATCACATCAGTAGAGGCAGCTTAGTCCTAAGCCTCTAATTCTGGTCCGGGTTTATATGATCATCATTTACAAACTGTTGTCTGACGCTACTTATGAATTTCGAGAAATTATCAATCTCTCCATAGATGAATTCAAAAAAAAAAATTCACTGGTACACGGATTTTTCAAAACACTTTGATACCACTACGTTTACCAATATAAACGAATCTTCCAGTGTTCCATTGGTGCTTTGAGACAGCATTCTCTCAATGTTCGAAAATTGAAATTTTTTTTTCTGTCCAAGTAAAGAAAAAAATGTAGGCACATGAATTATCTGAGAAAACATGAGAACCCCGAAAATAGACACACAACATATGGGAAAGCAAATTGAAGTGTACAAAATAGGATACGCCAGGAGAACATTAATCATACAATGAGAGAAAAGAATTTAAACTCATCCTATCGAAAAAATATTTCTATACTGTAGATTAAGAAGTGAGCAATTTATTCTTCGACATGCGATATCAAGTTTATGGATGAATATCATCAGCATATTGGTGCAACTCAATGAATTATATCTGACTCGAAAAATTCGGAGTTTATATGAAAAACAACAATGGTCCCAATATGCTCTCTCAACTTTCTAACACCCGCACCGATCAGTTAAATAATCCTCGATTTATATCATTTCAGTTTCTCCCGATCCAAAGAAACGTAATTAGGTACGTAACAGCTTAAGATATCAAAAGCATTTCCGAGATCAGGGAAAACTAGTATACTTACTTGTTGATTTTTGATATACAAGGGTAGTCTGAAAAGTTTACGACCTGAACATGAAGATGGCAGCACTCGTCAACAATAGCTGGGGAGTGTGTTTGCGCATCTTTAACTCAAATTTTGAAATGTTTCAACAAAAATTTTGGACTCCACCATTTTCGACGAGCAGTTATTGTTTGACAATCCCTTGAGTGAGACAATGTGATTGTTTTCGTGAAAATGAAAAAATTCGAGTATCGAGCTGTCATTCAATTTTTTTTTTGAAAGGCAATACGTCTACGCAAATCAGCTGAATTTAAACGTATGCGTACCAACTTGGGAGACGATGAACGTTCGGGACGTTCAAAAACTGCAAGCACTGACGATAACATCGCTCAAGTTTACCAAATAGTGGTTGACGACCGTCGAATTGAAGTGAGGGAGATAGTAGAGGCTATGAATATGCCCGAAGAACGTGTTTGTCACATACTGCATGGAGAATTAGGCAAGAGAAACCTCTCCGGGCGTTGGGTGCCGCATTTGCTCACGTTAGACCAAAATCGTATTCGAATGAACATTCACAATGCTCTCCAATCAGGGTTTTGACGCCGACTCAATACTATAGATGAAACTTGGATACAAAATTATACCTCAGAAACAAAAATACTGTCAAAACAGTGGACTGCACCAAAACAAGCAAAGCTGTTTTTTCAGCTGGGAAAGTGATGGCGACTGCTTTTTGGAATAGTCTTGGAGTTATCGATTTATTTCAAAAAGGAAAAATCATTATTACTTGACAAGCTGTATGCAGAAATTGCGGAAAAAACGGCCATATTTGCAGGAAAAAATGTTCTACTAAGGCCCGGTTGTTCAATCGAGGATGACCCAAGTGATTGGGCATAAACCAGGATTACCAGTTTTGTTTCAGTTGTTCAATACGGGTTTATGAGATAAACCTAGTGCAACAATGCTTTAAGTTGATCTCATGAATTCGGGGGTTTAAGGAGATAATTTGCCGATTCTAACCTATTTGATTGTTTGACATTTCAATAGACATTGACTATTCTGAAAATTATTATTGTTGAATATTTTTGTTTTATTCCCGACTGCAATGATGTTCGAAGATATAACAGACAGAATATTTTTTGGAGTTTTTGATAATATTGCCCCAAGGAGGAAGAGGCCCGTATTCAGACTGTACCGTAATTTTGGGTGACTTTAACCCAGCTGAGCGACTTTGGCTCATTTATTGACATTATTAATTATAAAATTTGAATAGTGCCTTTTTAAGCCTGTTTGTCATATCATTATCATCATATTTTTTTTGGGTTCCTTGGGTTGGCAACCAAATTCAACCTGCATAAAATTTGTCTGCAACTAGCAATATGTTTTTTACTCATTTATGGTGATTAAAAATGAAATGAGTTTTTTATGGACAAATTTTTATTGCTTATTTTATCCGTCGGGTAACTTTGGCATATGTACCGAGTGGGCCAAATTGGACACTTTTAAAGGGAAAGTCCTGTTTTCAAACTGGATAGATGAAAACTGATGGCTGTGTCTGAGGATCAATTTTCATGGCAAACTCAATGGTGAGAACCGCATATCGATATCTATCATCGTTTCTGAGTTTCGGCATGTTTTTCAAAAATGTGCATTTTCGAAAAGTTGCTGTAACTTTTTTCCTGTCAAAAATTCTTTCCATAGCACTTTTTTACGTTGAATTCAATGGTTTGAGTAATTTATTTTTTCAAATCATATATCAATAGTTATTAATGGAAAAAAATAATTAAATGAGACAATCTGTATATTCCTGCATATTTCAATGGAACTCTGAAATTACCATTCCAAAAATGTAGCACACTTGATGTTTCGCTAGAGTCACCTTTGAAGTGCAGAGCTTTTAGGTTTTTTCATGTTGACTTTGAAACGCACGCTGTGAACAAGTAGGCTTTGGACGACGCGGCGATAAAACAGATTGTAAATGTTTACTGGTAGCTGTCAAATTTCGAATTGAGCAGTAAGGACGTTCCTCAATTCGTGGTTTTTGTTCATTTTTCAAACACATTTGCAATGAAGTATGAGAATTATGAAAAATGGGATATCATAGTCTGTTTTATACAAACCGGGGAAAATGCAGAGGCAGCAATCAATTTGTAATACGAGAGGTATCCAAAGAGAAGACAACCTTTTAGAGACATTTTCACAGGATTGCGACACAACCTAATTGATGGTGATCTATTTGGAAAAAAAAGGCCAAAATTATATGCATCAAATAGGGATAGGGAGTTGGAAGGGATAGTCGTTTCAGGAGCCGTGGCAAATAATCCCCAAATTTTGAGAAAGCAAAAATTCAAGCCATACAGGACCAGAAGAGTTTATGAACTCCAACCAGGAGATTTCGAACTCCGCATGGATTTTTGCCAGTGATTCCTGGAAAATTATAACCAAGTGCTTAATTTTTCGTTAAATTGTATTTGGACAGCCGAAGCTTATGTAAGCATTTTCAACCGCTACAATTTTTATACTTGGGCACAACAAAATGCTCATTATATTGTGGAGCAGAGAAGTCAAGGAAGATTTTAGTGTATGGGCAGGTGGTTTTAGGAGTAGAATTATCGGCCCGTTCATTTATATTGGCACTCTCACATCTCAGAGGCGTTTAGAAATTTCAAGGCAACAAATTGAGCCCCTTGTTGATGAATTGCCGCTAATGGAGCCCAGGAAAATATGTTTTCAGCAAGACGGGTCTTCGCCTCACAACATTGCAATTGTCAACAATTTTTTGGATGCAAATTTTGACAAAAATTGGATAGCCAACCAACGACCCAACCGTTGGCCGGACAGGTCACCTGACCTAACGCCTTTGGACTTTTACCTCTGGGGAAGATCTTATTTTTAAATTGCCGACCAACTCTAGGCACGAATTGGAAGCGGCAGTGAGGCGAAGTTTTGCTTCTCTCACTCGTATTACACTAATTAATTTGGCAAAAGATGTGTCCAAAAAAGGTTCCGCCTGTGTGTAGGAGAAGCTGGTGGACATTTCGACCACCTTCTCTGAAGAAATATTTTGTTCTTTGTTATTACTATTATTATTTTTAATGTTGGAGTTCCATTTATTAGTAGTAAATATAGTATAAATTGTTATCGGTTCAATTGAAACTATGAGTTTTAATGACTGCTGTGAACAGCTTTCCTAACATTTGATAGCTACTAGTGAACACTTGCTTTCTGTTTCATCGCCGCGTCGTCCAAAGCCTACTTATTCAAGGTGTGCGTTTCAAAGTCTACATGAAAAAACCTAAAAGCTCTGCATTTCAGAGGTAACTCTAGCAAAACATCAAGTGTGCTACATTTTTGGAATGGTAATTTCAAGCTCTATTGGAATATGCGGGAATATACAGATTGTCTAAAAAAAAAGATTTTTCAATTAATAACTATTCATTTGAAAAAATAAATTACACAAACCATTGAACTCATCGTAAAAAAGTGCTCTGGAAAGAATTTTTGATAGGAATATACAGGTTTTCCCGTTTGAACAAATGATTTTTCCATTAATAACTGTTGATATATAATTTGAAAAAATAAATTACTTACACCATTGAATTCTACGTGAAAAAATGCATCAGAAATGTTTTAATAGAAACAAATGATTTTTGACAGGAAAAAAGTTACAGCAACTTTTCGAAAATGCATATTATTGAAAAACATGCTGTTACTCAGAAACAATGATAGATATCGATATGCGGTTTTCACCATTGAGTTTGTCATAAAAATGTATCTTCATGCACAGCCATCAGTTTCCATCTATCTAGTTTGAAAACAGGACTTTTCCTTTAAAACTGTCCAATTTGGCCCACTCGGTACATGCTATAAAGAGAAAATCACGCAAGCCAGCCCTCAATATGCGGGAGTCTTTGCATACCATGTTTTTATATCCACATACAAAGTCTCGATCATAATTTGAAACAGCGAATTTGAAAGAGGGGTCAAAGATCAATATATAATAATACCAATTTATTTTTAAAAATTCATCGTAGACATTCTTTGAATTTAAGTAAGCCAAAGTCACCCAAAATTACAGGACCTGAAAACCATTTGGAAGAATGGACAGAAAAATAATTTTTAAATAGATTTCGCTTGCCGAAAGAAATCGTCCGCAACTAACAAAAATACAAAGAATCACCCCTTAAATGACTACAAAGGCAAAATCGTAACAAAAAATAAACATCCATATAAAATCAAATCTTGTTTTTTCATACCAAAAACGTTTGTGATAAAAAACTAAATTTAAATCATCACAAATGCAAAATGAAAAACTACATGATCTGTTCTCAGGAATCTCAAGCAAATGTTGATTTATTGTTGGTTGATGAGTTATGTTTCATAGATAGTGTTTGTTTATATGTTTATATGATTGACATTACAATATGATATCGATTTTTTCCCAACACTCAATTTGTAAACTACCAACCTCTATCCTCCTTTTTTATTGTCACATTATAATTACTCCTATATCTTGTTTACCCATTTTCACTTTCTGAAGTGGACAGCGACACGACAGGTACGTGTGCCTAGGTCGTCCCCTTCAGACAAATATGTACTGAATTATCGTAGAAATATATTTGATTTGATATCTCAATCATATGGGTTTTCTCTAGATTCCACTCCTCCCTCTGTAGTTCCAAGAAAAGTTGATGATTTTCTTACATGTGTACTAATTTCAACTTGTGTTTTTCGAATGGTCGTTTTTGTTGATTTCCCGAACACACTGTAATTTTTTTGATTTAAAATATTTATTTTTTCACCTTATTTTGACTTAATATTGAAAAAGCACCCTAATTTTCAATCGAGAATTCTCCCGTCAAAATATCAGCTCTTTTGAAAAAGTCTGTGGGCTTTGTGTTCGTTGAAATTTCTACTTTCTGATGGTATAAGAAAAAAATACATTACTATGGTAAATGTTCTCAGAAAATGCGAAGAAACGAAAAAAACTCGAATCCTATTTTTTTTTTCATTATGTACAATTTTGAGCTATTTATTGAAATTTACACTTGAATTACTCAAAAAACGTAAGATTCCATGTTACATTGATAAACAAAATAATTATAAATCGAAATATACTACTATAATCAACAACCAAATAAGTTAATAAAGTTAATATTTAATAAGACATCTACAATATTTTGAGAAAGTTGTAGAATCTTCTTTAAATTACACTGGTCTGCAACAAAATCCTCCTTCAAACAATCATGTCATAAATATGAAGATTGTGATGCTCTGAATCTGTTCCTTACGGCCAATTTTTTCTATCACGTCTAGATTTTTCGATATGAATTTTTTTCCAAAATATCGTAAATTTTTTAATTCGTTTCATGCGTTAACATTATAAACAATGTATATGCATACGAAATAGGTTTTTGCTAGTCGTAAGAGAAAGAAGGAAAGTGCCGGAAGTGATTTCTATGGTAGTATATATACACTGTGACTTTACAACAGTTAGTTGAAAACTTGTCTTTCAATTGTTTACGTTCTATATCAAATACTTCAGTAAGTTTTGCACAAAATTCATATTATATATATATTTTAAGTATTTTATGTGTGGGTTATCCATTTTTTTATGAACAGAGATAATAAATATAAGATAGTTTTTTTTTTAAATAAATTCCATTTGATTTTAGGTTAGAAAAATTCATTTTTTGAACTCGCATTTAGATTTCTTTCCGGAAAATAGCGGTGCTGTATCAGATGAGCTTGGTGAAAGGTTTCATCAGGATATTATGCATATTGAAAGACGCTACAATGGAAAATGGTCAGCAGCAATGCTTGCTGATTTTTGTTGGTCGATTCACCGAGAAACTTCGATGGAAACGATGAAAAAAAAAACACAAAATAACTTGAATTATATTACCATAATGCGATAAATATACTGATATTTCTATAACTTGTGACTTGTAAAATTTGCATTTTCTGTTGTAAAACTTAGACCGTAGTCTTTTTTCACTTTTTTGTAATTGTTGTTACTGTGATAATATCGTTTTTTAATTGAATGGACATTGTATTTAAAATCTATGTGCTGTATTTATTAGCATATTAAGTTCCGTCTTTAGAGAACCAAATATAATGTTATCATGCATGAAAACAATAAGGAGGAAAAAAAAATTTTTTCTGCAGACCAGTGTTATATGCCTGATTTAGTCGCAGTAAAAGCGCATTATAACACTGCTTGTATGTCTACTTTTCATAACAAAAGAACTGAAAGAAAAAGGGGTCGCTCAGCATGTGAAAACACTAAGAATTTTATTAATTATCTTATTAATTATATCGTTGACAACGGAACATAATGTCAATATTCTGTCAATGAAATAAAAGAGGTATCTCCCAGGAGCAGACTACACAACTATTGAGAAAAAATTTAAAGAGCATCTTCAGAACGATATCGAGTGTCATTCAATTAAAAGAGACATGATAATTTCATACAAAAATGGTATTGCAAGTAAGAAACTCTGCATAGACTGGTACGAAAAAAGATTAAGAAGTAAAGAAGACGAACGAACTAGAATTGTTCAAATGGCTGCAGAAATTGTTTTAGAAGATATACGTTCTAAAGTATACAATATGAATTACTACAAAATTCCAGATTAAAGCGAAGGCAATCTTTTTAAGGGTGTTCCTGAAACTTTGCAATCCTATCTTTAATATTTAGAACAACAATTTTTGCATGTTTTTTGCAATCTTTATGTTTCATGGATTTGTAATTTTTTTGTTTATCAATGTAACATGGAATCTTACGTTTTTCGAGTAATTAAAGTGTACATTTCAATGAATAGCTCAAAATTGTGCATTTTGTTAGAACATTTATCATAGTTATGTATATTTTTTTCTACACCATCAGAAAGTAGAGATTTCAACGAACAAAAAGCCCACCGACTTTTTTGAAAAAGCTGATATTTTGAAAGGAGAATTTTCGATTGAAAATTAGGGTGCTTTTTCGATATTAAGGTTAAAAAATAAATATTTTAAATAAAAAAAATTACAGTGTGTTTGGGACATGAAAAGGTAAGTTTTTACCAAATTTCGTGAATTTTTTTTTTGTAAAATAAAAAATAAAAAAACCAAAAACTTGGTTATTTGAATTTTTCACATAAATTTTGAGGTTATGTGAAAAAAGTGTGGATACAAAAATTGTAGTTCTTCTTCCATAGGACATGTAGTTTTGCCGGAAATCGAGATAAACCGTTTTTTACCCTTAAAAACTCACCCCCTTCCACTTCCCGACCTCAGATCGCCCGTAAATAATTTTTCCTTTCATTTTTGTTATATTATCTTCCTTTTCCAATGGGTTTCATCCTACTAAAATTTTTTTTTGTTTAAAAAATTATCGACCCTGGTCTATAACGTAGACAATTATTTTACAGAGTACCACTTGGACGGGTAAGAGAGATGGGAGCATTGCTGGGGGAAATATAAATTTGAAGACAAAATTTCTTGTATCTTTGTAGGGTTGTTTTTTTTTTCCAATCCACCCTGGTATTGCCTCCTAAGAGCAACACGCACATGTGGTGGTGGTGTGGCTGTTGCGAAAGCTGAAGTGAACTGCAAGAATCCCATTACCGGATATCATCAACGTCATGCAAGCATCCTCAAAGTACCACTACTACTACTATTATCAAAAAAAAGTTGTGAACGATTTCAATTGCTAATGAACTCGCCACCTGAAACGATTGCCACCAAGTCGATGTGCCAACGCGTTCTGCATAATTCATAAGTATATTTGATCGAACATGGATCTGATATTGAAATATCGAAACACTCGAATGCCTTGCTATAGCGTGCGTGCCGATATTCCCCGCAAATCGCTTCATTTCGATTCTTGTTATCCGTATAAAATATGTATTTGTGGCATTAACAACTTGTTTCTTGTAACCTACCCACTGTTGACTTTGCAGTTTGTTATTCAAATTCAATATGTCGAAGCCAATACACTACTCAAGAAATATATATACAGTGTCCGTCATAAAGTTGGCTACATATGGGGTTATTGAAATTTCTGAAAAACTCTAATGACCAGGGCCGGATTAAAAGGTGTGGAGGCCCTGGGGCAACAAAGGAGAGGAGGCCCCCAATTATTTTTCAAACAATTTTATTTTTATTTATTGCGGAACAAACCAAATTATTTCGACACGAGCATATGTAGGTATAATAAAATACAAGAAATAAATTCAATTACAGCGTAAACGAATGGATTCTTGCGAGCTTTTTTCGACGAAAAATCATTGATGATTTCGATCAAATCCAGCATCCGGAGAAAATCATTCTCAATGCTAAGAAGCGATAACTTTGATAGGCGGCTTTGTCTCATCGTAATTCGCCTATTTTTTTCATTTTGGAAAATGAGCGCTTTCCAGTGCAATTTGACATTATCACATTCTCAGTTGTAATATCACAAGAGAGTGAAAATAATTCGACAGATTTTCGAAAACGTGTTGCCAGGCAATAGACAAGAGAGAGACCAACTGGCTCGAGTGGCTATTGCCAACAAGTTTGAGAAAGAAATCTAGATAATTATTGTCTACTATATCGAACTCTCGTGTGGTATTCTTTAGATTATTTTTTGATGTTACGATCATAAACACATTTCCTTGCAAAATTATATAATGTACTGAACCGGCTTTGATTCATTTCACACTTTTCATGCGAATTGATGACAGACTTCAAATTAAAAATATAGGTTAGACAATAAAAACAAAATACCTCAAATTATTCCCGCGACAATTTTCTAGGTAGAATATTCCCACTAGTGATTGGCCAAAACGTATATGAATTATTTCAATTGAACGTTTCCATTGGTTTCTAGCAATGTCAAAAAATACTCACTGTAATTTCAATGTTTGAGAATGTAGCTCTGAAATTTTGGTTTTCAAGAATTTGATAGTAGAACATCTTAGATTGGTCTTTTTGATAGTCCTTTTTGAGGAAGATTTACATTTGTTGTCTCTTAGACTCACACTTTTAGATTTCGGGGATTTCTCTGTTACAAGCGCGCCACTCAGCGGACACTTGTCAACGCCAATGAATAGGAAAAACAGGCATAGACGGGCAAAATGTTTGTAGAATCGGCAGAAAAATAGTCAACAGAATTTGTTCTATTATGGAATGCGCACAGGGCTCTTATAAATAATTTGATGCAATCATATTCATAAATTGAAATATCATTTTCTTTTGCTTATGATAATTGAATTCCATTGTGTATCTAGATCGCTTGTGTCATTCAAAGAATACATCGACAAAAAATCCTTCATTTGATAAAAAATAATGTATATATTTTTTTAAATTCAAATGTTCTTGTTTTTACAGCTAATTTCGATACGATATAATATTTTGTATAATAGTATGATGTTTTACTTGGTGATTGTTTCTCGCATATACACATGATTCATCAGATCGAAGATTAATATTAACCATGGATTTTGACAAGAATACGAAACATGTTTTTGAATGTTTGAAAAGAAAAATGAGAGGAAAAAGTGGAAGAACTGCTCTTTCGTTGTCAGATTTTTTATATATAGTTTTGCATATCCTTCGGTATTTGTTAGGAAATTTTACCTAAAAATGTATATTGTAGAGGCCCCTCTCTTGTGGAGGCCACGGAGCTGCAGCCCCGTTTGCCCCCCTCTTAATCCGGCTCTGCTAATGACAACTGGAAAATCTATCACGTGACCTTAGATTTGTCGAGAATTAAAGAAAAAGTTGTCTGTAGTAGCGAAAAATGGGTCAAATTGACAAGATATCGAAAAAAAATATATTGAGAAAATGCGTTTGGAATCCAACAAGGACCTCATGTACCAATTTTAAACCATATTGGAAAAAAAAACACAAAAATATCATTTTATTCCTCTACCCTTACTAAGGAACATTATACATTCTTGTTTTATCTGGAAACAGCTTCAATAACCTAAATCACATATGTTTGGGTCGAAACTAATCAAATATTTGTGGAGTGATTATTTATGCAAACACGATTTAGTCCTGTCACTAGGTATAGCCATGTCCTGTATATTGATATACATGAGCTTATTCAATATTCTCAACCCACAAATAAAATTTAAACCAACTAATTATTGTAATTGAAACTTAATAATACATTGTTTATCCTTGCTGAATTTAATATTGGTTAGTAAATTTGAACTCCAATGACTCTATATTTTTGAATTTTATAAGGCGGCTTTGAGAAAAGATCTACTTTTGTTGTAACAATAACAAATGTGACAATACATATACAAGTATTCGAAAGCTGATATTTGGAATGGTATGGTTCCTTCTATTTGGTATTGAAGTTCCTGAGAGCATTGGAGTGGAAGAGAATCCAAATCCGGGTGTATCTTGAACAGCGGCAGTTCCAGCAACAGGTATAAACTTTCCTAGTGCACATTACGAACTGAACAACTTCACTAATAACTCATATCCCATCAGAAGAACTTTATTTCACTTGATTTTGAACTATTAAAGAAATGTTCACTGTCCAGGTAAAAGTGAGGTTGTGTCTATTTATCCATGACCTGTTTCTCATGATTATCCATGAATATTTGTAAATTCACCTTAGAATAAGTTATCTATCGATAGGCCAGGTAAAATTAAGTTTTCCTGAATAAAGGAAATAATTGTGTTTTGATACTTTGTCGTTTTGTTTTCCACAATGATCAGCAATCATATTTATAAACACAGACTTGACATCAAGCAGTGGTTAGTGGCTCACTTGCCTGAACCGGCTATCTGAGACGAGAGCAGTACCAACTGAGTTTAGTCGTGGTAAGAAAAATGATAACAATTGGCAGCAACGTGACGAGAGAACTGTGACGTTAGCTAGCAATTATTATTACATCAAAACATATTATACAGGGCGAAAATACTTATCTATATTATAACAATTTGGCTCACAACGAAGAGTGAAAATTATTAGCAATCTTCATTTTATAACAACAATTTATATTTACAATTTTTGAATACATAACAGTATATATATATATACATATATATATATATATATATACATATATATATATATATACATATATATATATATATATATATATATATATATATATATATATATATATATAGTTGTACACGGTAGCTTGTGAAGCCCACCAAATGAACGGGTCGCTCTTGAACCCGCACTTTCCTGAATGGGCGAAGAGTATATTCCAGTGCAATGACATCCTTCCATCATATTCCGTCGAAGCACACTTAGAGGGGTAACAATTCTCAATATTTAAAAATTTGTATACTCCTTTGAAACGTTGTAGAGCCAATTATTCTTTCACTACGCTATGAATCCCAAACGTATATTGCCTATATTGAAACGGCCTCTGTGTGTCCCGGCGGCGTTGCCTCTACTGGCTCGCGCGTTTTTCAGTTCAAAATATTCATTAGGGATTTCAAATCAGTGAGCGTGCGGTGACTTGCAGAAATGTCCAGCAGACGAAAACAGATTTTGGCGATGACCCTTCAAAATTATAACTTGAGAAAAGGCAAAAAGGTGAGCACATAATTCATATTCAGTATAATGTTTATGTTCAATAATAAGCAACTCGCTTTGAAGTTGATGAATATACTTTTTTTGTATTATCAGCTTGATTATCGTATGAGAAAACCTGATAGCTCCATAAATGTGGATTTTTCGTCAGGTTCAGGTGACGAAGTTGAATTTTCCGATCTGAGTAGCTGCGAGACGAGTAATACCGAAAATGAAAATGATCCCGGTTATATGGAAATATCTGCAGAGAAACTAAGAAGTATTAAAAAGTCTATCAGTAGGCTCACACCATGGAACATCGAGTGAGATATCGACTTTTTCAGCTCTAGAAGAATATAATTCTGAATCAGGAAAACTCTCGTATCTGGAGAGACTAGATATGTGAGAATTATGAAGTTTTTCATATAAACCTCTGCGTATCCTCATTCCATCCTCAGAGGGGGGTGGGGGAGAGAAAAGGTGTGAAAGTTTTGAAGTGAGAGTCGAGAAAATTGATATGTGGGCTTATCTTTTCAAATAAAAATAACAAATTTCAGGATTTTTTAAAATTCAACACTAAAGGTTAAAGTGAGGGTTGAAAGTTTGTATAGGAGTACCGTTAGTTTTTTCAAGTGGAGTTCATGAAAATTGTAATTATAGGTATTTGTTACAAATATATAAATACGTGTTCCAGTGTTTTCCGAAATTTAACCCCTATAGGGGGTTGAAAATTTATATGGTTGTTTCGTTACTTTTCAAGATCATAAAAATTGAATTCCTTACAAATGAAGACATACATATTTCAGTGTTCAGTGTATGGGTGGATAAACACTCCCAAGTATGCAATAAAAATAAACGAATAGCACAGCAGTTCTTTAAGAAAATATATTCTTATTTACGAAACTAAAAATAGCTGAATGAATTAATTGTTGGAAAGATAGATTGACCAAAGATAACTATGGAATGGCCACATTAGTCAAAGGTCAAGGCATTTAGAAACGGACACACGATTCCTTCAAGTTTGGAACAAGAAGAATTGTTGTAATTTTCCCCGTTGATAAATTCAAAAATATAACATGAATTCTGATAATTTTATCCAGTTTCAAATGTTATTTGGGAAATATTCTCATCAAATATCATTCGTGCTAGGGATTTTATCGTAAAATCTCTGAGATTTTCCCTCAAGCATTTTGCCTCTAGGAAATTTAACTCGTGCAATTTGCGGCCAGATAATAAGACCGCAAATCGCAGTCAGTAAAATTCCCAGTAAAATTAGAGATAAAACCCCTAGCACATATGATATTACCCTCGATAAAACGTAAATTAATTGAATGTTGATCAGACTAGGCAAACAGAGCATTTTTGCTTGCATGTTCAACAAGGGTACACTCCTATATACCTATCCTTCACTCATTTACATGAGTCTGCATATTGCTCAGATAATACGGAAAAATATATCATCAGCTCTTGCACTACTAAACGATTGGAGATAGTGACTAAAGTTTATCTTTCAGTAGCAGATGATACCACATGATTTTATGAACATCCTGTTCATATTTTCAACAAATCAATCTTCTTACCCCATGACAGGTTTAAATGTGAGATTGCTTCTAAAAAATGTATTTTCATTTCTTCCGGTCTTCCTGATGATCGTGGAAGCGTGAAATAAATTTTCGTCAACAAAAATGTATTGAAGGCCTATAGTGAATGCGATGCCTCTCTTGCATCAATGCTACAAATGATTTCTGGTGAGTACTCTCTTTTGAAAAACATTCTCCTTTGCCTCATTCATCTATATGAGTTCTCAATTAAGACTGGAATAGAAAATTAAATAACTATCTGAATAAAAAAGCAAATTTTAAATTTCAGATTTTTTCTTTTGAGAGTCTTTCCAGAATATCTATCAGATGTAGTTCAATGCCCAGCGTTGTTTCAGTCGGGAGAAGCAGTTGATGTCTACACAAAACATAACTTCATTTTTATTGTGGATTTTTTTATTCACAGAAAAATATTTCTATTGAATATTCAATTGAGATTTTTTCCCTTTTTAACATGAATTCCTCACAAGAAGTTATCTTGAACGATGGAAGATAGTGACTTAAGTTTATCTTAACATATATTCGTTTTTTAATTTATATTATTTTTATTCAGTAACTCCCTCATTTTACGGGTTCAAAAATTATAACTATAAATAAGTTTTTCCACTGTGTGTACAATATTGAAAAAAACAATATTTACACAATTTAAATTTGCAAGAAGAAAGTGCCACCACCAAAATTACCATTTCCATTAGGTCTAATATCGCAACAAACATTATTCTTGAAGAAAAAATCATTTCATTTAACTCGAAAACTCATTTCATATAAGATTTTTGTTCGAAGATTATCTGTGCTAATTGTTTTATATATACTCCAAGAATGAATCCATTCAGGGGAGTTCAAGTGAGAAAAAATATTAAATGATCTAACAATAGAGTCAAATTCCAAAAGTCAATGAAGGAGTTTCTTTAAGCAACAGGCAATATTTTATTTTTTTCAATAAGGTTTCCATTATCATTCGGCAAATGATTCCGAGGAAAAAATATTGAACTGAAACTGTTTTTTCGATCATTTTAAGTTTTACTCCCAAACAAATATATATCTCCAAAATTTTGCAATGAATTATCAATGGATGAAAAGTTCTCTGAAAGATTTGAGAATCAAAAAAAAATCTGTACCTTCATCAGAAACTGGAATATTCATTTCCTTGTGTTTTTCCCCTCTACAAAGAAACATACCTATTACTGTTTCAGGTCCGAGTTTTCGGGAAGTATTTCTGAATGATGGAATCCTATTCGGCATAATATACATTATTTTTATGAATAATTCATGAAATAGCACCGATTAGAACATCATGAGAACATAACGTTACTTCCATTCAGGGTCAAATATGGAGTAAAAATAAGATGACCAATCTCTCATCCAATTGTTTGTTCAGGCTTTTTGTATAGTCGATCGCTTCCTTAGCGGGAAGAGAAGGAACAACAAATTCAATATCTCATATATTCATTAAATTGATATTTCATTCTGAAATTTCGGAGTTATAAATATTGATACAGAAGTAAGATAGGAAAAAAGTGGATAATAAATTTCTGTTCAATATTTCATCAATATCAATACTCAAAAGATAATAAAAACTTTCCGATAGAAGAAAAAAATATCACTCTACGAACTGCTGCTCACATAAAATTTGCCGTTGATTGATCTAGACAGTTCCAAGGAAATAATAATTGTGAAAATATGGAGTTTTTTTGTTTTTATGCCAAGTGAATTATGGTTTCATGTGATTGGAAAACCCCAAAAAAATATTGAGTACTCATCAGCGAATAATTCAGTTTTTGTTTGGTTCTGATTTGTTTCCCATATCTAAAGATATCTATGGTCGAAAAACATGCACAAAAAAAACAATTGCCTACTTTCCTGAGAAGCTCAATTTTGTTATCTCTAGTTGTTCCTGAAACTAGATTTTCCGAGATATTTTTTTCCATCATATATTTCTGCATATTTTAATTCAATTGGACGAAATATATACTACTTGTATTTTAATTCTTTGTCATTTATTCACAATCGATCTCTAAGCACTCTCCCGATATTAATATTTTTTATTATCCAAATAAAACGGGGTATAATCTTAATCAAGCATTACAAAACCAGATTTTGTAGAGAACAAATAATTCTGAACCACTGAAGATTCAACCAGATCTTTGAATTACCAACAAAAAGATGCATATTGTCGAGTTATTACTTCAATATTGCCGATGTTGCAGCTTTCTAAGATTGAAAAAATAAATTAATGAACCGGAACTTCATGTGTATGTATTTTTCCGCAATTGAGAACTGATGAGAGTATTCCCTGTGTACAATGCAAAATCTCTTTCCTCAACAGACTCATCTGGGCTTGAATTTAAGGTGGTGATTTCAGGTGGTTCAACCTATTTTGTATGGGTGAACTGTTCTTTCCTTCCCCCTTTTTTATCAATTAATGTAAGTGGATTTGATAAAGAAAAACATGAAAAGTTCTATAAATTTTAACTTCAAAAGACCGCAGAATTGCATTCCAAGAAAGTCAATAAAAAAGTGCCTTTGCCTCAAAAAATTGTTGAGAATTTCGATATCCAATCTTCACGATGGTTGAAATCATTATTATCGCTCCTCAGTTGGAAATTATATTTGCCTAATATTCTTGGTAGACCGTCTCCCCTATATGGTCTACATCAGTGTAAAAGTATTTTTATCGTTTGATGCACAAAAATTAAATCTACGATGAAAACTGAAGAATAAGGCTTTTAAGCCAATATTGGTTATTTTGTACTTTTTTCCAACCATCCTTTATTTAGATGGACTGATCGCACAAAATTCCCCTTGGAAAAAGAATTGGTAAATATATCTTCAAATATTGTAACTATTTCAAATTCAAATTCCCTGATCTGAAAAATGAATGATAAATATTTTTTATATTGAATTATGAACTACTCCTTGCGCTAGGACAGATCACGGATCCAGCAATTCATATATATTACATTCATGAAGGCAACGATTGCGATGTTGCCAAATTTAGGGCTACACAACCATACAAAAGTTTGTGGGCTCTACAAAGAAATATATAATTCTGCAGTGTATATCCCTATATACGGAAAGCGCCCCCTACAGTTCGAACCAAAGAACTATATTGCGTATGTTGGTTATGGAAATGGTATATTGTGTGTCCCGATCTAAAACGTGGGGAAATGACCTGCATTTAATTCTGATCACCCAGTGAAGAGATACAGGGTGATACTTTGTAGAGCCCGATATCGGGACTAACAAGGTTACTCCGGGCTAAACTGCGTCTCGTTCATATGCTTCACGGGATTCACAATGACCGTGTACATCTCTATAATTATATATATATATATATATATATATATATATATATATATATATATATATATATATATATATATATATATATATATATATTGTTTTGTTCAGAAGTAGGTTAAATGTTCAAAGAGTTGAAATAATAATAATGAAAAATCCCATAAATGAAAAAATATTCGTATTTGGTAATCTGTGCTATGTTATTTTACAGTTTTTCTGAAGATTCTACTTTTTTTCTGAAACCTTGTATAATATTAATCGATACCTATGTTTAAAATAAACATTTTGTGTTTTTCAATCTATCAATAGAAATGGCTCCAAAACTGAGTATACAAGAAAAAATTGAAATAGTATTGCTATATGGCAAAAATTATCATAGCACAAGAGAAGTAGCTGGAATTTTCAATGGAAAGCATCTAGACCAAAATTTGCATTTCACTACGGTGGCAAAGATATTGAAAAAATTTAAGGAAACTGTTTCGGTTGTAAACAAATATAAAAGTGTTCACGTTAAGCCTGTTGTAACTAATGAAAATAATGTAAATAATTTTTTACTGACAGTCACTGAGACACTAAGAGTTTCGACGGAAATTATGGCAGAAAAGGGAAAAATATCTCAAACCTGTTGGACGAATTTTAAAGCAAAATCACTTTTACCCATACAAACCAAAATTTGTGCAAGTATTGCGAGACAGGGATTATGACACTCGATTTTATTGTTGAGCAGGGTTCCAGGGAATGTTAGAAGACAATCGTGATTTCTAAAAAAATGTGCTATTTTCTGACGAAGCAACTTTTACCACAAATGGTGTTGTCAGTTCTCAAAATTGCAGATGATGGGCAGATCATAATCCTAATTTTATTATTGAAGTCAAGGACCAATATAGTTTCAAAGTGAATGTATGGTGTGGAATTTCAAATGAGCGAATTACAGGTCCCTTCTCTAAATGGCGAACGGTATTTGAACTTTTTACGGTCCGAGATATCTACATTTATTGACAACCTACCATTACAAGAGCGGATTCGTTTATTCATTCAACAGGATGAGGCTTCTATTCATTCTACGAATGAAGTGCGGGAATGGTTGAACAATGAGTTTGGTGAGCAGTGGATAGGTCGATATTCAAGTTATCCTTGGCCTGCTAGGTCTCCAGACCTAACGCCGTGTGATTTCTTCTTAGGGGGTTACCTGAAGAGCAATGTTCATTAACAACGCCCATTTCGAAATGTAGATTATTTAAAAATTTGTATGAGGAATTGTGCATCACTGATCAACAGAACTATGTTGAAAAATGTTCGCTGCGAAATGTTTTCCAGAACATTTCCAGGCTAATGTATGGAGGGCGAAGGTGGTCACGTAGAATATTGAAAATTTGTACAATGTTTGTTTTTTATTTTATTTTTTTTCCACATCTACCTAAAGAATACTTAATTCAATTAGGTTAAATAATGTATTATTGAGTTTTAATTGCAAATATTAGTCGCTTCAAATTTTATTTACGGGTTGAGAATATTGAATGAGCTCATGTGCATCAATATACAGGGCATGACTCCACCTAGTGAGAAGACTAAATCGAGTTTCCATAATTAATATCCTCAAAACTCATGTGATTTGAGTTACTAAAACTATTTCCAGCTGAAATAAGAATGTATTGTAACGAATCATTTTTTAGAGCTCCGTTACTAAGAACGGCTAAAGCATATTTAATCTAACTTTGGTACGTCCCTGCCTATTTGGGGTTTCTATTGGTTCCGGTCTGGCAAGATATTTCATTCCCTGTTAGAAATTAAGGTACATACCCAAAGCTACTGGAATTCACGTCAACATCATGCATAAAATATAACATAGTTTTTCTCTAGATCTTATAAAAAGCGTGAAAAGTCCCGGTGATAGATTTTGTAAAAGACGAGAAAGAAACAAAGATCGCGATGGGAAAAACCAAATCATTTTTTGTATCAGGCACGAAATCATCCTTCAGATTTTCGGTCCAAATTCAGTTTATCGGACAAAAAACGCGCCTTTCTTGATGGGCTTTTTCGTCTAGTTTGGTCATACACTCGGGATCTATAAAAGATACGATGAAAACTAACATCGATACTTGTGACTTGTTACTTGGTACTCGTTTCCTGTTGTGCTACAAAGTCCGGCTGAGTAAGAGAAAAGTGCATAGTGTGTCAAAAAGATTTGGAGGTCCAGAAGCGTTGAGGTATCCGTAAGTGGAAATTGTGAATAACTTGTATTTGAGCTTGGTTTCCCTGTGTGCTGAAGCACTCGAAGTTTATTATTTCCACATTTATTATTAGTCCATTTGATTCAAATATTATTATTTCATTTATTTAATTATCTGTCGTGGCATTTACAGCTTAGTTCTGCAAAAGTATTCTTTCTTTGATTTAATTCATTACCTGAGAAGTTAAATATATTTTCTGCATTATTTTAATTTCTTTTATTCGAGTATTTGCCGAAACGTTTAAGTTGGTCAGAAGACTACAGAGTGAATATTGATTTATGTTATTTTCGGGTGGTACAATCGAACTTTTCGTGAAATCGATTGAGTGTTTAATTAGGGTAGTATTGACCTCTTAGTCGATTGTTGGTTGGATTACGGGTTAAATATATGATTTATTTGCCAAGTTGAACAATATAAAGTAGACAATAATTTTATTTTGTGGCCCCGCGGAAAACAATTCTCACATAAGCTCTGGCAGGTGTTTTCTTTTTCTTGTCAAGGAAAATCTTCTATTGATAGTTCTTTCGTTTCCCGTTATTATAATTATTGAGTTATATTTTCAATTGTTTGAGTTCAGGGAAAACGCCGAATGCAAACAACTGACGCGAATGTTTACATCACTTCAATCAGTGAATTTAAATTTTCTATTGTCTTAAGTTCGGGGAAAACGTCGAATTTAAGCCATTGACGTATAAATCAATTACATAACAATAATTCTTGTTCCCCGCTGTTCCGATTCAGGCACTAACCAAATCGGAACATCGGCCGCGATAAATGCGCTGAATTAGTAGTTTATTTGTCCCGGAAAATACGTACCGAACAAAATAAAATTCACGAATTTCACATGTTATAGTCATATTCAGGAGGAACAATTCATTTAGCGACTTGAGAAGGTGATTTGGGTGAATAAACGTTATTGATTACATTAAGGGGAAATGAGTTATTTTATAACACGAAAACACGGTGATGCTTTGTCGTCTGTATCCACGCCCAGTTGTTAATATTGTTTAAGCTCAGAGAAATCGCCGAGCATAAACAATAGGAAAACAAAGTCAAAAATATGAATCTTGTTAACGTGGAAAGTCGAAGAACAAAAAGGCTATTTTAAGGAACAGAGAAAAAATATCACAGCCGGGATTATTGCAAACGTGAAGCTTAGGTAATATACAAGTGACACGTAGTATTCAATTTTTGTGTTAGGGTTAACAAGGGGAAGTCGGGATGTTATAAACCACTTGCTTGCAAACTTGAAAAATCACTTTCTGAGTCAGTCAGTTACCAATCCAATCCAATAATATTTATTTTAAGTATTATAAAGTACATTTCAAACTGTCTCACAAACTAACTATTTACAATACATACATGATTATGTAGATAGATAGATAGAAAGATAGATGTGGTTAATTTCCAGGAGAAGTGTCAATTGAGAAACCTGGTTAAGGGTATGAAGATTTAAATGTTTGAGTGTTGTTGAAATTTATTTGAAGTATTATTTGAGTAGTGTTGAATTTGAAGTTGTGTGGTTATTTGAGTTTTTAATTTTGAGTTTTTTATTTGTGTAGTTATTTAGGTGTTGAGTTTGTTTTGCTGTTTTCAAGTAATTTGTGTAGTTATTTGAGTGTTTTAATTTGAAGTTGTGTGGTTTTGTGTTGTTCGTTTGGGTAGTTTGAATTTGTGTTCAGGTTGACGCTTCTGCGCACCCGGGAGACGCATCTAGACGACTCCATGCCGCCCCCACACGTCCCAGGTCGCCGCCTCCGTCCGCACAACGACAAGCTGTTGCAATATTTGAGTATGCGCTGCTAGTGTGCTTTGTATTTCATGTAGTGTTTGCAAGAGTTTTACCATAACTTCTTGCGTTTGAGTCTGTGTTTGAGTGAGTATTTGAGTGAGTGCCAAAAGATGCGGGGCGAGGTCTCCCCCCTGGTCTCTTTTGGGTAGGGGTTCCGCATCGTTTGGCTGTCTTATGTTTGTTCTCCATGCAGTATCTCGAGCCCCTCGACCTCTTGTGTGGCGAGTAGGCATTCTTGAGCTGTTTGTTTTTGGTCCTGAAGAGCTTTGCTTTGGTTTTTTGGGGTTGTGTCATGGCTTGTGTTTCTTTTCCAGCCAATTTTTCTAGGTATATTTCACACTTCCGGTAGTTGGCCGGGTGGTCTTTCAAGCAGTTTGCGCATTTGCCGGGGGTTGGTTTTTGGTCCTGAAGAGCTTTGCTCTTTTCGGCACATTTGAGGCATCTCGGAGTGAGATTGCAGTTGCATGCTGCATGCCCCCACCTCTGACACCTCCTGCACTGAGTCATGGCCCCTTCCGTTTTTCTGAGTCTGAGTTTCTGAGTCAGTTACCCGTGTTCAGGCAGAAATAGTTGTTGCTATTACGATTAGAGCAATTCATTTCCTCAATTGTCGTGAAATTACTGTTCATTTGGCCAGTTATATATATATATATATATATATATATATATAACCACCCCTGTAGAATACGCATTTTTCTGGCATTAGCTTTATTTCCAAGGCCCTCTATGGCTTTTTTTCTTCGTCAAAACCGACAAAAGTTTATTAGGCAATTTTTGTTTTGAAATTTAACTACACCACTGAATTCGAAGCCGTTATGAATGAAAACCATCAAAATTTCATAAAAAAATATTAGTTAACAACGAAGTTATAACAACTTTAATTTTGGAAACAAAGTATTTGATTATAATGTTTATTTAGATTATAGACATATTTGAAATCTGGCAACACTGCCGATACAAAGATGAACACCAGTGAATTTGTACAGCGTGAATTCGAAGTCAATAGCTCTTTCCCTTCTACAGTTATAACTCCTGAAAGTATGGTAATGTGAGCGATTTGTGGTGGAAGCGATTTTGTAATAAAAATCTGACTACGCCACTGGATTTGTAAATTATACTCACTTAAAATAATTCATTTAGGCTTAGGTTATGAGTGTATTTGGAAATAACAGACAATTAAAAATTCATTTTCAAGTTATGCAGTCTTCCATAGCCGATAAAAACGAAATGAACCGAATCAAGTTTTAAAGTATCAACATTATTTATTCAATAATAAAACAGAAAGCAGGACAAAAAATGTTCCGTTTAAATTCTGCAAAACTCAACTGAAATAAGCTCTTAGAAAAGGCATCAATAATTTGAGGAAAGCTGAACTAATACATTAGGCATAGGTATTGTACTAAATCAATAGTAGTAGGCTGTGATTTAGTACACCACAAATCGCTCACAATACCATACTTTCAGGAGTTATAACTGTAGAACGGAATGAGCTATTGACTTCGCATTTTGGCTGTACAAATTCACTGGTGTTCTACTTTGTATCGGCGGTGTTGCCAGATTTTAAATAGGTCTATAATCTAAATAAAAATTATAATCAAATACTTTGTTTCCAAAATTACAGTTGTTGTAACTTCGTTGTTAACCAATATTTTTTTATGAAATTTTGATGGTTTTCATTCATAACGATTACAAATCAGTGGTATAGTCAAATTTGGAAACAAAAATTGCCTAATAAACTTTTGCCTTTTTTGACAAAGAAAAAAACCATAGAGTGCCTTGGAAATTAAACTAAAGTTATGAAAATTTGGGTCAAGATATAGTTGTTGATGCTTAATATTAGAAAAAATTGATTGAGATTGACTGAAAAATGCGTATTCTACAGGGGTGGTTCCATTTTAAATGGGTCACACTATATATATATATATATATATATATCTATATATATATATATATATCTATATATATATATATATATCTTGTATATATTACTCCTATTTAAATGTGCCAGACCGTTTTCTCCTATGTATTAAATAACTGGTATATTCAATAAGATTTGTCACAACAATTTTCGTAATACAATTATTTTTGCTTAGGAGAAAACGGTCTGGCACATTTAAATAGGAGTAATATATACACAGATATATATATATATATATATATATATATATATATATATATATATATATTATATATATATATATATATTATATATTATATATATATATATATATATATCTGTGTATATATTACTCCTATTTAAATGTGCCAGACCGTTTTCTCCTAAGCAAAAATAATTGTATTACGAAAATTGTTGTGACAAATCTTATTGAATATACCAGTTATTTAATACATATTACCCACTGTGTCTGTGTTTGCATTGAAAAAAACCAGAAACCTTCTCTATTTCATATAAAGTATTGAAGTTACGCAACAAACGTATTTAGTCAAGTTGTAAAAAAAAATTGTAAAGAAAAAACCAACAAAGACATTCTGTCTGTCTGTCTCTTCGGGAGACATAAAAGCAATCGGCGTTCAGTATCCAAAAATTGTACCTAAAGCCTACAGTATTTTGTATAGATTCAAAAAGTGTCAATATACCAGACCCCTGGACGTTCCGTATCTCCATCTGTAGCTACCCTAGTGCGTGGAGAAAACCACTATAAAATCTGGCGCCCGAGATTTGAAATAGAGAAAGGAAAATATTTCCTGACTGAAATTCTGGCGTCATAAATAACGTGACTTTCTAGGAGTTTGAGGGTTATTGAAACAGACCCTAGTAAAATACGTCGCAGTATAATGATTCTTAGTGAGGGTAGAGAAATGAAATGGTCTTTTTTTTTTTTCAATATTCAAAGTTGGATTCCCAACACTTTTTCTCTATACATTTTTTCGATATCTTGTCAATTTGATCCATTTTTCGGCACCACAAACAACTTTTTTTGAAATTCTCGCCAAATCTGAGATTACGTGATATAAGTCGCAATGGATTATTTAGTTGTCAGACATGCAGAAACGAACGGCCATCAGAATTTTTCAGAAATTTCAATACCTATAACATTTTTTTCCCATATGTAGCCAACTTTATGACTGTATATGAAATAATAAACCAACTATTAATGTATTAATTGATGAATATACACCATTTACTTACTACTCCAACCATCTGCTGAATATAGGGCCATTGAACTTAGATGAAAATGTATCTGCTCCAAAAGGAACATTCATGAAATAATTGATAAGGAAGTCATGGAACAGAAATAAGAGTACTTTCGACTTTGAAAATTTCTTCATAATATGCTGTTTAATATTCAGTCCATTGCATCAATACAATATCTCGAATGAGTTTTTCATTTAGTACTTTTTTGAAGATCACAATTTATTGCATTCATTATTACTATATGTTAAATTTGGATAATTTCACCAAAAGTCACTTCATTATAACGTTAAAAATTATTAGTTTTATAATAACTTGTATTGTTGATATCTTTGAAGGTGTTTTTATAAAATCAGAGATTTTTGCCTCTACAGATACATATTTTTCCATTATTCCATTTCCGTTTTCAAATTTGAATCTTTACTTCCTACAATGAAAATCTTGATCCTGATATTATTCAGAAAAGTCCAATAAAAAAAATCAATGAAATCTTTATATAAACAACTCCTCCTCTTTTGAATTTTGGAAAATTGAAGAAAGTACCCACATATACCTATTGTTTCCCAATGGTATGGGTGAGATTTGTTGATGAGTTTTGAAAAGAAATGTTATGATATTTAGGAGTTATTTTCCAAACTGTATTCACCGAATGTTTTTCTAAGGTAAACAGAGGTGATATTGTATAGGAAATCATTTACAGAAAATCGAAGATTGAAGCTCCAACAAAATTCCTACTGACGAATTATTCATGGCATTCATGAAAATAGAAACACGCCTGTTTCCAATAAATTACGTTAATGTTTTGAGTGAATATGTGAAAAAAATTACAAAAAGCTTGCTTATACAATAAAATGATATTTTTCAAGGGAGTATCATATTTTCACAGTGAAATGATATTTTTATCTACAGCTGGTATATTATTATGTCATAATGCTTTTGTTTGCAAACGTCTTATTATAAAACACTAGTGTCTTATGAGTCCAATTTAAACTCACATAATGAAGAAACCGTTTGTCATAGAAACCATATCATAACCTCCTCGAACAACATTTTATTTTTATTTTCAACAGCTGTCATGAACAAATAAACCTTCAATTCAGAAAAGTCTTCGTATTTATAACATACCAGCTGTGGGTAAAATGTTGTATTGCCTTTCATTTCTTATTCGCATATAATACGCTCGAGAAAAAAAGACTCGAGCTGCGCTTTCGTGATGATTTCCTTTCGTGTGTTATATGGCTAATAAGAATATAAATTTTGTTGAGTCTCGGGAATTTGATTCGTCTATTGAAAAGGAAGATGGATGGAGATGAAGTATTTTAATACATTGCCAACGTTTCAACTAGGGCTGCAGTCTTCTTCAGGGGTTTTCTTTTTTGTTGCGGTTGGAAGTTATATAATATGCAGACATTAAAAATTATCACTCTTGCAATTAGATTTGGCAAAATAATCTCGTTTTCAGTGGCCGGAGATCAGAGCCGCCTGAACATCGACTGAAGCCGGCAAATTTGGCGACGTCGGCGATAGGTAAAATCTGTTCTTGATGACCATTGACAACACACGTAGATTTTACATTTCATATTTTCATTTTCCATGTTTCGAGAACTATCATTAAATTCTGTGAAAAAATTATAACTATTTTCTATATATATATATATATATATATATATATATATATATATATATATATATATATATATATATATATATATATATATATATATATATATATATATATTCTCGATATCGATGTTTGCGTTAAACGCATGAGAAGTACGACTATTGATATCGTGGGTAGGCCTTTCTAACAATTTGTTAGTGACCTGTTAAAGTGCACGAAATCTCGTGATTTTAAAATTCCACGATATTAGGTCCAAGCTTCACCGCACAGATTATAGATGTCACTATCAATAATCTGATGCAATTCACATATATATATATATATATATATACAGGGTGAGTCAGAATAAGACCAACAAACTACGACTACAGATTCTTTACCTCATTTCGGGTGGAAAGTTGCTATCAGGGTATGTCCTAAAATGCATACCCTCTGAGATACAGGGTGTCGAAAGTACGAAAAAAATTTTTTTTTCAAATTTGGTACACTAATCAAGGTTCATCAACGTGCCAATTTGAAGTTATGATTTTTTATTTTCGTAAACCAGTGGCGTAGTTACGATGGTATGTGGTCATATGTTTCTTCATATTTTCTTGGGACATGTGATTGGACAAATGAGCGTTCGACATCAGTTCGGCTCATCGATACTCAACCTAAAATTCATAACATTCCATGTGCGTAAAACTGGAGGTTTCTGAGATAATTGAGAAAAACTGAAGATATGTCCTTAGTAGAGACATAATTTCCTATGTACAATAATCGCATAATGCCAATTTCTTACAACATATCGGAATATGCGTCAACCTCCTGAACATTTTTTAATGTTGGGAGAATCGGGTGAGTCAGAATGAGACCGTTAACTCCACTCTTTCATTTTTTATATTATTTGATCGAATCGATGTCGTGGATTCACGGATATGTTACCATACTTCCTTGCATATGAGTGTTTTGATAGATCAACTGACAAACAAACCCAACCTTTAATTCATAATACTCCACTTAGATAGGAGTTAAGGTCTGAAATAATTTTTGCGAAAAACTGAAGATAAGTACTCTTAAGTTCAAGTTTGGGTATCATTATCAAAGCCATTTCTGATTGAATTAATTATCTAGGAGAACATTATCCAATCAACATGTTTTTGATGAAGAAAGATGATTATTGTGTATACTTAAATGATAAAAACGGTTTAGTGGGTACACTACATAGAAATCAACATGGCATCAAAGCAAATGTTCAAATGGACCATCATTTTGTTCAATACACAATTGATATCTCCGTATCATCGACTGTCGCACGCTTTGGAATATTCCTGGTGTATCCTGTATCAACGTACATGCTGCTGGAATTTTTGCCGTTGAATCTTCCACAGATTCTACAGGTGTTTCATATACTATAAATTTAAGGTATCCCCACAAAAAAAGGCTTGTGAAGTCAAATCCGGAGAACGTGCTGGCCAATGTGTGAAACCACGTCTACCTACCCACCGATCATGGAATGTTTGATCAAGACACATTGGAAATGGGCCGGTGCTCCGTCATATTGATGCCACGTTCTTTGACGAAGCAATAGAGGTACGTCTTCAAGTAGCCCAGGTAAAACAGGTTCAAGAACACTCGGTAGTTCTGCCCATTCAAACGGGGAGGAAGAAGATATGGTCCACCGATATGATTTTCAATAATTCCTATCCAAATCTTCACTGAAAACTTTTGTTGATAGCTTTTTCGAAACATTCCATGCAGATTTTTTTCATCCCATAAATGACTGTTCCTACTATTGAAATTTTCATCTCTTGTGAAATATGCCTGATCCGTGAATAGAACATATCTAGGAAAGTCTTTTGCTCCTTCAGACATCCTCAAATACCATTCACAAAAAATCTACGAGGGCCATATACAACAGCATCTAGGGCCATCACCGTCTGTAGGCGAAATGGATTCAATAGTTGTTCACGTGCTACGACTTACTGTTGATTGACTTGTAATCTATACGAAATGAAGGAGCCGCTGCTAATCGTTCATTTGTTCTTCCGTAACATCATCTCTCCTTGTTCTATTCGCACCACAATGGTGTTGAATGAATTTAAAGGACCCCGTTTCCTCCAATCGTCGATGTACAGCTATAAAAGTAGTGAAATGTGGATGATGTCTGTTTGATATATACATATATATATATATATATATATATGTTGATATAATTGAGCCGCAGCTCTAGCATTTCCCCCTGTTCCACTATAAACGAAATGCATATCTGTATATTCTTCAAATGAATAATCCATTTTGCAACGATGTTCATTGACTGAAATGATGACAGCTGACTTGACAATAATACAAACTGTGTTGGGTTACTGTCAATTATGTCTAATACCGGAAACAATGAAAATAGTCTACGTTTCTATTTAGTTCCAAATTTCGTGTGAGTTTTATACGTTGATCAGTGGTGTACTGAACAGCCTACCACAAACTAGCTGAAAAGCTCGACTTTGCAACTAGTTATCACGAATCGAAAGAAATAATTTAAGTAGATATTAATACACAATATTTGTTTTTATTCATCAAAAACATGTTGATTGGATAATATTTTCCTAGATAATTCAATCAGAAATGGCTTTGATGATGATACTCCAACATAAACTTCAACAAATTAAGAGTACTTATCTTCAGATTCTCGCAAATATTATTTCAAACCTCAACTCTTATCCAAGTGGAGTACATGAGGTTGGGTTTGTTTGTCAGTTGATCTGTCAAAACAATCATATGCAAGGAAGTATGGTAATATATCAGTGAATCCACGACATCGATTCACTTAATGAAAAAATTGAGTTATCGGTCTCATTCTGACTCACCCGTCAGCATACAATACAGGGGGCAGAAATATCTATTTATATCATATCAATTTGGCTCACAAAGAATAACCAAAAACGATTAGCTTCATTCATTATATAAAAACAATATATAATATTTCCAATCCATCAAAACATAACAAGTGGCGCCCAACGCGATGCAAAAATATATTAATTATAATAATAACAAAAAAATATATATTTCCAAATTTTCATACATAACAATATATATATGCATATTACCCCAAACACGAAGTAGCTGCTGTGAAGCGTTGAGGAGATCCCTCGACTGTCTTCCGTCTCCATCATCAGAATAATTCTGGACCTCCATTATGTTGTAGTGTCATCAGAACTACATATGTGTGCCAAGTTTCAACAGATTCGGTTTAAATCATCCCCTATTTTTCTACCCTTGGAGGTGTCATTTTTTTCAAATCTAAATAGGACCAACTTCGAGGTATACCCTATCCATTAAAAAAAGAATAATTAGAATCGGACTAAGCTGTGAAAAGTTATGCGTGGTAACAGATAAAAAAAATATACGCGTAGAGCCTCCTTGTTTTTTCGTCGGTTAAAAAAGGGCTTAACCTTACCAGTAGTAAAACATTTTCAATTCCTCTGAATTATTATCAGGAATTTAACCATTTTTAGAAAATCAACCATTCACTCTACTTTCTTTCCAGCCCCGCCGAGTCCGTTTCACCCTTCCGCCGCCAGATGGCTCTGCCCCTTCCAGCCGCGTCGCCGGCGTCGAGAGCGCCGCCAAGTCAACACGGCCAGCGGGAGACGAGTGGTTTCGAACACGCGCTTCTTTCAGCACTTTCAGTTCGCGTTCTGAAAGCACCGAGAAGCGTCCGCAGAGAAGTCATTCGCGCATCGTCGACGATTACGCGACGTTTCTGAGTAAAAGTACCAGTGTCCTAGTTACCTCTTCGCCCGGTGTAAGGATCAGGATTCATCCAACAGGAAGGTAGGTTAAATTCAATGATTTTCAGTTTTGACCCTAAAAAAAATATCAGGGAAACGATTCATTGAAAAGCTTGAAATTGTTTCTGATTTTCATCTTAATAATTGAAAAAATATGTTAACACTTAAAAATTCTCAAACTTTTCCTTTCTTTACGAAAGCAATTTTCCGAATATATCTATCAAAATACAGTTCGACCCAAAAAGCATGCAACAAATGGAAAACTTTGTAATTATTGGAAAAAATGTCGGTGTTTGTCAAAAATGGGCGTTCGAATACAATTTTTCCGTAAAGCCAATAAGAGTAAAATATCTAATTTTTTAATATAAGGGAACAGGAATATCTCATTGTGATCTGATAAGCTGATCAGATTTCTGATGTCAAATTGTTATCTTGTCTCATAATTTCAATTATTTCTGATGGGACATCCTGTGGTATTTTGGCGTCATACTTCTGAGTTATAAATCAAATCGCACTTGTTGTTTTTTCAATGTTGTTTAATGAAATCCTGAATGGTGAATCCAGCTGGACTACCTGTTGAAATATTCAAATGATGTAGAAATGGGAAACTTCGACTTATCTATATGAATTCTCAGGTAGGAGTGGAAAATCAAACAACCATATGATTAAAAATACAAATTTTCACTTTTTTTTTCGAGTTTGGTCTTTCTGTCTATCAGATGTGGATCAATGTACAACGTTGTCCTGTCCGAATTCTATATTCCTTAATTTTTTTTCCTGAAAACTCTCGCCCCTCTATAATTTCCACTTTTCTAGGTGTTTTTTGTGTTGTCCCATCTAGGCTATGCCTTTAACTCGCCGCTTTTCCTTTTCCCTTTTTCCGTTATCCTATTTGCCTATTATACCATTTTCCAATTATCCCGTTTTTCCGTTACCCCGTTTTCCTATTATCCCGTTATCGCTTCCCCCTGTTATCCCGTTATCCCATAATACCGTTATCCCGTTATTCCGTTTTCCTGTTATCCCGCGTTCCCGTTATCCGGTTATCCCGATTGTTATCCTGTTTTGCCGACAAAAATTGGCCAAATCGGTCCAGCCGTTCTCAAGTTATGAGCTTACCAACAAAAACAGACATTCATTTTTATTATATATTAACAAAGAAATGTCCAATAACATTTATAAAAATCCTTTATTTCCCTAAAAACTTCATTTGGAGTATTACAAACATTCAAAAAAACAATTAGCAAAATCTGTCATTTTATAAAAGAAAAAAAATATTACCCTGACCGGGTTTTGTTCCTGTGACCGTCTGCTTGGTAGACGACATTATAACAGCTGAGATAATTCCTCGTTCGGTAGTAAATGACTTGATAGTCTTTTTCTTCGCCAAAATTTGTATACACCCGAATTTTCCAATTTCCGGGCAATTTTCCTGATTTTAAAAAAATAGCCAAATCGGTCCAGACGTTCTCACGTTTTGCGCTTACAAAGAATCGAGATTCATTTTCATTATACAGGGTGTTTCATAATTGAATGCTGATCCCCCAAGGATCAATATTAGGCCCTATACTCTTCTCTATTTATACATCGAATTTTCCAGATATTTTCTTTCCATGTTCACAACATTACTACGCTGACGATACTCAGTTATACATGTCTTTCTCCTTGGATGAAGCGAATCAAGCGGTAACTGCTATTAATTATGACATTATACATTTTCAATTAATCATTGTTCACAACTGAATGCATCTAAGACTAATGCAATTATTTTTGGTAACAAAACTGATTCGCAGGTGTTCAAACAAGAATACTCATCAAATATTTTAATTAATGGTCATACTATACAATTTAGCGGAAAAGTTAAAAACTTAGGAGTGTGGTTTGATGTAATCTTAAGATTTTCGCACCATATTAGTACCTGTTTACAAAAAGCTTATGAAGCACTAAAACTCATATTTCAATCTCGCCACGTGTTGGATAGATCGGTTAAAATCCTACTATGCGATTCATTAGTATTATCTAAACTAAATTTCTGTGACATTTTATATAATTCTTGTTTAAATTCATTTGATATAAATAGAATACAAAAATTGCAAAATTCATGCCTAAGACTTATTTTTGGTATTCGCAAATTTGAGCATATCAGTCACACTCTCAAAATTACTAAATGGCTACACATGAAAAATCGTCGAGAATTGCATTCTACATGTTTTATATTAAGCTACTAAAGGAAAACTCTCCACCTTATCTGTATCACAAAATAAAATACAGAACTGATGTACATTCTCTAAATTAAGACACAGAAATACTCTTACTATACCTCGCCACCATACTGAGTTTTTCAAACGATCGTTTTCTTATTGCATTGTTAACCATATCAATAACTTATCTCTCGATTTCAGTTACTCATCACTACATAAACTCAAACGAGTCCTATTTGACCATTATTTTTCTCAGCAATAATTAAGTTTGTCAGATTAAAATATCTTCCCTTGGCTAATTAATTAATGGCTAATTAATCGTTACTAATATTCTTTCTCTAATAATTCAATTTATTCATTTATTATTCTATTTGCTGTCTTTGACTCCTTTTTGGGGTTAGATGGAAGAGCAGATGTATGTTAAATGCTAATATATATTTCATATTGTACTATATTTATTATTACATACAAACTGAATCTCGCCCTAACTATATGAATAAAATGTAATCTTATCCTTTAATAATTGGTAATAAAGACATTTATTATTATTATTATTATCATCCTGAAGGGTGATAATCCTTGGATGATTTTAAGAAAAATTCTTCATATTGTAACGAACCTAGGCCGGACCTGTCGCCTCATTCGTTGCCATCAACAACGATGATGTCATCCCCGGAGATATCCGAGAACAATCCAGTCGCGCCGCCGCGGATAACAACGGTCAATATTGGAAGCAACTGGAACATGCTGGTCGCCAACCGCCAGAATTGGAAAGATAGAGAATTCTGTAACGGAGATAAATAGGCAGCACTCAAGAGGGCAGAGAAGTCTCAGTCTCAGCAGCCGATAGCGTCGAGCGATACAGTGGCGTAGTTAGTAATATAAATTAGTTGTAAATTTAAGTGTGAAATAAATTAGTAAAACCAAGTTAAGTTTATTTACGTTACAATATGAACATAGGTCAGCAACCGATTTATTATTTCTGAGATACAGGATTTTGAAATTTAACATAAAAATAAGTTCTTCCCCAATCTCTCTGAAACCGCTTTGGCTCTTTTTCAATTTACAATTTACAAGCAAAGTACGCATAAAAATACATTTTGTCCATGATAAATGATTTCTTAATTTTCATCAGTGGCGTCGCTGTTAACATGCCCTGCCATATTTCTGATCAAAATAATGATACGCCACTCTCTTTTTTCCAAATAAATATTATTTTTGTAATTGTCCTCTATCTCCTCATAAAAATGGTCTCCTGAAATGAATTCATTGGCTCGTCCCTATGCGAAATCAGCCGTTGAAGAGTAGTAGGATTATCTTGTGGGCTAGAAACCTAGTATCGAGGGGGAAACAACTAACCAAAATATGAACACCATAATAAATATCTGATAATTAACAATATTTGAAGTATACTGAAATATTTAAAGTATATTCAGGATAATGATAATATTTAAGGTACTTAAAATGTATTTAAATAATTTAAGTATACTGAAGGTATTCAAAGTACCAGAGATGTATTGAAAATAATTAAAATATACTGAAGATATTGAAAATACTGGAAATGTACTTAGTCAATAAATGGAAATGCAATGAAAGTAAATGGAACATAGTGAATAGAATATTTGGTGTAATTAAGGTAATAAAAACGTGATAAAGCTATATTGAACTAAAGGAATCAACGATTTTGGTATAATTTAACCCTTTTTTTTACAAAAATACCTAAAGTGTATATCTGTTGGTGAGAACGTAAAATGAACGTTTTCAAGGTATTGGGAAACATTATATTTCATTCTAAAATTCTCCATTTGAGGATCAGGGAAAATAACTGAAAAAAAAACTTATTCCAAAATAAATATTTATTCATGAATAAAATAAATAATAATATAATAAATGAAAGTTTAAATGTCAAACTAAAAAAAGATATGCTGATAAAACTTCAGATCAACTCTAGGAACAGTCTACCAGAAAAAATTACTGCTATTTTTGCGGTCCAGTTTACTTATGCTGACACTGAAAAAACAGACATAGTGTACGAGTGTACAAATAAATATTTACCAATAATATCAACGAAACCATATTATAATGAAAAACCGCAAAGATAGGTCAATTTTCAGGACATGTATAAAATATCACAGTTCGTGAGTGAAGAAAAGTGTTGAATATAAAAATATAATTACACTTAAATAATTCTTAAGTGGTTCAGACATACAAATTCCTAATTGAGTCCAATTTCTTTTTTAAAAGATTTGTACTTTTTGTGGACTTTCTTCAATGATGGACTAAGTACTGAGTTGAAACGGATGGGAACCTTGCAAAGATATTGGACTTTCGACAATAAATTCAATCGACACTTCCTGTATGTCGTCTTTCATTGGCCACACAAACGAATCAAGATCATATTTCAAAAATTTTATAACAACAAGTTTTTCCTTCTATTCCATTAATCTCCCAATATACCAGATATCGCTATATGCAATTGCATAGTACTTTTCGGCGATTAGAGGAATGTGTTTGCCATTATCAAGTACTTACCGGTTATGGCAGTCCCGTCCTCGATAACCCATAGTTTATTTGGATAGTTATGTTTATCCAGATATTTTTTCAATTCTGCAAAACGGAGTTTGCCCTCAAAAACGTCAAATTTTTTTTGGAGGATTTTTCTGACAGATGAAAGAGAGGGTAAGGATTGTTTCAAATTACTATAGAGCGTTTCATACAAAAGGAATCCCCCCGTCAGGTACAAATAATTCGAAAACAGCTCCACTTCTTTTTAAAATCTCTTGCCTGTAGATTTTTTAGCGTTGTTTTCTGCAGCTTTAATGAGCAATTCTAACGCTTTCGATAATGATAATTTCTCAACATTTTCACAGAATTCTCTGCTTATATTATCTGGTACTTTATCAATGACATATTCGATATCATTTATAATCGGAAAAACCTTGTTAAAATTGATTGTTGTTCATCCAACGATGCCGCATCTCATTTTCGTCTACTGCTTTCTCTACGACTATACTTTTTGTTTCCATTTATTAGTTTTTATTATTTGAGGTATTGCAGCCGAATTTTTTGAGCAGAGAATGTTGGCTACCTGATTACCAACATCTCTGCTTTCTAAAAATTTGAGTCTAAACCATTTTCGTCGGATATATTTGTATCATCGGGTCCATTGCCAGGCTGCCCAGAAGTGGATGCTTTTGATACAAATGTATCTAAAGTTGTCAGTAAACATTTTTTTGATGATTTTTCATCTAAATGTTTTTTATATGTTTTTAAAAATTTGATAGGGTCCAATAGTATTTGCTACCCATTGAATATGTAGACACTCTTACTTCTAAATTGCAAATAAAACATGGTATTAAAGCAGAGGCATCATTATTCGTGAATGAAGAATCCAGAGCCTTGACAGTTATCTTCACATCGAAATCAATTTCTTTATATAATTTTAAATTTTCTTTCTTCCTGAGATACTTTATGTAATTAACTAACTGTTTATTCAGTTTGAGTCGTTCTTCATTAATGTTGAATTCTCGGTTGGATTTGTCCATATCTTGTGAATCCGAGTCAGACTTTTTATTCCTATTAGCAGTTTGTGATTCAGCCTTTCTCTTCTTCTTTTGGAGAGAGTGACTGGAATAGTTCAGTTCGGTAATATGATCCTTCAAACACAAAAGTGTCCTTCTATATCCACATCGGATTCTAAACTTTTCGTAATTAGAACTGAATAAACCAAAATATGTTTTTCGCTCGTTTTCATCAGTGATATCTGTCATACTCGGTAACTCTTCTCTAGCAAATTTCTCCAACTGGTGGATATCATCTTCGGACAAAGTGGATAAAACTATTCTTTTGTTATACCCACTTATATTGAGTAAATTAATAATAGAATCCGGTATATCGAAGGCATCTTCTGCAAAATCAAAATATCACTGTACCCATTTGCTTCTGCTACCATCACATACTTCCATAAAAATAAACGAGGATCAACTGCCAAATCACCCGCAGTGATATTGAGTGAGACTTAACCATTTTTCAATAACTCATAGCATGTCCATTACAATAGATACAAATCCTGCGGGTAATGATTAAAATATTCAAGTCGCAAAAAAAAAATTAAAATAGGCACTTTTTTTTTTCGCAATTTCCAATACATTATTTCTAATTATTCATTCGTCGTATTATATGTCCACGCCGCAAACGTCTTTTGATAAACTAGCCAGCCGTGCGCTCAAACCACCCTGAAGGCCCAACGCTCTACGTGCCCTGAAACTCCTAGGAAAGCAACAACGAACCATTCTATCCAGTTTAAGATCATGTTCGTGCGTCCTCTCCTCCAACTTCAATCATAACAGCGTTGTCAACGGCCGCCGACCGCCGAAACCCATACCACAAAAGTTATCTATTAAATATATATACTCTGTACTTCAAATTCCTGCCGCGCAGTACACCACGAACCACAAAAAAAAAACATTACATAGAACTAAATGTTATCACTTATTTCATCATTTCCACAAAAAAAACGAAAAATTCAAATAATGCCTGGTTTGTTAATATATAACCTCTAAGTATAAATTATAATTAGATAAATAACATATGATTAAAATGACGAAGAAATCACAAAACTTACCTGTTGAAGACATGGTTTTAATAAGAAACAATAAACTGCGACAAAAGTATCAAGTTCACCAGTTCACTTCGAATATTACCTACAACCTATATCAACCTGCCAGCTAGACACACACTAACGAATTATGCAATAAAATGTCGGTAAACCCCGGCGGCAAACATAAATTGTAGACTGAACTGCATCCCAAATATTTTAAATATATTCCAGGGCTGAAAAGGATATTGTAATATTTAAACTGTAATGAAATACTGAAAATTATATTGAAATATTTTAAATATATTGTGGATATTTTGATAGTAAAAATAATATTTAAAGTATGGAGTGGATATTTTTGGAATAAAAGTAATATTTAAAGTATGAAGCTGTATTTGTCGATACTGAAGTACTGAAACTGATATTGAAATAATTTGAGTATATTTAAGATATTTTGGTACTTAAAGTCGTACTGAAATATTTAAATGCATGTACACCTATTTAAAGAGTTGTTTCCTCCTCGCCTAGTATGCTAAGAACACATCTCGTTGGTTTGAACATAAACAATTTTGACACTTCTTTAGCTAGATACGTGATAATATTTACGTTATAAAAACTTGTTTATTAAAAAAAATCATGGTAAATTTTACAAATACCGAATTAGCTGTTGCATTACTTGTATGGGCTTGCTGACGGAACGCATATGAAGCCAGACCACTGTATCAAGAGCGCTTCCCGAATGGAATAGTTCCTGATGCTCGAACGATTTCAATCACCCACAGTAGGTTAAGTGGAACAGGAAGTTTTGAGCCAAATCATCATTTTAAAGGAGCAAATCGGACTGCAAGAACTCTAACAATTGAGGTAGCTGTTTTAAATTCAGTTGACGAAAATCCTGAAAAAAGTACAAAGCAAGTTGCCGATAATTTGAATGTCGCCCATATTCTAGTATGGAGGATTCTTCATGATCATTAATTATATTCCTATCACATTCACCGGGTTCAGGCTCTACTTCTTCGAAACATTCCATTGCGAGTGAATTTCTGCCAATGGTTTCTCGAAAAAGTTATCGAAAATCCTTTATTTGACAGGGAAATTTTATTCACGGACGAAGCTAGTTTTATTGAAAACAGGATCAGAAACTCCCATAATAATCATTTTTGGGCCGAGGAAAATCCGCATGCAATCATGAAATTTCATCACCAGGAGCAGTTCTCATTAAATATCTGGGCTGGAATTTTTGGAGATTACCTAATTGGACCTTTTTTTACCACCCAGATTAAATGGACATAATTATCGCCGATTTCTTGAAGATAATTTGCCAATTCTGTTGGAAGATGTTCCTATTTTAATGCGAAATCGCATCTGGTTCATGCATGATGGTGCACCTGCTCATTTCAGTGCTCTGGCAAATATTTAAACCCAAACTTTCATAATCGCTGGATAGATCGCAGGGGAACAGAGTCATGGCCAGCTAGATCCCCCGACTCAAACAGTCTTGATTATTTTCTTTGGAGACATCTCAAGACTTTGGTGTAGGTACAGTCAACCAATTCTAACTGAGGGAGAATTGAGAAACTGCGTAATAGTTTCCTGTGAAGCAATAAGGAATACTCCAGGAATTTGCCAAAGAGTACGCGAGTCAATGACAAGGAAGGCTGAAGCGTGCATACTTGCAGGAGGCGGACATTTCGAACAGTTGATTTGATTTTGGTATTTTTGTTCATAATAGTTATGGTTTTAAAAATAAAAAATGTATTTTGTGCGTATTCATTACAAAAACTAAATAATAGTTACCACAAAATTATAAAAATCTTGCCTAGATCCTTTGGTTACCACAATTGTGAAATTAAGACTAAGAAAAAATCGAATAGGGACAAGCAAATGAATGTATTTTATTTTCTAAATTGAAAACCGTCCACCGGACGAAAAAAAGGCAGGAGACCATTTTTATGGGAAGATAGAGCACAATAATATTTATTTGGAAAAAAGACAGTGGCGTATCATTATTTTGATCAAAAATATGACAGGGCATGTTAACAGGGGCGCCAGTGATGAAAATTAAGAAATCCTATATCATGGAAAAAATGTATTTTTATGCATGTACCAAAATTGAAAAAAAGCCAAAGCGGTTTGAGAGATATTGGGAAAGTCCTGATTTTTCTGTGGAATTTCAACATCCTTTATCTCAGAAATAAAGCAGTTGCGGACCTATGTTCACATGAAGAATTTTTCTCAGAATCATCCAAGGATTATCGCCCTTTGGGATCAGCATTCAATTATGAAACACCCTGTATAAATTACAGAAAAATCCTGTCCAGTATTCAATTAAGAATGTTTCTTTTTTCAACATGAATACCTCCCAAGAGGTTATCTTGAACGATGAAGGACAGTGACTAATGTTTATCTTTTAGTCACAGATGAATCTACATCTGATTTTATGGACGGACATGAACTGAGACGGTAAAGTACCTGATATACAATACAATACAATATTTTCATTTCCTGAGACTTTACAAGCATGAAAATCGTCAAAAACAAAAAAAAAAATAGTTAAAATTAAGTCATAAAAATTAGATGTACATGTAAGAATTCAATAGGAGTGGTAGAAGAGAATCGCATAAAACAAGTAAAAAATAGTATGAACAATAAAATAGTACACAAGCAAACATTCATGATGTCAAGCAGCCAGATCAGTTTGAAAATATTCACCTATTGAGTAGAAGGCAATTTTGTAGAGAATATTTTTAACACTATTTTTGAAATTAACGAGATTACAAATTTTCTTAATGAATATTGGAAGTTTATTATAAAGTGCGCGACAAAATTATGGAACAAATTCGATATTTCGCAAACCATGTACTTTTGACAAAAATCCTAAAATAGGTCGATTTTTATTTTAAAATGCCGATTTTTTTATGTATATTCTAAAGAGGTTATGTCACTGGTTTTGACATGGTGACGTAATCGGTAATTTCTTTAAATTGGAATAGATGTCTTGTGATACCTCATCTGAGAGGCCTTCCAATACTGCATTCGATGATAATAATTAATTAGATATTTTTTTACAGGTTGAACAAAAATTAATATTTTATTTCAATAAGAGAATAACTTTATATCCAACAAAATAGAACAGTTGAATAAGATGTTCGAAATGCCATTCACCAGTCTCTTGACAATAAGCAAATCTACGGACACATTCCTCACATTGCGAATAACTTCCGGAGTAATTCTGTTAATTTCGATCCTAATTCGATTTTTCAACTCTTGTAGATTTTGCGGCCTATCTACATAGACCCTCGATTTCAAATAACCCCACAAGAAAAAATCCAGGAGCGTAAGATCTGGAGATCTTAGGGGCCACTCTATCGGTCCGCGTCTACCAATCCACCTCCTAGGAAAACAGTTATTCAAAAATTTGCGAACATCACTTGCATAGTGCGGGGGTGCACCATCTTGTTGCAACCAAATACTTTTATTTGGTGAGTTAGGATTGTTGGCGTTTGGAAAAATATATTTTTAATATTATTACATTATGACAATGAAATTCTTGGCTTGTCATCGGTCCTTGATATGTGTGACGAATTTCAGATTATTCGGAAGATTGGAAGTGGGTGAATATTTACTTCCAAGATTTCATTACATTGTGAGTTATTCAGTTACAAGTAAAGATAATAAAAGCGTGTTAAAAGATGCAAAATTGTACTTTTTTGAGCCAAGGCTCTAATCCCTTAGACTGCCCTGGCAGACTAGTGAGTCAGTGCTCTACTGCACCAATGGATCCTTTCCAAATATTAATAGTTAGCTATTTCCTATTCTAAAATGGAAACAAAAGACGATCACAAATTAATGCCATAATAGGCAAGTTAGTGTCAAATGAACGTCAGTTGAAATATCAACAAATATTCTTCACAAATTATAAGTGAAAAGATTCTAAAAGTAAACTATGGCTACTTTAAGTGAAACCCAACGCATATAAATTTCAATTTTCATTGGATGCGGAGATAGAGCCAGAACTCAGCAAGAGGTATGCGACTTGTTCAATGCGAAGTATCCAAATAGACCTATCAGTCGTTCAAGAGTCAGTAAGATTGAGAAAAAATTTAAAGAAACTGGTCATGTCAAATATATTCCGAATGCTGGACGTCCTAAAATAGGAGAAAACGTGAAACTTGATGTTCTATTGGGTGTAGAGAATAATCCTCACAATACTTCACGACAAATTGCAGCAGACCTTGACATATCCCAAAGTTCTGTATTACGTATTCTAAAAGCAGAAAAGTACCATCCATACAAAGTACAGCTACATCAACAACTCAATGATGATGATCCCGATCGCCGTGTGGAGTTCTGTGAAATAATGCAGGATTCGTGTAACCGCAATCCACGTTTTATAAAACAAATTATGTTTTTCGATGAGGCTACGTTTTGCCTAAATGGTTCAGTAAATCGTCAGAATTGCAGATTTTGGAGTAGGGATAATCCTCACTGGATGATGGACGCGCATACTCAATACCCTCAGAAAGTCAATGTTTGGGCAGGGATAATAAACGACAGGATTATTGGCCCCTATTTTGTCGAAGGAAATCTCATAGGGGAGCGTTACTTGGAATTTTTAAAAAATGAACTCATACCTAGCCTTGCCGATATTTTTCCAAACGCCAACAATCCTAACTCACCAAATAAAAGTATTTGGTTGCAACAAGATGGTGCACCCCCGCACTATGCACGTGATGTTCGCGAATTTTTGAATAACTGTTTTCCTAGGAGGTGGATTGGTAGACGCGGACCGATAGAGTGGCCTCCAAGATCTCCAGATCTTACGCCCCTGGATTTTTTCTTGTGGGGTTATTTGAAATCGAAGGTCTATGTAGATAGGCCGCAAAATCTACAAGAGTTGAAAAATCGAATTAGGATCGAAATTAACAGAATTACTCCGGAAGTTATTCGCAATGTGCAAGAGGAATGTGTCCGTAGATTTGCTTATTGTCAAGAGACTGGTGGATGGCATTCCGAACATCTTATTTAACTGTTCTATTTTGTTGGATATAAAGTTATTCTCTTATTGAAATAAAATATTAATTTTTGTTCAACCTGTAAAAAAATATCTAATTAACTATTATCATTGAATGATGCAGTATTGAAAGGCCTTTCAGATGAGGTATCACAAGACATCTATACCAATTTAAAAAAATTACCGATTACGTCACCATGTCAAAACCAGTGACATAACCTCTTTAGAATATACATAAAAAAATCGGCATTTTAAAATAAAAATCGACCTATTCCAGGATTATTGTCAAAAGTACATGGCTTGCGAAATATCAAATTTGTTCCATAATTTTGACGCGCACTGTATATAATTTTATAGGCATGATATGGGGTCCGTTAGCTACAGAAGTTAATTTGTGAATAGGAACTATTAAATTATAATTTTCTCTCAGAGTCTAACCAGCAGCATGCCGGGTAGTATCTCCTTGTTGAATCTCGTAGAAGTGTTTCTTGATTGAAAAGGGAAACATGAATACCCCACAAGAGGTTATCTTGACGATGGACGATAGTGACTAAAGTTTATCTTTCAGTCGCAGATGATTCCACATCTGATTTTGTGAACATCCTGTTTATATTTTCAACAGATCAATGTTTCTTGATGTAAGTAACACAATTAAAAATATACATGGATATCACAGTTAGAATCCGTAATTCAATAAATAACTGCTTACAAGAATCGCCATATTTTTTGAAACACATGGGCCTTAATATTTTTTTTTTTTTGAAAATTAACAAATCATTCAATCTACAGCAGTTACCGTAGCAGACTAAGCAATAATTTAGATTTGAGTGAACATAGACATAGTAATAGCTTGGTAAGATATTGATGAGGACAAAATTCCTAAGATTCCAAATAACGAAACAATGTTTGGATAAGTTTGTGGAAATAGAGTCAATATGGTCATTCCAGGATAATTGTGAGTCAATGTTCATCCCTAGGAAGTTCACTGATTTTTTCTGTACAATAGATTAGAATTCTACTCCAATAATTACGGATGTCACGGGGGCGTTTCCATGGGAAGTGAGACAAATTCGGATTTTTCAGAACTGAAAATTTTTCAGCGAAAATATGGATTAGTACTGGAATTGATATCCTGATCACGAATGTGTAAGAATTTTGAGCATATCTTGCTCCCTTATACTATTTATAGCAAAAATCAATGTATCCATCCCCTGGCGCGCAGTGTATGTCTCTCAGATTAACCTTAGAAGAGATTCAGACTCATCCTCGGTATATCCAACGATCGTGGAAATAACATAATTCTACTTCAATAATTACGGAAGTTACGGGGCATTTCCATGGAAAGTGAGACAAATTCGGATTTTTAAGAACAGATTTTTTTTTAGCGAAAATATGGATTGGTACTGAAGATGATGTCCTGATCACGAATCTGTAAAAATTTTAGGCATATCTTCCGCCCATATATTATTTTTCATAAAAATCAATATATCCATCGCCCCTGGCGCGCAGTGTATGCCACTGTTATGTTCTTGCTACCATGGAAAGTTAGGTAGTTTACTCGTAGGTTCTAGTAATGAAACCAGTGTTTTCCCGTAGCCCATTTATTACCAACTGAAAGAAAGTTCACAACAAACATGATAGTCAAGGAATCCCTTTTTTAGGTTACTCATAAAAACCCAGAACCATTGCAACACAGGTGCGCGCTAGGATTCGAACTATCAATAGAAAATGATATACAGAGTGGATATACTACATCATCTCCCCTTTTCGATTATGAAAATGCCACATTAGTATTCCAATCTTTCAGGAGCTTTTCTCTGACGAGTTCCTCCAGGCAGAGTTTCAAAATCATTTTCAGTATCAACAAGAGGAGTTTCAGGTAATCCAACAGTTGGAGGTGGCCTAAACAATTCCGAAATACCCATGGATTCATTTTCCGCACTTTGTATCGTTTCACATATTTCCGCACTTTCCAAAAGTTCACTTCTATCCCTTAATTCCCCATATTCTAAAATTTATTTAGATGCCGGTGCCAAGTTTTTTGTAAATCGGGAATGAGGACTAAATAAGTTCTTGGACCTTTTTTTTTCAATCCTTCCTCTCATCCAATTGGTTTTTGCTGCCCTATAATCTTTCACCAACACCACTTCCCCTTTTCGAAAAATTTTCTTTCTTTTTCCGGAGTAGTATTTTTGTTGGCGTTTCATACTTATTTTGACCTTTTTTGGAATTTATTTTCATTTTCGGGCTCCGGCAATAACAAATCAAATCTACTTCTGATTTACGACCTAACAGTATTTCTGCCAGGCTTTGTCCGGTTGTGCAATGTGTTGTATTTCGATGATCCATCAGAAATCTATTCAATACTAAATCCAGATCGGATATACCGGAATGTACATTTTTCAATAAAGCCATTTTGATGAACTTCACTGAATTTTCAGCTTGGCCATTCGTGGCGGGGTGAAAAGGGGGACTATGTTTAATTTCCATCCCATTTCCTTTCAAAAACCTATTGAATTCTGCTGAGACAAAATATGAGGCATTGTCTGAAACAATGAATTTGGGAACTCCAAATCGCGCGAACAAGCTTCGCAATATCTTAATCGTGCAAGTGGAATTTATTTCCTTTACAATAAAAGCTTCACACCATCTAGAAAATGCGTCTGTTGCCACAAATATATTTTTTTTCAATTTCGCCATTTATTCCTGGCCACCAAACATAAGAACGTGCCATACTTTTCATTTTGACCATTCCCATATGAGATTTATGAATCTCCTTCAAAATTTCGCCTTGTAATCCTATACCCAAACATAACACAATCACTAATAATAGAAAAACAATTTTTATTTATGTGATAAGCTTTTGAGTCCGGCTCTACTTTTTCCAGCCAACCTGTTTTTATATATTCCATAACCTTTTTTAATGTTCTATCACTCAATATTTTCTCTTTCACGACTTCACATCTTATAGGAACATTTTCATTCCGTGTAATATAATTTACTAAAAATGGGCAATCTTCGGTGTCTACAGAATAACCAATCCGCGATATTTTCTTGTGATTTAACATACTTGATGTCAAATTGAAAATTTGCTCGTATTAATGCCCATCTTTGCAACCGGTTAGCCGCAAAAAGAGGTATTCCCTTTTTAGGGCAAAAAATAACCACTAAAGGCTTATGATCAGTCAACAGGGTGAAACGTTTGGCATACAGGTACTGATAAAATTTGGAAACCCCAAAAATGATGGCAAGAGCCTCTTTTTCGATTTGGCTATATTTTTCCTCGCTTTTAGAGAGTGTCCGGGAAGCATACGCTATTGGCCGTTGTACCCCATTATTACAGTGCGTTATCACCGCTCCTACTCCTGATTGTGCCGCGTCTACTGCCAACTGAAAGAATAATTTTGGTTCAAAATGTACCAACACCTCCGCGGGTGCTAAAATTTTCTTTATTCTCAAGAAAGAATTTACACAAGACTCGTTAAATTGAAATGGGGTATTTTTCTGTAGTAAATTAAAAAGAGGTTTGAGAAGCATAGAACTGTTTGGTATAAACTTATGATAGTAGTTCACGAGGCCCAGAAAAGATTTTAATTGTGTCACATTTTGTGGATAATGGGCATTTATTACCGCTTCCACTTCACAAGTATGAAAACCTTCTCTATCAATTCAAAAACCCAAATAGGTAACATTTTCTTAAAAAAATTCACATTTTCTTTTTTCTAGTGTGAACCCAACTTCTGCAAATTTTTTTAGTACCTTCCTCACCCTCTTTATGTGCTCCTCCCTTGTCGCGCCGGTAACAAGCACATCATCCAGGAATGGAGTTACTCCTTCTAGACCCTCCAACAATTTTGACATATTCTTTTCAAATTTTGCGGGCCCTGAATTTATTCCAAACGGGAGCCTATTATAACAAAAAAGACCTTTCGTTGTAGAGGTAGAAGTGAGTATTCTCGATTTTGGATCTAATTCCACTTGCTGGTAAGCATTGGACAAATCCAATTTCGTGAAGTGAGTTCCAACCTGTAATTTTACAAATAATTCCTCTATACGAGGCAATGGAAATTCATCCACCTCTAGATCTGGATTTAACGTAATCTTGTAATCACCACACAATCGGACAGAGCCATCCGGTTTCAAAATGGGAACCACCGGTGTTCCATATTCACTATATTCAACCGGCGACAGTATTTTTGATTTCATCAATCTGTCAATTTTTTCATCTACTTTTATTTTTAAAGCAAAAGGGACCGCACGTGGTTTGAAGAATTTTGGTTTTGAACCCTTTTTCAAAATTAATTCAATGTATCCCTTATTGAAGCAACCCAACTTTGAACTGAAAACCGAGGGAAAATCTTTATAACAATTTTCCATTTCCTTATCAATTTCCAAAGAGTTTAGCGTTAACTGGAATTTACTGAAGAAGTCTCTGCCTAATAACGGGGGTCCACCCTTGTCTTTAACCTACAAGTATAACGATGTGTTATTCTTTTCAAAATGAATGTCCACTAACATTTTTCCCATGGGTAAGATATTTTCTCCGCTATAAGTCTTAAGAATTTTCGTGGTTGATTCCAATTTTTGATTTGGAAAATACTGCTCTTTGAAACATTTTGCAATGACTGATACTGAGGCACCTGTATCTAGTTCAAATTTCAAGTTAACATTATTTATGATTACATCTATATGAATAGGTACCATATTTTCTGAGGCTTGATTTAAATTATACAATTCATAAACTTCCTCAGTTGATTCTAAGTAATTGTTCGTATTATTTTTAAATCCAGATATAGAGTTATTTTCAATGTTCCGTGGACATCTTACTGCGAAATGTCCTCTCATACCACATTTTCTACGAATACAATTACGATACCTGCATGGTGGTGGATGTATTTTGCTACATACGTCACATAACTTTGCTAACCTCCCTGCTCCTGCTGTCGAAGTGGACGGCTTTGCAAAATGGTTGCTTCCTCGCGGCGCTGACCGATTTGTGTTATCTGTTGACTGTCTCTCCTTTGGTACTTCTCTTTCTTCCCGAGTGATAGACTTGATGCTCGTACCGAGGTTCACTTTTTATAACCACTTCCTGACTTTTTCTGTGCTAGCTTCTTTGTTTCCTGCTATTTCGATGGCTTTCTGGCTTCTCTTCGAAAAGTCTGTCCTTTATGTGTCCTCTAGGAAATCTACATATGAATCTATCACGCAAAACCACTTCCAGCTCATCTTGAAATTCACATTTTACAGCTAACTGTCGGACCCGGGCTGCCCATTCTGGAACATTTTCCTCTTTGTTTTTGGTAGCGGAATAAAATGTTTCTCTATCAGGAAAGATCAACTTCGCGGGTGTGAAATGTTTGTCGAACAACACAATCAAGTCTTTGAATGCTACTTCTTCCGGTTTCTCCGGTAAACATAAACTATTTAATAATTGGAATGCTGTTTCGTTGCACATGTTCAACAAAAGTCCGCGTTTTTTCTCTTCTTCCTTTATCCCGTTTATCAACAGATATTGATTTAGTTGGCCTTTATATATTTTCCAATCGCATTCACTTGGTAAACACTTGGTAAACAGCCTATGTACGATACTGCCATACTGCGTTCGTTACTGGCGTTTTTTTTTGTTTCACAAGTTACATTTTTTTTTTACTTTTTAATCCAGTTTGCACTTTTCACTAGTTCATTACACAGCTCGTCCCACTTTATTTCTTGCTACCATGGAAAGTTAGGTAGTTTACTCTAGGTTCTTAATAAACCAGTTTTTCCCGTAGCCCATTTATTACCAACTAACAGAAAGTTCACAACAAACATGAAAGTACAGGAATCCCTTTTTTAGGTTACTCATAAAAACCCAGAACCACTGTGGCACAGGTGCGCGCTAGGATTCGAACTATCAATAGAAAATGATATACAGAGTGGATATACTACAGCCACCCCCGGAAAGATTTAAACACACTCTTGGTATATCTAACGATCGTGGAAATTACAGAATTCTACTACAATGATTACGGAAGATACGGGGGGGAGGTTTCCTTGGGAAGTGAGACAAATTTGGATTTTTCAGAACTGAAAATTTTCCAGCGAAAATATGGATTGGTTCTGAGTTGATGTCCTGATCACGAATCCGTAAGAATTTTGAGCCTATCTTGCCCCCTAATATTGTTTTTCGCAAAAGTCTGTATATCCGTCGCTTCTGGCGCGCAGTGTATATCACTCAGTTCAGCCTTATGAGATAATTTAGACTCACCCCCAGTATATCTACCGATCGTGGAAATTGCAGAATTCTACTCCAATAATTACGGAAGATACGGGGGTGTTTCCATGAGAAGTGATATCAAATATGAGTCTACATTTCATCTGGGGTTAACCTGAGTGACATACACTGTGCGTCAGGGGCGGGATAGAACAATTTTTGAAAAAAATAATATTAGAGGGCTTCATAGGCTTACATTTCTCACGGATTCGTGATCAGGACATCAACTTTAGTAACAATCCATATTTTCGCTGAAACATTTTCAGTTCTGAAAAATCCGAATTTGTCTCACTTTTCATGGAAACACCCCCGTTTCTTCCGTAATTATTGAAGTAGAATCCTGAAATGTTCACGATCGTTAACCCAGAAGAAATTCCGATCCTCGGTATATCTAACGATCTTAAAAATTTCAGAATTCTACTCCAATAATTACGGAAGAGAAGTGAGACAAATTCAGATTTTTAAGCGAAAATATGGTTTGTTGCCAAAATTTATGTCCTGATCATGAATCTGTAAAAGTTTTGAGCCTATCCTGCTCCAGAAAGGAATTTCATACTGGAGGTGACTCTCCATAAGTGAATAGTACGCAGTCATTGATGCTGAAAATACGAGTTCACGAGATATGACATTCATGGTAAAGCAACCAAAAGACTATTTTTTCTTCAGAGCAATAATTTTCGTATTACATTTTGAGTTGCTGTCAATATATCTTTATATATATAATTCTACTGTACGTGTGTGGCACTGAACTCCTCCTGAACGGCTGGACCGATTTGAATGTTTTTTTTTTGTATGCGTTTGGGTGGTGCCCTGGATGGTTTAGATTCACAAATCAGCCCGGCAGATGGCGCTGTAGTCGGTATCATAAACGGCTGGACCGATTTAAAGGAATTTTTTGTATGCGTTTGGGTGGCGCCCTGGATGGTTTAGATTCACGAATCATCCCCCTAAATGCTAAGGGTGGTCCACCCCTTAATTTTCATTTTTTTTTTATTTTTTTTATGATACAGCATTCAAAAATACATACAACCCTGAATTTTCACCCTTCTACGATCAACCCCTATTGTTTTGGAAATATTTTTATTTTTATTTTATCATGACTTAGAATTAAGAAAATCATATTACTCTTAATTTTCACCCTTCTACGATTAACCCCTATTTTTAATTTTATTTTATTCTATAGAAAAAACGGGATAATAGGAAAACGGGATAACGGGATAACGGGAATAACGGGATAACGAAAAAACGGGATGGCAGTATAAGTGGATAAGAGAAAAATTTGATTTTTGTTCTAAAGAAATAATGGGATAACAGGAAAACGGGATAACGGATAACGGATAACGGGATAACGGGAATGGGGGGATAACGAAAAAAAGGGATAACGGGATGACAGGATAAGGGGAAAACGGGAAAAACGGGATAACGAGATAAGCAAAAAAGGGGTAACAGGAAAATGGGATAACGGGATAACGGGACAACAGGAAGGAGTCAAAAGCATAATCTAGTTGGAACAACATAGAAAAAAAGAAATTCTACGCGGACGAGAGTTTTCGGGAAAAACATTTTAGGGAACATAGAAATTTGGACAGGACAACGTCTCTCGGGTACGCTAGTATACAGAGTGGCCACTTTTTTAATGGGATTGTATTGGTAACTTTCAAACCATAAGAGTTAGAAGCTCGGTCAAATGGAGAAAAAGTTGCATTTATAGAAGCATTGTCAAGCAGTTCAAACAAATCGAGATTATCAGGGCCGGTTATTGAGATATCATAAGAAAAGTAAATTCTGTCATTTTGATTTTTCTTTTTTTCCCACTTTATTTCGAATGTTATCAAAAAATGTCAAGGGAGTTTTTTATTCGACAGTAAGTTATCCTCATTTTGACATAATCAGATTTTGTATCCAACGTTTCGTACGCTCTGGGCCACCCTCAACCTCATTTTTTTCAATACGGACCTGCATATTTTATGACACTTTTTGAAATAACTTTTAACGCTAAATTCAACGATATATCATACAATGTCATTCAGAGTTGATTTTCAGGTGATTTTGACCCTTATCCAAATTTCTTTGGGTCGGATCTGTATTACATTTAGGTACCTTTAGTTTAATTAACAACATGCAATACATTTCGATAAGAAAATCAACTTACTCATATTCAACTGAATGGAGCGTAACAGAATCAAAGCAAGAAACAAGTAATAATTATTTACAAATTTCAAGAGGTGAAAAACCTAATTCATGATAATTAAACGAAACTATCATTTAATGAAAGAAAAATCAAATGATTATTCGAAAGTAAATGATGAACATTAATGAAGTAAGTGTTCGAAATGTCCACCATTTTGTAATTGCACTTTGCGGTTCTGGAACCCATACTTCTTATACATTTGCTTATTTCGTCTCCTTGAATACCTTCCAATACATTCTCAATCTTCTCGCGAGGAATCATTATTATTGGATTTGTCATTTGTTCGTTGAAACAAATTACAGAATCGAACTTTATTTTGAGATCATTACGATATAATTTATGCCAGGCTTGGTATTCAAATTTAAAATCATTGTATTCGCGTCTCTTGACTATTTTATTAACAGCAGTTTTTGATAAATTGCATTCACTGGCCACAAATTCTGGCATGTTCAATCGAAGGAACAAACATTTTTATGCCATAGAAAATCCTCACTTAATTCATGAAGTTAGACATCAATATCGTTTTTCTTTGAACATATGGTGCGGTTTGTTGAATAATAAATTACTGGGACCCTATTTTATTGACCGCAACCTAACCGGACCAAAATATGTAGAAATTATAGAAGAAATGTTGGATGATCTTCCTATACGGTATCGGCGTAATAGTCCATGGTTCCAACAAGACGGATGTGGTCCACACAACTCAAGAATACTCACAGACTATCTGAATCGAATTTTTCTCGATTCATGGATTGGAACAAGAGGTCCAGTAGCATGGCCAGCCAGATCTCCGGATTTGAATCCGCTGGATTTTTATTTGTGGGGATATCTCGGAAATAAAATTCATGATACTAGGAACCCGACAATAGAGATTCTTCACGAGAAGATTGAGAATGTATTGGAAGGTATTCAAGGAGACGAAATAAGCAAATGTATAAGAAGTATGGGTTCCAGAACCGCAAAGTGCATTTTACAAAATGGTGGACATTTCGAACACTCACTTCATTAATGTTCATCATTTACTTTCGAATATTCATTTGATTTTTCTTTCATTAAATGATAGTTTCGTTTAATTATTATGAATGAGGTTTTTCACCTCTTGAAATTTGTAAATAATTGTTACTTGTTTCTTGCTTTGATTCTGTTACGTTCCATTCAGTTGAAGATGAGTAAGTTGATTTTCTTATCGAAATGTATTGCATGATGTTAATTAAACTAAAGGTACCTAAATGTAATACAGATCCGACCCAAAGAAATTTGGATAAGGGTCAAAATCACCTGAAAATCAACTTTGGATGACATTGTATGATATATCGTTGAATTCAGCGTTAAAAGTTATTTCGAAAAGTGTCATAAAATATGCAGGTCCGTATTGAAAAAAATGAGGTTGAGGGTGGCCCAGAGCGTACGAAACGTTGGATACGAAATCTGATTATGTCAAAATGAGGATAATTTACTGTCGAATAGAAAACTCCCGTGACATTTTTTGATAATATTCGAAATAAAGTGGGAAAAAAAGAAAAATCAAAATGACAGAATTTACTTTCCTTATGATATCTCAATAACCGGCCCTGATAATCTTGATTTGTTTGAATTGCTTGACAATGCTTCTATGAAGGCAACTTTTTCTCCATTTGACCGACCTTCTAACTCTTATGGTTTAGAAGTTACCAATACAATCCCATTAAAAAAGTGGCCACTCTGTATATATATATATATATATATATATATATATATATATATATATATATATATATATAAAACGGAAGAAATTTAATGGACATAGCCCTCAATTGGAAGTGTTAACCGTAGACACGTGTTTCGGGCTCTCGGCCCTCATCAGTACGGTGAAGAAGTGCAAGGATGAACAACACTTGGTGGAAAACAACAAATCAACGGTGTCAACAGAATCCAGCCGCACATTTGTGGTTTCGGTTAGCAGACCCTGCATTCCAGGGCAACAACCAACGTCACCACGGTGGCAGCTATAGCTACCTGCGTGACATCCGAGTCCAGGATTATAGATATGAAAGGGAAGAATATCGAGGGGACTGGTAAACACAACGGAAGAAATTTAATGGACATAGCCCTCAATGAGAAGTGTTAACCGTAGACACGTGTTTCGGGCTCTCGGCCCTCATCATCTCGGTGAAGAAGTGCAAGGAGGAACAACACTTGGTGGAAAACGACAAATCAACGGAGTCAAAAAACAGAAGCCAGCCGCACATTTGTGGTTTTGGTTAGCAGACCCTGCATTCCAGGGCAACAACCAACGTCACCATGGAGGCAGCTATAGCGTGACATCCGAGTCCAGGATTTTAGATAAGAAAGGGAAGAATATCGAGAGGACTGGTAAACAAAACGGAAGCAATTTAATGGACATAGCCCTCAATGGGAAGTTTAAACCGTAGACACGTGTTTCGAGCTCTCGGCCCTCATCAGTACGGTGAAGAAGTGCAAGGATGAACAACACTTGGTGGAGAACGACAAATCAACGGAGCCAACAAACAGAAGCCAGCCGCACATTTATATATATATATATATATACATATTGTTATGTTATGAAAAACCAGTTATATATTTTAAAAGGAAAAAGGGAAACAATTTCATAAAAAATCCACAAAAAGAATAATTACTTAATAGCTATTAGTTCAATTGATTGTTTTAACATATTTTTGAAATTCTATTTTCTTTATGAAGCCTCTGTATAATATGAATAGATAAAAATATCCGAATACTATAACACAATCAATTTCATACACTGTCATAATGATTACAATCATTATTGTTCAGAAGACAACAAAAAAGTCTAGATTTACAAAATCATCCTGAATAAAATGTGATCAACAAAATTATAAGCTTGAAACATACAGTATATGAAATTGTATCTAACTGAAAATAGCCAATGGAAGAACAACAAACTTCTTGATGAAAATAGCCAATCAGGGAACAGTATGGTCAGATGTAAGATTTGAAATTGTGAGAAAATAAGAACGGTAAAGTGTCAGAGACAATTATCATTGAATATTGTACATAGTTTGTAAGAAAAGAAAAATATTTTAGTAATAAGTTTTGACAAATAACCCCAAAGAGTGATAATGTGACAATTTGAATTTGAATATTCGAATGATAGGGAAAAAGGAGAGATGGTATCCAGGAGACGGAAAACAAAGCCAGGGGAGATTGAAAATAATTTTGAAGAGAACGCCACGTTCGGGTTTGTGGAAAAGAAAAATTCAATAATTTCATCAATATAAGCCGCAAACGACATTACCTTTTTATATACTCCATATAAAATATTCAGTGAGAGCAGTGGATTGAAGGGGAATTCAAATTCTTGGTGTGTATTGAAACAGCGACAGTTCCAGCGTCAGGTATAAACTTTACTAGTGCACATCACAAACTGAATAACCTCACAAATAACTCGTATCATATCAGAAGAACTCTATTTCATTTTGATATTGATCTATTAAAGAAATTTTCAACCTTTCAAAGTAAAAGTGAGGTTGTGTATAATTTATTCGTCACCGTTTCTCATGATTGTCTTTGAAAATTTGTTGAATGATCGTAGCATAAGTTATTTATCGTAGGCCAGGTAAATATAAGTTTTTCTGAATAAAGGAAATAATTGTTTTTCAACATTTTCTCGTTGATTTTCTACAATGATCTGCAATCATACTTATAAACATTGAATAGATTGAATTTGACATAAAGCAGTGGCTCAATTGCCTGAACCGGCTATCTGAGACGAAAGGCGTACCAACTGAGTTTAGTCGTGGTAAGAAAAGTGATAACAATTGACAGCAACGTGACTAGAAAACAGTGACGTTAGCTAGCAATTATTATTACATTACAAAATATATTTCACAGGGCGAAAATAATTTATCTATCATATCAATATATTCCCAAAGTCTGACAAAATTAGCAACTATTATTTTTACAATTCACATTTCATAACAATTTATAACCCAAAACAGGGCAAAATTAAATAATTGTTTTTTTTATTCATCATTATATTACAATTGGCGCCCAACGCGGTGCGAAAATATTTATATGATAATAATAATAAATTAAATTATATTTTACAATTCAACATTTCATTACAATATATATATATATATATATATATATATGGGAATTTAGTTACAGGCTTACTTTCAATATTTCGATTGCCTACTGTTACTTGTTCTAAATCTCACTGAAATGATACCAGATTTATTTTAGATACATTCAGCTATAACATATTCGATTATTTTATCTAATCTGATTGAATAGATCAAGTAAAGGGGCATGATCTTTATTTCACCAAAGTACCGTGGTGTCATCCGAAAACAAGATGAATGGTCTAGATGAACTGAGTTTAGCTATATCGTTAATATATAGGAACTAAATTGGGCCTAAGACTGATCCCTGAGGAACTCCGCGTACAATTTTTCCACTTTCAGAAGTATTGTTGCTCAATGATATTTTTTCACTTCTACCAGTAAGATAAGATTGAACCATAATGGAAGAGTTTCTGCAGGAGGATTTCATGTCCCACACAATCGAACGCCTTAGAAAGGTCCAGAAATACTGCCGCATTTCCTTGGGTCGTGTAGATTTTCTCAAGAAAATAAAAAATGGCCTCGGTCGTGTTTTCATCCTGTCGGAAACCAAACTGTACGGGAGATAACATTTTATGTAATTCCATAAAACCTACTATCCTACGTTTGACTAGTTTTTCAATGATTTTGATATCGTTGACAAAATTGAGATCGGTCTGAAATTGCTGGGGTCATCAATGGTACCTCCTATGTAAAGCGGTATAACTTCCACCGATTTCAAACTAAAAGGAAAAAATACCAGTGGTAAACGATGTGTTTATAGCTATAACTAAGGCTTGAAGAGCTTTATCAGGCAATTGTAGAATTGACTTTGCCGATAGGTTGTCTTCACCAGAGGACTTTTTGTTTTTTATTCCTTTCATTACGTACTTTAGATCACTCAAGTCTGTATCATATAAGAACAACGAATTTATAGGAGAGCTTACCTCACTCAAATGATTAAGCGGGTCAACTGTTGAAATAATATCGTTGTCAGTTTTGTATCTATTGAACAATAATATTCATTAACTGATTTAGGTTTATCTTTATTTCTAGATGGCTTTGTTCCTTATTAACCCTCAAGTCATTCATTATTGTCCACATTTATTTTTGTTTGTTATCTGCTTGATTCAGTCTATTATTATAACCACTATTATAATAATTCAATGGTTTGTCTGTAAATACGACGGAAATCATTGAACATTATAATAATAATAATAATAATAAATCGTCTGAATTCTTCATAGAATACAAGGCCAAAACTAATGGTAAAAGTAAAATGAAAGGTACACGCCTTAATATAAAACATGGTGAATAGGTGGAGTGTTAGCCTAGGCTGTTTTTAAACTCGACCTTTACAAATAGTAAAAATAATAAGAATGTATAGATAAGAAGAGAAAGAAGGATAGTAAGCTATGGTCGTGCTGTGAAAAAGTAGGAATATATTAATCATGGAAATACATTTTCAGCTATTTTTTTAAATTATCAATTGTATAAGACCTAAATTCACTGGGTAGCATATTGTAGTATTTTGGTGCAAAATAAGAAAAGCTGCGAGTAAAGATAGATGATATATGCTTGGGGATGACTAAAATTGACCTATTGCGTGTAGCAAACCTATTTATATTTGAAAAAGTTTTGAGTTTATTTGCAAGATAATCTAGTTTACGATTTATCAATAAATTATGGGTGGTGGTTGAGAGGTACAAGGCTCTAAGCTTCTCCAGATTCAGCCAGCCTGATTCCTTTAGTACAGGGGATATATGGTCGTATTTTCGAACAACGAACGAAAAACGCGAACAGCTGTTTTGAAAACGTTGCAAACGCAAGGAATCAGATTGCCTCAGAGCCGGTCCATAAACACTATCGCAGTAGGAGACTTTTGAGATTATTAGCGACTCACATAGTTTAAGTTTGAGTTCAGTTGATAGAAGATCCCGATTTAGATATAATTGTCTGAGAACATCGAAGGAAGTTCGGGTTATGTGACTGACATGTCTTGTGAAGCGGAGCTCTTGGTCAAACCACAAACCTAGATTTTTTTATTTCGGAAACAGTTGTAATGACATCATTATCAATGCGAATTTGTAGTAGGTTCTGGGTTTCACCTCTATTTCTTTTGTGTCCAAAAATCATAACTGCCAACTTCTTTGAATTGAGTTTCAATTTATGGGCTGAGGAAATGTCGAATATTGCCTGAAGGTCTCGATTTAGGAGTAGCTGAGCAGTGTCAAAATTCTGAAATTGGATGGAGAAGTAAAGCTGGGTGTCGTCTGCGTAGTGATGTATTTTGTATTCCTGAACGTATTGGTGAAAGTCGCAGATATACAAGCTGAAAAGTAAGGGTCCGAGTATTGAGCCTTGCGGAACACTTTTGGACAGAGGTATGGCCTCCGACTCTACTCCTTCGATAACGACATTCTGTATTCGATCTGATAAATAATTTCCTATCAGGAGCACTGCTCCATCGGAAAAGCCCATAAACAACAGTTTATCACACAATATATCGTGATCAAGAGTATCGAAAGCCTTACTGAAGTCCAAAAGTATCAAGCAAGTTATGTAACCGTCATCTAAATTGACATAAAAAATTTATTGCCACTGTAGAATATTCTAATTGTATGTAGGCACTTCGAAGAAATGTTAATTCTAAAAAAGACAAAGTTTGGTGTGTGTTTGAATAACTGCCACTAGAATTATCACAATAAAATATTTTATTCAATGTGGTCTATATATTTTATCTATATCACTTGTATTGTTCACCTCAGAATTAGTTCCTGCTGAGTCATCTACCTTTTTTGTGGGCTCTGTGATGTAGTTACTGTATTGACTGAAATATTTTCCACTAGTGAATATTGTTTTGTTGTTGACTCCTGGTTATTTATTAGTTTCACGATTGCCTCACCAAATGCCACTTACCTATTTTCCTATTATTGCGACCATTTACTTTGTAGTTTGTTTCACGAAGTATATTATTACAGTCAAGAATGTTTACAGAATCGCTAAGAGATCTACGCTACTTCTGAATTTTTCTTGTAATTTCTATCGTTAATATTGTAATGGTCATACCGATATGGTTCTGTGATGATAATAGCATGTTTATTGGTATAGTTCAATAGAATATAATACCACATTTCAACAATTTCTCAAATCATTCGATACAGAAGGAATTTTTCATCACATTTTATCTTTCATAGACGTTTTTGAACAGAAGCAAGAGTTTCTTCAATTTGTGAAAACATTACGAAAGGTATGCACTCACCAGAAGAGTATCCTGAATCAAAACCAGTTTCACAATTTAATATGAACTCCATATGATCTTCAGTGGCAACAAGGTTTGAAATTAATTTTTCAAAAAGAACTTCAGAATTGTATCGAAATCTAATACGACTAATCTACGTCTAATTCAGCCATGGAAAATTATTTTTAAGCCAAAAATTTCCCCCAAATCCAAAATAAACATACTCCCTATGAGTTCACAATGTCACCAGAATAATATCATGTTGTTCTAACCTAATTTGACACAAGACACAATTACTAGATAGTGTTCCCTTCAGAAAGATTGCTATTGCCTGGTAGATAGATAGATTTATTGGAAGCTTTCAATTTGAACAGTTGAAAAACTCAAGTCGGACATAATATACAATATAAAAAATATAAAAAATACAAATGTCACTTATAACTAGAAATACTTTCTAATAAAAGTAATTACAACATGTAATTAAAAAAAAAGATTGATTGAACATTTTATTCAGCTGTAGTAAAATTATTTCTCTATTTTTGTAATGAATATGGCTCGATGTCACACAACAGATCAAAACATGTTTTTCAAAAATTTTTCTTGAGCGAGCTTCTTTAATGTAAATTGTTATAGAATTTAATGGATGCATAATGTGGCCCTTTCTCTGAATTTGTCAGTCTATGCAGGGGAATAATAAAATTGGCTTTCTGCCTGGTATAATACTCATGTCTGAATCTGTCTTCTTCAAAATTTGCTTTATTATCGTACACAAACATTTATGTAAATGGCATATACGGTAAGCATTTTGATACATCTGAAAGTATTACGACAAGAATCTGTATATTTCATATTCAACATAGTCTTCAATATCCGTTTTCGCATGATAAAAATTCTTTCTAGTTGTGTACTCCCTTCCCATACTAATATTTCAGAAAGGGATATGCCGTTATATGCCGTTTTCAGTGCATCTATTTTTGAGTGGCTTTTCAAAACTCTAATTGCATAACATTTACTTGCCAGTTTTTTTGCGAGATTTTGAATATGTGTTTCATAGTTTGATTTGTCATCTATATAGATTCCTAACAGTGAAAAAGATTTACACATATGTATTGGAAATATGTCTTTTTAACCCTAACCTTATATGCGAAACAACAGATTTTAATATATGAGTCTCCATTCTTAGAATGATGAACCATGTTTAACAAAATGAAACGACTCACACTACTGTGATGTATGTGAAATTGTTTTTCTGTATTGCAGTAATCTAAAAATCTTCCACAATCGTTTCACTAAGAAAAACATTTCGTTTTATAATTTCTATATCTCAAATTGACTTATTGCAAACGGATTCCAAAAATATGCTTTGACGTCGAGTTATTTCATTTCAGCTTCGAAATGTTTTTGAGGAAGTGGAATTAATTTCCTGGTGATTATTTCATATGGATTCATTAACTTTGATTCTATGAATGGGTGACGTCACAAAGAGTCGAATCTTGCCAGAAAAAGAATAATACACAGATATATAGATCTGAGTACGTAATTCAAATGCAAGGAAACCAGTCACGTTCAATTCAAAGTCATCGTCAGATAATTATAACCCCAACGATTATGATCCCTCCACATGCCATTGATTTTAATGAAATAATTTTATATTTATTGCATGATTTATACAAATTATCAACGATAGCATGCTCAGGAAATGGTTATCGAATATTATATCGCGAAGTTTAGCAAACATGTTTTCGCCTGAAAATATTGTTGATATCAAAATCAGGCAATTATTTTATAATAGTTGAAAGAAAATTGTATTTCGTGCATAAAATAATTTATTGAAATCGTAGCAAAGCGCTTTCGACCCTTAGGTCATCTTCAGTGCGTACCTGAAAGTAAGTAATATTGATAGAGAACAAGTTACTGAAATTTTTTATTTTTTTTGAGAAAGAAAATTGAAATATTTTAAATGTGAGGTTACTTACTCGTCAGGTGTACAAGAAGCCAAAAAGACCATAAGATATCTCATGATCAATGAGTGTTGCATAAGTTTACGTGACAAACATGTTGAAAAAACCTATCCTAGGCCAGGATGAAAATTGAGATTACATTTCGATATCTTTTATAAGCCATTGTTCAGGTGTGATAGCTGGATTCAAGTGACAAGATTGACAAGTGACCGATGAAGTAGATTGACATGGAACACAGAACCATGGATATATCAGATTCATGAAAGCAATATCCCTGTCAAACGAAAAACACATTAGAAGATGATCAATCTAATGGGGACTGTCATCTGTCAAATATATGTTCTAATATTCCAAGGAAGACCAGACAAGACTCTCAAATGCTCACATTTAAGTTATCGAAATTGACTATAAGTTTGAGGGAGAAGTCTAATAAGACCTGTCCTGATCGAAAACAAACAATTGAATAATTCTGGTAGTGTCCATGGACAATAAATTTAAATTTTCCTTGATAAAAATAAAAATCTTTGTCCACCATGGCTCAGATGAACCGCAACTGGAGGATAAGAAGTGTGATACAAGTCTAATGAGAACTTGACCCAACTCCCACAGCTGGAGTAAAACAGAGTCTAAAAGGTGATAATCCAAGAACATGACTTGTGTTCTCAGTATGGAGAGAACTGATAAAGAGGCTGGCAAATTGCAAAGAGATACAAGTAAAATTATCATAGGGAATGGAAATTGAAAATTATTAGCATGATTACCAAGAAAATCAAAATGTGAATTAGAGTAAAGAGGCTGAGAAAGTTCAATATTCTTTTAATTTAGACGTCTATGAAGTGGAATATAGGATCTATTTAAATTGACTTAGGTGTTGAGTCAAAGGTTATTGTTGAGTATTTCCTTATCAATTTGTGAGTCTTCAAGAAAATCTAATCTATTATAATTTTTGGAACTGACCTCATGTAAGATTTGTGAATTTCTATTTGGACTAAAATTATGATTCTTGAATCTTAATTATTTTATATATTCGGTGTACGGCATGGTACCTCTCGAATATCAATGGGATTATTATGTTTTTCATTGAATAGAGTTTTCATATTTACCAGAATAATTCGATGGTGTTTACCAGCTGGTTGAATCCAGATGCAACGCTGAGAGGGCTGAAAAACATGGTAGGTGGCATAAAAAGGGCTATATATTTATAGCACACAGATAACTTAGTAATAAAGCGTATTCAAAATATCAATAATATGTGAATATGAAAAAATGTGTATTGTATGGAAAAATATTGTTAAACAAAAAAATATCCACGAAGGTAGGGCCCAAGATATGGTGCTGAGTGAAAGAACCTCTCAGCTTTTGTTCACTATTTTGGCAGACAAAACGACTATCTTATCGCAAAAACCCAAATTACCTTCATAGTAAAATGACTCATATATGTATAAATTGATTCGTATCTTCTCTGAACTACCTTTGTCCATTGTAATAATTTTTGTCAACTTGTGATTTAATTCATTTATATATATATATATATATATATATATATAGTACAAAAATTTTCCCATGAGATGACGATCTTCTGACTAAAAGTTTCGGAAAATTCCGAATATAGTGGATATTTCTTTCCAAAGAGCTCTGTAACAGTTCGAAATTCACTAGCCGAAATCAAGATGTCTCCATAAGATGAAAAGTCAACGCTTTCTTGTGAAATTCATGTGTTTATTAAAAAGTGATGATTACTCTAATAATAGTCATCAGCCTTCTCGATCTTGGGTCGAAGGTGTATCGTGTGCGGGAATTTTATGATTGCTCTGAGGCAGTAGGCATTTCATGTTCCAACTAGGTTCCCTGTAGGTTAGCTTGGCAAAGAATAACATCCGCGTTACCTCCGAGGCGTAGACTTTCCTCATAGTCTCGCAAGTTAGACCCCTGTAGGTTGGCTTGGTAGACATTCCCGTTACCTCTGCGGCGTAGGCGTTTTTTATAGTCTTGCCAGATATAACTCTGTAGGCTAGATCATGAGAGGGAAACAACAGCGTTACCTCTGATGCGTGGACGTCTTTTATAGTCTCGCCCATAAGAACTCCTGAAGATCAGAGCAGGAGAGGATAACATCTGCGTTACTTCTTGGTGTAGAAGTCTTTCATAATCTCGCCAGATATAACCCCTTTGGGCTAGATCAGGACCTCTGAAGCGTAGACGTCTCCTATAGTCTCGGCAGTTAGAACCCCTGTAGATCAGTTCAGTAGAATATAACATCCGCGTTACCTCTGAGGCGTGAACTTTTTTTATAGTCTAGCCAGTTTTAGAGGGAGTCTGAGAGTACTCTTTGTTCCCAGATAGAACCCCTGTAGGTAAGACGGAATAGGAGAGCGCCATGAAACAGAACAGCTTTGAAAGAGTGAAATATAGTCGCGCTCACACGAGACATCAAAGTCTGACAATCAGACGCGTAACTGTGACCGTCCGTAAAGTTTGCTTTGGATAACCGCTTTTAATGATTCAATCCATGTCGCTTTTTGCATACCGTTTTTGTGAGCTTTGTAGTGCCACTGAAATTTATGTCTCTCCTCATGTGCTTTTGGTTGTGGAAATGAGCTTGTCCCTTTGAAAGTTGAACACCTCTTCCCGCTCGTCACATTAATATTTGCTCATCACGATCCATTTTACCTATATTGCTATATGCATGTTTGCTTGCCCTGTATAAAAGTTTAAAGCGGCCGTCAGCCGTTCTGCCTGTACATAAGTTTATTCAGGATAATAAAAATCGAACCTGTTTTGGAAGTATTTTATTGACCTTAATTGATCTACTCCGCAGTTGACACCCAGGTATCCAGCCCAGTCGAAGGCAATTAAAATCTGCCCGACTGGCCCCGTATCATTAGTCAATACTATAATAACCCCTGGAGGGTTTCATTTTTTTTCACTGAGACTGCCTGGAGTAGTGTCCTTCCCACTATAACTGAACGTGGCGCCCGAGGCAAATCCAAAACTAGTGTGTGGCGCCAAAATTTGCATGTAGAGGGAAAATAGTCTCACAATACATATGATGTGTACATCTTTTTGAGTTATTTGGTTGTCAATGAGCATTAAAGAGTTCCGTAGTGTGTTCATTTACCATGTAGACACTTAAGGGTATAAGTCAATGTAACATAAAAAATCAATAATTACATGTATGTTGACCTGTTGGATATCTTTGATGTAATGTATTCTTCAAGTGAAACCCTGAAGATCTCCCATTACATACGGATGTGAAGTTAGCCACATCCACAAGAACAGTGAGAAAAATATAATCTCGATTATTTTATATTCTCTTTTTCCATTTCTCACATAGATCTTCATTCACTTAGTGGCGTTAATGTAGTGCAGAGAATTCCAGTTTCAACTGAAAAGTGAAAATTTGATCACACTGCTGAATAAGTTCGATTTGAGAAAGTGGAATGCTGGTGGAGTTATTTAAAAAAATTCAAAGAAGCCACAAATGGCTTTGTACACCTTTCTGCTTGTGATATATGATCACTAATAAGACGCCTGAATTTGCCAGACCGTCAAAGAGGGTGAAAATGGGGGTTGATATCATTTGAAAATTCACAGAGACCACGAATTAATTTGTACAGCTTTCTGCTTGAGGCAATATCAGGCATGTGGTAAATGAAGGAGAGTAGTGGTGTGTGGAATAATTGGGTGGCCCTCGCTATCAAAGAGAAGAACAAATATGATGTGCAAAATTCCCCATACGAATATAGCGAATTGATAACTATTCAGAGTGATAATTTATGGTATCTTATCATTGTATTTTACAGTTTTTGACTAAAGTTTTTCGTTATTATGCTAAGGCGACAAGTTGAAAGATCATTTCTCCTCGAAACTTTTTATGCTGTCCCAATTGGGATTAGAAATACCATACATATATGTTTATTACTTTGGAAAACAATACTTAGCTTGCAATTAATTGATTTTGTGTATGTACTAGGAAGGCTTGCGTTGAGTTATACTTCCTGAACGCATATGAAAGACTGAACATGTTCATATGATTATATGATTTATATGACGATATGGGTGTTTTGATTCATAAAATCGAAGGGGAGTTGGGCAGAAAATTTGTTGAGCAATGAGACAATTTTTGAATCTTGTTTTGGATGTTATGATGTGAACCATTAAGTTGCAGAATTTTCGGAATGGTAATTGAATATTTAAAAAAAAACTCATAAATAAATTGAGTCAGGAATGTCTATCTTATTTATGCATATTTTTTTAAATGTTACGGAAGCGATTGTAAGATGTCTTCCAAATAAGACACAGTTATAATCGAACCCATGACGCTCCAGTCACACAACTTTCCTGTATGAGAATTTTCTGTATTTGAAAGCGAAATCACCTACCCGATTATAAAAAAACCAATTTCGTCAATCATACAGTTAACCGCCGATAGGTCGGATTATCTATTGATTATACGTTATCCGACATGTCTTTGTGTTTCGCATTTGTTTTTATATTGTGATCCTCATCATGACGAACATGAGAGGCTTTCATAGTTCTTAGAATTGTTTACACTTTCTCTACTTCCAAACCCCATAATACTAGTCTCCGTTTTTGGCCTTCAAACCATCCCTGTTTGAGAGAGTAATCAACATTGTGGGGATGAATGAAAGTTTTCTTGAAACATTTATAATAATTTATAATCAACAGTTGTCCCCATTTTATGTCTTTCAAGGTAGATCATCCGCAATTTGTTATGAATATCAAACGCATAACTATCTCCAGTAAACTAAAGATGTCATCGAGTTTTGGAATTATGGGAATATACAGGGTATACATATAAAACTCCGCGGGAAAATATCTGGGTAATGAAAGATGATATCCATATTTCGTGAATCTTGATGCCTAGGGGTCCTCTTATTCACGTAGATATCCATCACTAGGTGTCATCCGTTAGGGCGACACCGACGCCAATTTTTTTAAATGGCATCCCAGATTTTCCAATGCTTTTTGCGATTTTGCATCAAATTCTGAATTCAGCCATATAACACACTTATAATTCCCTGGAATACTGATGAAAAACATCAACTTTATTGCATATAATAAAGAGGGCCATGGATAAGGCAAAAAATCAATAACACGAGTTTAATAAAATTGATCTATGAGTTATGATTGCATTGCCTGTTCAGTTTCATCTAGTTGTGTGTTTCTGTAGAATCGCAGACAATACACTGAAGTAAATGTTATGAATTACTAAAAAAAATATTTTACTTTGACCAAAAGTCTACCAACATGATGATAATAACGAAAAAATTAAAGTGATAACATGAATTATTTCAGTAAGTGTTCGAACTGCCTCCCTTCACGTAGAATACACATATTGTACCTTTTTAATATTTCTCGATTCGTGACATCTAAAAGCGTCGCTCGCGATATGGAAGCACAAACATTTATGATACTATTTTTGAAATCATCCACATTTTGTGGACGTCGCATATAAACTGAGTCTTCAATATGTCCCCACAAAAATCCAGTGGAGTCATATCTGGACTTTGAGCTGGCCATGGTGTTGGACCCTTATTTCCAATTCATTTCTCATTAAAAGTGTCATCCAAATATTGGGTAATCATTCTATTATCATGTGGAGGTATCCTATCTTGTTGAAACCACATATTGAGACGAGTTTGTATTGGTAAATTCTCCGATAGATTCGGTAACACATGTTGGAGGAAAAGCAAGTACCTCTCTCCGTTCAGGATTCCTTCGTAAAAATGAGGTCCTATCAAATAACCATCTATGATTCCGGACCAAACATTAACCCCCCACACAGACTGATATCTCGTTTCTTGAATCCAATGAGGATTCACGTCAGACCAACAGTGACAATTATGTTTGTTCATTATACCGTTGTTATGCAAACGGCTTTCATCACTCCATAATATTTTGATCATCATCATGAATACGGGTGGACAACCATGCAATCTCCTATCAGCATCTCCTATATATGGGAATAGATTATAGTTATGAATTAAAACAATAAAGATTATTACTTTGCTGTAGTCCATGAGCCAGATGTATTTTGTAGGGATGGAATTTGTTTCTTGACAAAATACGTTGTATTGACGATTTCGAAATATCACAATCTATTGCTACTTGTCTGGTAGAACTAGTGGTTCCAATACCATTTGACCTAGCACTACAACAGTGTGATTCTCATCTATAGCCGTTTTTTGTTTTTTTCGATTTTGTATCTCAATACTCACCCTGGAAACTACCCCCGTATTGAAAAAAATCTCCAAAACAGAGTTGATTCATCGTTTCTGGAAATTTATTTTTCACTCTATATTCAAAACGAGCTGAGAAAGCATACCTACCCCATTTCGGATTTTGTATCTCAATACTCACCCTGGAAACTACCCCCGTATTCAAAAAAATCTCCAAAACAGAGGTAAATCATCGTTTCTGGAAATTTCTTTTTCACTCTATATTCAAAAGGAGCTGAGAAAGCATACCTACCCCATTTCGGATTCTGTATCTCAATACTCACCCTGGAAACTACCCCCCGTATTATAAAAAATCTCCAGAACAGAGCTAATTAATCGTTTCTGGAAATTTCTTTCTCACTCTATATTCAAAACGAGTTGAGAAAGCATGCCTACCCCATTTCATATTTTGTATCTCGATACTCACCCTAGAAACTATTAAAAAAATATCCAGAACAGTAGATAGACTACAAGGGTTCTGGCGCAACCCCTATTTTGGGGTGGGTTTTGGCAGTGGGAGGGGGTGGTTTTCGGGTGGGGGTAGGGATGATGGTGGCGGTCATGGGGCGGACGATTACTATTCGTATTTGTATCTAAGCGGACTAAGGCACTGTCGGCGACATGGAAGCGGTGTGGGATCGGCCAAATGATTGCATCATCCAGTTCTGAGAATTTTGTTGAGTTGGCAGTTTTCGAATTGCGCAGTAGGAAATTGATGTGGGTGACCGATCCCCACCGTCAGCTTCATTCTTCATCTGTCCTCTGAACTGTGAACATCGTTCTATTCAGTGCTCTCTTTCTTGCTCTCTGAGTTTGTGTGTTCGTGCATCTACCAAACATCTAAAAAACGTAAGTTTTTATTTTATTGTTTTCCTTTTTTTTTCAAAAACCTTTTTTTGTATGTCAAAAGGGTACTTTGAGTTTTTTTTTCTTTATATATCGAGGGTGGGGGTTTTTTCTATTTGTTTACGGGGGTGGGATTGTTTTTTCTGCAAAACATTTTAAGGGATTGTTTATTCATTATAGATGAATCTTGCAGAAATAAACGCTGTTGCGAGCAGTGGCTACAGGGAAACCGTAGCTCTATCAACATTGCCGCTAAACAAGCCCATGCTAATCGAGAAATTGAGAGCAGTCAAAACGAAGTACGGGGACACAATAGTAGCCGATTTGGAAACCAAATCAGTCTTCCTACCAAGGAAGGTATTCGAGGTGTTACAACCGAAAATTGACGAGTTCAAACCTCGAGAATATTCAATCATCATAAAACCATCCACAACGAAGATACCAGTCTTTGAATTCATCAAAAACTAGACCATCATCATCATCAACAAAAACTAAGGCCCCCATCCACCACGACGGTGACAACTGGAACGGCTGTATTCGATTCCATTAAAGGTGAGAGAGAGAGAGAAACTATATCTATATTTTGTGAAAAAGCATTCATTCTTCTCGTTTTTTTTTAAATAACCATGAATTCTGAACAAATTGCCGCTCTCAGCGATGAGATGATTATTAAATACAGGGAGGCTCAAAAACTTCTCAAACAAAAATCCAGTCCAATGGAACGTGAAACATGGCTAAAACATTTAACTTATAGTATTCGGCTTTGTACAAAGGGTATCAAAATTTCTGCCAACAGTTCCATTGGAATATTGAGGAAATTGGAAACAAATTTGGGGCATTTAAAAACATGTCGTAATTTCATTAAACATTTAGGGGTGGAGGGTCAGGGGTTGGCTGTCAGAAAAAATCTAAAAAAGCAGAGTCATTTGGGAAGATTTAAAGTCGACGTTCCGGGGACGAGTTCGTACAGGGGTAATCATAAATTTGACACATAAAGATACCATTCAATTTTTCAAAGACGCCTTCAGCCTTTTCAAACGTAGAATCAATAACATGTTGCAAAAATTCCCCATGCTGAAGGTTAATACTTGTTTTTGCGGGGAATTCGTCAAAATGGGCTTAGATGAGGAAAAACTCGATTTGAAATATCTCAATACTAAAAACGAAGTGATTGATAGGGGAACAGATTTACAGGGGTGGTTCCAGGAATTTTTGTAGATAAATTGGGCAATAAATTGGAGGAATTTTGTGGGAAAGAAAGCGGGTGGGCATTACAAAAAATCGTAAATTTGGAAGTAAATATCAATCAATCAGGTTTGGGCAAAGGGGGCACATCTTTCATCGAACTTCCACAACCCATTGCTACAAAAAAGGCTTGTATTAACGTGCGAAATACCGACGACAACAATTGTTTCGGATGGGCAGTCGTGTCAGCTTTGTATCCTGTAGAAAAAGATGCACAGCGTACATCAAAATACCCTCATTGGTCAACCGTACTGAATATGGAGGGGTTAGAATTTCCCATAACTCTCGGCCAAATTTCAAAATTCGAAAAACTTAATGGTATTTCGGTGAATGTTTATATTTTGGAGTTGGTTAAATCATCAGCGAAAAACGATGACGACGACGGACATACATTTTTCACAACTGTACCGACAAGACTCACAAAAGAAAAATTAGCTCGACATGTCAACCTACTTATGATTCAAAATAAATATTCAGTTAAATTAATGATTACGAGCACCGCCGGAAATTGACGAAGACGAACAGACAGACATTAAATTCCACTCCTTGGTTGGCTCACAAATCAGTAAAGAAAAAATCAAGAAATATATTTGTGATAGGTGTTTAAATTATTTTCGTAGTCTGGAGAAATTAGACAATCATACTGTTGATTGTGAAAAGCCAATCACTACAAAATTTCCTTCCCAAAATATGACCATGTCGAGTTCAAGGACTTTGTTCATAAAGAAATGGTTCCATTTGTGATATATGCCGATTTTGAATCGATTTTGGAACCGTTCACTGATGATGAAACCAAGTCCAAAACGGCGAAATACCAAAAACATATTCCCTATAGCGCAGGCCTATATTTCAAATGTAATTATGATGATACTTTGTCATATTACGATAGCCATCGAGGATTGGATTCGATGGAATGGTTCGCGGAACAATTGAAAACCATAGCCCAATTCGTTGAGGGAAAAATTTTAAAATCGTCCCCATGTCTGTCAATCCCATAAGAACGGCAGCGGATTCAACTTGTCATATTTGCGAGAAACCTTTCCAAAAGATCAAATGATTGTAGCCGACCATAATCATTTCACAGGTGCATTTAGAGGATGGGCACATCAAAACCCATGCAATCTCAACTATAAAAAATCCTTTGTGCTCCCCATTGTTTTCCATAATCTTAGCGGCTATGATAGTCATTTCATTATTCGAGATATTGCGAAAAGAGGCGGGGTGAGTCTTCTTCCAATAAACAAAGAGAAATATATATCTTTCACACAATACGACGAACAGACAGACATTAAATTCCGTTTCATTGATTCTTTTCGATTCATGGGCGCAAGCCTGGACGAGTTGGTGCGCACGCTCAGAGTGGAAGATCTCTGTAATACAAAGCGCGAATTTCAAAATTTAAACGATGAACAATTTTCACTAATCACGCGCAAAGGGTATTCCCCTACGACTTTGTGGATTCCATGGATAAACTCGAGATTACAGCGTTGCTAGATATCGATAAATTCCACAATCAGCTGAAAGATTGCGATATCTCCGAGCATGAATACCAACATGCCCAGAAGGTGTGGCAATTGTTCGATTTGGCAACACTGGGCGACTACTCTGACTTATACATGAAAACCGATATTCTTTTGTTATGTGATGTCTTTGAAAATTTCCGCCAATTAGGTCACGACACTTATGGACTCGACCCCGCTTGGTACTATACCATGCCTGGCTATTCGTGGTCATGCATGTTAAAGTACACAAAGTGTAAGCTGGAGATTATCAAAGATGTCGACATGCTTTTGTTTGTGGAAAAAGGGATTCGGGGCGGTATAAGTCAGTGTTGTAACCGATTCTCTCAAGCTAATAATAAATATATGGGGGAGAGGTATGATCCTCAACAACCCTCCAAATATGTATTATACTTGGATGTAAATAATCTCTATGGATGGGCTATGAGGGAGTATCTACCCTCTGGAGGGTTCAGATGGGTCGAAGATTTCGATAATTTGAACGTTCTGGAGGTGTCGGATACTTCGGATATCGGCTATATTCTCGAAGTCGATTTGGAATACCCTGAAGCGATACACGATGAACATAAAGATTTTCCACTTTGTGCAGAACATCGAACTCCTCCAGGTTCAAAATTACCAAAATTATTGACCACCCTGTACAACAAAGAAAAGTATGTCGTACATTATCGAATATTGAAACAAGCTTTAGAAAACGGCCTTATACTGAGAAAAGTTCACAGGGTGTTGCAGTTCAAACAATCAGCATGGCTGCAACCCTACATTGAATTAAATACAAAATTACGCGCCCAAGCTACAACCACTTTCGGAAAAAACAACTATAAATTAGCCATAAACAGTATTTTCGGAAAGACCATGGAAAACATTAGGAAGCACAGAGTGGTGAAAATGGTCAATAAATGGGAGGGTAGGTATGGGGCGAAAAATCTAATAAGTAACCCGAAATTCCACAACCGAACCATCTTCGATGAAAACTTGATGGCTATCGAAATGAACAAGTCTGAACTGCTATTCAATAAACCCCTCTATATCGGATGGCTATTTTATATTTCCAAAATTTGCGTCTACGATTTTCACTATAAATTCATGTTGAAAAAATTCGAGACCAATCAGTGTAAGTTGATGTACACGGATACGGATTCTCTCATATACGAAATTAAATGTGATGATGTGTATAGAGATTTAATCGGGGAGAACTTGGAAAAATTCGATACGAGCGACTACCCATGCAAAAACTCGTACGGTATTCCGCAGGTAAACAAGAAAATTCCAGGTTTGATGAAAGATGAAGCGAACGGGTGCATCATGACAGATTTCGTCGGACTCCGTTCAAAATTATACACCTATAAAATTCAGGGTGGAAAATGTGTTAAAAATCCAAAGGAGTCCGATATAATGTTGTGGAAAATAAAATTTCCTTCGAAGACTATGTCGATTGTCTTAGAGATCAGAGGGAAAAATCGACTAGTCAACGATGCATCCGTTCATATGCCCATAATGTTTTTAGTGTTGAACAAAACAAAATCGACGATAAAAGAACACTCATCCCCGGATCGAACGACACACTTGCTTGGGGCCATTATAGCATCATGAATGAATAGCCAACCTCCACCCCTCAACCAACTTGTATTTAATAATCTTTCTCTCCAAATTTCCATTTATTGTGTTAGCGTGATAACCGAAAAATGAATGCTTTTTTTTCTCCATCACTCCCCTCTCACATAGCCATTGTATATATCGAATCAGCCAATATATTATTATATCCATACAAATAACCTATTGTTTATACTCAAAATATATGTATCAATAAAATAAGTGTATAAAGACTTTGATTTTTATTTATTATACAGAACCTAGAATAAAATGATGGCAGCTCTGTGTCATCACTTCATTCAATGGTTTCCTGAATAGAGAGACTCAGTCCAGACAAGTTCAGACAAGTTTAAACTTGTCTAAACCTGTCTCAACAAGTCGAAGAAACGATGACGTCATTCAGTCTCACCCTCGAACATCAGCGTTCTTTGTGTGTGTGAGTGACATAACCTCACTTTTAGAGAAACCATAATCTCAAATTTCACATGAGGTGGGGATTCTAACCTTACTTTTTCAAATATAACCCCACTTTCAGAGGAACCATAACCTCAAATTTCACATGAGGTGGGAATTCTAACCCTACTTTTCCAAACATAACCTCAAAGGTATGTGGGATGAGACAAAATACACAAGTTGATTTTCACATTCTATATATTGAATCATCTCTCTCTCTAAGATACAAACACTTTCAAATAGTATTGAATTGGGGCTCTGCACACAGCACAATTGTCCAATTTCATTGAGCATTCCGAACAGCAGACCAAGTGTTTGCACGGCATGAAAACCACGTTCATATCCTTTTCCAAACAAATTTTGCATGACATTGATGAGGAGGATGGTGATGTATCTTCGTGAACGCTGCTGCTGTTGGTAGGTGTGTTCGTTGTTACCTCGTCTCTGGGTAAAAGACAATCTACGAGCTGCATACGTCTCCTCAGTGTGGCAGCTTCTTTTCTGTGAAAAACTCACAATGTGGACTCCAACTGAAGTGATCAAGTTGAGCATCATCTTCCAACTGCCATCTGAATCCTTCAATTCGACATTTCAGACAAACAACAATGTCTTCTCTCTGAGTATAAATGAATCCAGCTCTGGCCAATTTTTTTGGGATATGGGTGTGCCAATTTTGAAATGTTGCTAATCTGTCTTCATACACATCCATATCGAACAAGAGTCAAACTTCGAATGATGGAACAGCTTCAAACACCCAACTGTCAGCTGTCACAGTCTGTGACATGTAACGTTTTGTGCCAGTGCTGCCATCTAGGATGACATTTGACAGTTCTGACACCTAGGATGACATTTGACAGTTCTGACACCTAGGATGACAGTTTTTGAATTCTATGTGACGGTGCTGCCATCTATGAAAATGTGACAGACCAAGTCGTGACGTCACAGCCACTTTGATTATTGAATGAAAAACGACTGTTGTCACTTTTGATTATTTTTTCTCAAGTATTTTCTTTTTTTTTCAACTTTTTTTTATCAACTTTATTTTTTTTTTAGTTTTTTTCTCAAGTATTTTTCTCAACTTTATTCTTTTCAATTTTATTTTTTCATTTGGGAACTCAACCCCACCTGAAAGAGAAAAAGGGGGAAAGGATAGTTGGACAGAAACACTGAAATACACACATACATTTATTGAAGACATAAATCATTCACAACTTTCATTCTATAATAGAAAAGGAATTCTTTCAATGCATTAGACATCATATTTTCTGTTGAAAGTTCACATAGTTTTTGGAAAAGTTCCAATTTCCCGAAACATACTTGCGGTTGATTGATGAAAAATGTATTTATAACCTCAATCATATTTTTATAATGAACACAAAAGTATATATTCTCCAAAATGGTCACTCGATCGGGCACCAAGCTTCGGTGGACTCGTATCAGCTGTTCGACTTCGTCCTCGTTGAGAAGAAAGTTCACTCCATGTTTTTCAACTTGAACATATTTGCAATCTTCCCAAACTGATTGCGTAACTTTGCAATAGTCTCCACACTGGTATTCCACATCATCGTTTAGATCGGGAGGATATAGGGGAAGCGGGCTCCAAAAGAAGTCATCCCTGAGGGTTGCCAATAGTTCGGTGAACAGACCCCATTCTTCGGTGCTGAACGATATTTTCTTGAACTGGTTCAACGGTCTTAGAAATATAGCTACGCCAAAGGTTCTTGCAGGTGACAATCCAATTCTCAGCTCATAGCTAGTCATGGGAAAGGAGGTTTCCAATAGGAAGTGATCCTCCAATTTTGCTGCCATTTCGAAACCGTCGCACATGTCATCTATCTGCCGATTGTAATTTTCAGGTGATAGCGGTGAAACGGGGCTGGCGAACGTTATGGTTGACAAATCGCTCGAACAATAACCACTGTCTTGACTCATGGTGAAGACGATGACGACTGATGACTGACGCCGTCTCGTTGCCGTGAAATGAATAAATAAGATTTCCCCCACCACTACCACCCACGCCAGACATGTCATAGCTTGTAGTCGCCGCCGCCGATGCTAAACTATTGCATCATCCTCTATCCAGCTGTTGTGCGTGTTATCGAAATCGAGCCATTTAATGTACATCTTCTTTCCTTGTCTTTTCAATACTTTTCCACGAGATAGATATCGGGATTCGCGGTTTTTTGCAATTCTTGTTCGTAAAAAGCCCCCTTAATGGGTGTACCGTATATATCTTCGAGCATATACGTATTTGGATAACCTATTTGAACACGAGCTATTTTGAATAATTCCGTTGTCCAATTGGGCGTATAACCTTTTTGAAAAATATGCTTTGTCTTGGAAATGCGAACAATGTTCCCCACTTTGAATTTTCGCGGTTCAACGCATTTTCCCCAACGATTCGCTCGATAAATTTGATGTAGAATACGGCTTTCGTTCTGTTTGTTCACTTCATTCGGTTTGAATTTGTATGTTCGGTGTCATTGTAATTCTTCGTGATTTCCGGCAGTATGTCTATCCATTTGTATGTACCGTTCAAACTAAAGTATTTGTACAATTGAGACTTCAACGTTCTGATTACACGCTCAGCTATGGCCGCTTTCATCACCGTAAACGTATTGTAGTGATTGATTTCGCGTTTTTCCAATAAACTTTGAAATTTAGCATTAAAAAATTCCGTACCTTGATCGGTTTGTAGATTTTTCGGACACCGTTTCGTATGATTCAATATATCATTGAAAGTTTTGGTGATTTCCTCCCCCGTTTTGGATTTTAGAGGACGAGTCCACAAAAATTTGGAAAAACAGTCGATGACGACCATAATCATTTTAAAACCCCCATTATCTGAAGAAAACATTCTCATTTCGGCCAAGTCCATTTGCCATAGATCGTCCAAACCTTTAATTACCGTAGGTCGTCGAAGATAATTTTTTCTAGCCGGTTTATGGAGTTCTGCAACAACTGAGCTTTCGACATCTTCAACGAGAATGTTCGATATCGTACGAATACATTGTATTTATTCTTTCTTTGATTTCAAACAGATGCTTGGACAATTCCGTAATTTTACCCTCTAAAAGATTCATTCGATCCGAATCGATTTTCATATCGGCAGCCATTTTCTTTATGGTATCCGATGTTGCCGTGTCTTGTACAGATACGCGAGTCGAGATTTCTTTATAGTGTTTACGAAGTGTTCTCTTTGTTTGAAGAATGACATCATTCATGGATTTTAGCGAAGTTTCAGCCGATGTGGCAACGTCGCGTTGCAGTTGAGACTTTAATTCAGACCCAGTGGTGTCCACGTATTTTTTGGTAGCCGCATCACTATCAAACGTAGGATCTTTTAAATTACATATTTTCAAGTTATCCATGTCGATATCACCTTCAGGGGTGTGCGGTAGAGAGGGGGTACGAGACAACATCGGTAGTTCCCTCTTACGCCCCCCACTACCACCACCAGAACGATGACCGAATTTGTCACACTCATGATGCGAATGAGTCTAATGCGCATGTCATTACTCTATATAACCGGCTTCACGGAGTTCATTGATTATGGCGACGATTTCGTTTCGATGTGAATAATCATTTCCAGCTATCTGATTGCCTACCAAAGTCTCAAACGGTCCACCAATTCGTTGGGATCGTCCCAATAGATATAATCCGTTGGGTTGTCATTGTATTCCAATTTATCGGTGTTTATACCCTGACCGACGCGTTCTCTCCTCATTAAATATTTTATAACGTGTTTATATTTCCAGCGTTGAGTGCCTTTCAAACGACCGTTCGCACTTCTATGACATCCAGTCAACTCCAATATGTCTTGGTAGTCGTTCAAGTCATCTTCGCTATAGTTCCGGGGCCTGGTGTAAAATATCAGTTGATATAGTCCGGGGGTTGATTCAAATTTTTGAAGTCCCGTTTCGATGTATCCTTCTTCAAAGCGGATCGACTTGGATCCCAAAAACCAACCGGGAGAGCTGACGTCATACACAGGTCCATATACCTTATCTATACGTTTGTCATTTCTCCAATGTTGAGCGATGTATTCACGTGACATGATGGGATATCGATTAAGATGTTCGTTCATTACAGCTGCGGGAAAAATTCCGTGGCAACATGCTGTCATCGTCAGAATAATATTCATCGTCCTGCTTCTCTCGCTTTGAGAATTCTCTTCTTCTTCTTCATCTTCTCCTTCTGACTCATGTTCATCTTTAACTTCAGGTTGCTCCTCCTTCTTGACTTTGAAAATGGATTTATTTAGGGTTTTCGAAGACTTGGCAATTTGTTGTAGCGGTTGAGATATCGGTTTGAAAAGTTTAGTCAGTGTATCGTCTCGTTCGTTTTTTCCAAGTTTCAGAGCTAGGTATTTTTTCCGCAAGTCTCGTCGAAGTTCTGCCACTTTTCGGTCGCGCATGGCTCTAACAACCTTCTCGTCCGACATCTCGATGTTGAATGACGTGAAGCGTCACGCAACTATACTTTTATGTACATGTCAAAGTTTTGCGGTACCTGCCATTGTTCAAGTCATAAGTCCTTCGACTATGTCGAGAGCATCGTATTGGCTTTGAGCCAAACATTCGGAACACAGCTTTTTGAATTGTTCGAAAGTCATGTCGGAAACGTGTTCATCGAAAACGTGTCGCAAGTTGATTTCGTCCTGTTTGAAGAGCGCAATCATATTGCAATTGTCACGTATAGCTGTTTGGGTACTTTCGAATAAGTCTGACGAGATAGATGGCATCGATGTGTTTGTGTCTGCACATTGAAATATTCGCGAATTTTCTGTTGTCCATCACAGGCCACATCGTCAAAGATGAAAATAGAGTGAGATCGGGCATCTTCCATAGAGATGATTTCATCGTTGTCTCTGTATGGGAAATAGTCAATTTCATCCATACCGCTCAGCACTTCATTGAGTAATTGATATTTGTGTTGATACTAGGATTTCGAATAGACGTAGACATTTGTGATTTTGGGTCCGTTTTTTTTCTTCAGTACCGACAGCATAAGGTTTGTTTTTCCTGATCCGCTAGGACCACAGATAACAGTTCGGAAGGAATTTGGGAATAGGCTGCCATGTTTACTTCCCTCTCCATCACCACCGCCGCCTCTATGTCCCACCTCGTAAACGTCAAAGTTCTCGATGGGAAGCGTGTGCTCTTGCTGAACGATCTCCATGTTCTGATCGCAATCTACAGGGTGGTCGTTATTTATCTTCTCTTGGCTGGCTGTCCTTTTCAGTACTTCACCCCCCTTCTTTGGTCTCCATTTTATCTTTGGAAACAATTTGGAAATTATATTCTTGTATTTCCATGTACTATTACCATTAGTTTTCCATCAACTCTCTTGTGTGCATTGGTTAGCATCAAAATAGTTTTATAGTTTAGAATATCCTGTTCGGTGAAATTTGTGGGTTGCTTTTGGTTAGGAGTTCTTTCAACCCATCGGTCAGTTCATAGGTATCTCGACCCAGTTTTAAGGTATTACCTTCAGTTTTATTGGTTCTCTTCCAATAAAATACTTCAATCCGTTCAGACGGACGCCATAACAGTTGGGATCAGGTACTAGCATAGACATGTTTACACTTCAACGTCTCAACTGCAACTGACACTCGCTGCCACATCAATCATGTTTATAGAAAAAATCTCCTATCTCGGTCCACCTCAGGACACCTCAGGACACTCGGGGCACCTCAGGACACCTCAGGGACACCTCAGGACACCTCAGGACACCTCAGGACACCTCAGGACACCTCAGGACACATGGAACTCGGACACATGGGACACATGGGGACACATGGGGACACATGGGGACACATGGACACTGGGGACACATGGGGACTACAATGGGGACATGGGGACACATGGGACACATGGGGACACATGGGGACACATGGGATGGGCACCTGTAGGGTAACCACTCGCATACATCTCTATATAACTAGTGACGACATCGCTGTGACGTCAGTCTTCATGTTGGTGTACGAGGGTGAAGGTGTGCTCAACAGTCTGATAAACAAGCTCCCGTTCGAAGCTCATCTCCTTGGCGGCTATCAGTATTGTGGACGTAAGTTTCATATACCTATAGTATTTCAGTGCCATCAGATACAATTTTTTATTTCGGTGCTCTCGAATGCATTTAATTATTATTATTATTATTACAGCTGGAACAAGGCTACAAGAACGGTTAGCACGAGGCGATCCCGGTATCAATCCATTGGACGTTGCTTGCAAACATCACGACATTGCTTATTCGCAGAGCAAATTGCTTGAAGATAGACACAAGGCGGATAAAGTGCTCGAAGATAGAGCTTGGGAACGAGTCAAAGCCAAAGATTCGGGTTTTGGAGAACGTGCGAACGCCCTCCTCGTCACCGGAGCCATGAAGCTAAGAGAAATCTCGGTATGGGCATGCGCAGTAAGGCCTCATTCAAACGACATGTTATCGAAAAAATCGCCAAGTCCCTGAAACCGTCTCCCACATTGAAACGGGCTGCATCTAATGCTCTGAAAGCGGCTCGAGTGGCCATCAAGAAATTGGGTGGGAAACGACGAGTCAAAGTACCCCGCATAATACCTTTCGAAGCAAAGTCAGGTGGTGTCCTACCTCTGATACCGATATTCGCCGGTCTTAGTGCTTTGGGAGCACTGAGTGGCGGAGCATCAGCCATTGCCAAAACGGTCGTGGATGCTAAGAATGCCCAGAAGAAAATGGAAGAGGATAAACGTCATCACAAGGCCATGGAATCCATAGGCAGGGGTTGTACGTGAGGAAGAATGTCAAGGGTGGCTATGGACTCTTCTTGAAGAAATCAAAAAACTCCCAATAAAGCTACCCGATAGAGCGCTGTACGACATCGATATCGTGCGATATGCCAAACAATTGAAAATCCCGCACTTTCGAGGAGTGTTCATGCGCGACACCCTGCCATCTAGCGGTCCTCGAAAGAACGAATGTGCCATCGTCAACATGGACCTGTCACGAAACAGCGGTACTCATTGGGTAGCTTATAGAAAAACCAACGACGAAGTAGATATTTCGTTTCGTTTGGGAATTTGAAACCGATGCTGTGGAATTGGTCGATATTTGAATGGCGGTGCGGCAGAAGTCAGGATTTTCTACAACAACCGTCAATATCAGACTTATGATGAAATAAATTGTGGTCATCTGTGTTTGAAATTTCTAATGTCTGAATAAATAATGTATGATTGAAAGTATGTGTATTTAAATGCTGTCACAGCAGCGGTGATGTCATTCGTCATCATGTCGCTGTTGCTGAGAGTTAACAGTCACAATCACGTGTTCTCCTTTTGTCCTCGCACCCCTATCGAATTGAATGCGAAAAGGGGGAAATTCCGCTATTCGATAATCTAACGTGTTGCGTACCATTGAATTTCCGCAAGGGTGTTATGAAATTGCCGATATTGAGGCGTTCATACAGAAAAGATGGCGCTACCTGCGGAAGACCGCGAAGCCGCCTTCTCTCTCAAACCCAACAATAATACGTTAAAGTGTGAGATTTTCAGTAAATACTTTGCCATTTCATTCGTGGAGACGGATAGCATAGGCGTTACATTGGGATTTTCTCCGAGGGTGCTTCAACCAACGAAATGCATTATTCCGATCTACCTGTAAACATTATAAAGGTGTCGACATTACGATTCGAGTGCAGTGTTACTTCAGGGAGCCTTCGATGGTGACACGCCTGCCACACGATCTATGAATTTCCCTTGGTTTCCGACCCCGGTTACGCGATATGACGCTAAACCTTCGATTTATCTCTATCTACCTGTATCATACCGCAACGTGAAATCCACAACATTACGGTGTTGGTGGTCGATCAAGACAGTAGGCCTGTGGATTTTCAAGGGGAAAAAAAGTACTTTGGTTTTGGAACTCAGAGTCGCGAGAACCAAATGGGATTAATAATAGACAGTGGCAGCAGCAGCAGAGGCAGCGGTAGTAATAAAAGGGGTGCGGTGACGTCACGACGTCATTATTGCAGAAACCTTCAAGCGAGCGGGTCGTGCAGCAGCAGTTAACCTCTTCGAATAAATCCTTTCTCCGTTCCATCGATTTAATATTGATTCATCAGAATGAACTTCAAAAGAAGAAGAGACAACGATGATGCTTCCATCTCAGCACCCATGTTCGATTTGTATCGGTCTCCGAAATTTGACGAGTCCATTCGTAAAGCCGAATACAGAACTTATACTCCGTTCGTGAAGGCATTCAATTGCAACGATATCGTGGAATTTTGCATCAATCAGGTGGACTCGTTTTTTGCCATGAGTTCATCTCTGCTACTGATTAAAGGTAGACTTGAATTAAATAATGGGGGAGGTAAGTTACATTGGCCCTAATGTGGGTGCTTTCCTTTTCGATTCTTGCACTTATAGCGAGAGTGCTCGGGAAATTGAATCGGTTCGAGATCCGGGAATTGTGAGTACCATTAGAGGTCTATTATCTTACGAACCTAGGATTCTCAGCATTTGGCTATAGGCGGTTGGAATTACCCCAATTTGCCTTTTTTGAATGAAGATGACAATTCTTTCAGCCTTCTCGTACCGCTCCGTCATATTCTCAATGTTTTCAACGATTATCCGCTGATTACGTGTGGACGTCAAACTCTACGATTTGTCAGAGCCCGAAATGATAATGATTGTGTCATTATACGTGAGGCAGGTAATAATGCGGTGGGAACGACTACCGCTCGAATTGTGATTGATAGTATTGAATTGAAAGTCGAACACATTTTTCCTAACGCGGAAATAAATGAAAAATTAATGAGGTCTATACAGACAGACCGATAGTGAAACCGTTCCGAAAATGGGAATTGAACGAATTGCCTTCGATCACGCAAAATGCTCAATGTGAAATATGGTCGGTTAAGACGAGTACCAGTGTTGAAAGGCCACGCTATGTCATCTTGTGTTTCCAAACTAATGTACGAGATAACGTTTCCGTCGATCCTACCACCTTTCAACATGTCAACATTCAAAATATACGTTTGTCTTTGAACGGTGAATATTGGCCCAACGAACGTCTACACTTGAATTTCGCTAATAATCACTATACCGAAGCGCATTTCAACTATACGGAATTTCTCGGCAGCTATACGAATTCCATGAAAAAGTCCTCTCTTTTGGATTACCTCGGTTTCAAATATCGCGCCTTATTCGTCATTGATTGTTCAAAACAGGAAGAAACTATGAAATCCGGTACGGTTGACGTACGATTGGATATCGAATCGAGCGCGGGATTCCCCGATCGGACTCCTGTCTATTGCATCATCATTCACGATTGTATGATGGAATATCATCCCCTCTCCGAAACGATGAGAAGCTTGACATAGATCGCTACGGCGCGGCGGCGGCGTTCATTCATCATCCAACCATCATGCGTATCGCATTCGTTGACATTCAAGCCTTCCAAGTCAATGGCATCTTCTATCCAAAGGAGGTGTCCATAATCGTCGGCAGTCAGCGACACAACTTTTTGTTCAAGACACCTGTACCGTATATTAACCTGGATGCTCAAGACCGTCGCACCGTAAGATATTTGGAAAAATCGATGCATGGCATTCCATACGACACCGGCTATATAGCTTATGAAGAAATTGACGATATCCTACTGAGACACCTATTCTACCAGGCTGATCGGATTTATGTGAGAGGGAACCAAAAATACGATTTCCTCAAAGAAAAATTGTTGGAAATGGGATTGTCGTACCAAGTGGATATCTACGATGTGGCCTTCTATGATTCAAGCCATTGGTCGACAGACAAGTTCGAGCCTACCCTGGACCACTGCCCCTACCACAACACCGGGAAGTTCATGTGTGCCCAGAGGAACACCCAATATCTTCACCAATGGCTGTGTACATATATCTTACCGAATTAAGTTTATTTTAGAATTGTTTTTTTTAGGAAATAAATATGTATGTGTGTTTTTCAGTGTTTCTGTCCATCTCTCCTTTCTCCCTTTGTCTCTTTCAGGTGGGGTTGAGTTCCCAATTGAAATAAATAAAATTGAAAAAAAAGTTGAGAAAAAGTTAAAAAAAAGTTGAGAAAAAAGTTGAGAAAAAAAAGTTGAGAAAAAAAGTTGAAAATACTTGAGAAAAAAATTGAAAAAAATAATTGAGAAAAAAAGTTGAAAAAAGCCAAGTTTGAAATGAAAAACAAAAGAGGGGAAACCGTCAGAGGTATCTCTCTCTCACACCCACACATGGTATACGTGGCTCACGCCACGTACACCGTTTGTGAAATAAAAGTCAGGTTAGACTCTCTATTCATTTATTTTGATATTACATGACGATTCCAAGCTTCTTTTTACAGTTTTGAATAGGAATTTCGCCAAAGCAAAAAACATTATGGTTATAACAACACATGAGAGTACAAAAATCTTATATATTTCATGTTCCAAGGGTGGTAGTATTGGTGGTGGCGTTGGTGACGTCATCGCTACTGCTGCCGTTGGAAGCCTTCTCCATGGCATCACTGTACTTGTAGAATCATTCATTTCAAACTTGAGCTGATATTTCTCGATTATGGTGTTGTTGTTATCGTCCTCGAGGTGGGGTGGCAGGTCTGTGGTGAAGAATAACCTTCGAAGTCCTGCTGTTCGATTCATTGGAATCAAGACTGATTGCCATCTTTGAAAGAAACCGCTACTCTTCGTACATCATCATCATACGGTATGTCTACGTATAAGATGGTGTTCAGAATCAAAGTCACTAGTACCATTTGAATCATATTTCGATGTTGATGGTTGTGTCGTGCAGAGATTCAACTTTTTCAATTTTCTTGTGACGTTTCGTTTCTCTTCATAAAACTGTAACTCTTCGTTCAGAGCTCTGACTTTTCGATGAAACTGTTCCAATTTCCGTGTATACTCCTCTGTCATCGACAACATAACCTCAACTGACGTCATTTCAACAAAAAACTCCAATATATACTTGTTTCGTTCTTCTCCTCCTCTAAACACTCTTTCGATCCACCCTGTATATTTGGTAACGTTTTAAAATATTATTCAAGTTATCCCACACCGCTTCCATGTCGCCGACAGTGCCTTAGCCAGCTTAGATCCAAATACGAATAGTAATCATATGACTTTGAATGAAGTTATCCCACGGTTCGAGCGTGCAGCTGCATACTCTCTTATCTTGTTAATGTAAACAAACTCTTTCAAAGGATGCCGCCGATATCCTATCTCAGTTAATGTAAACAAAGGATGCCGATATCCGGTCGCTTAAATAAACAACTAGAGGAAAGTGCTGACGTAGATAATATTCCTGCAAACACTTGTCGGTTGAGTCATGGCCGCATCATCACTGCTGGCTCCTCCCACTTTCCAAAATGGCCGCCGCCATTCACTGATCACGTGTCATTCAGTCTTCCGTCCGACCAATACCGTTGACGAAGGCAGGACACACCCAGGCCATTCAGTCTTCCGTCCGACCAATGCCGTTGACGGATATTGGTTGACACCCCATTTCAATATGGCTGCGGCCATTGGGTAGCGGCCGGCGGCTATCACCACCCACGACCTATCACAACTCTCCACCCCCACTCTCAATCCACACTCCCATACACAACATGGCTGCCACCATTCCGACCAATCACAGGCCACTCATCCCCCCACCCTACCCACATACAACCACCCCCACCCCTCTCACCGCCATCTTTTTCACAAACCCCTCCCACAACGTACCGCCCATGACCGCCACCATCATCCCTACCCCCACCCGAAAACCACCCCCTCACTCACTCGACAAAACCCACCCCAAAATAAGGGTTGCGCCAGAACCCTTGTAGTCTATCTACTTAAAATGTTATAATTATATTGTTTTTTCCCCACCTGTGTACAAAACCAATATGGGTTTTCAAGTATGTTTTCAGTTGAAGTACACACTGTGGCGCTTTCAACTGTATCGATTGTTTTTACGCAATTCGCATTTTCATTTTTCGAAAAGTCAGTACAACTAGAAATTCCAATTCAATGTATTACAATGTTCACCAATTGGTATTTTTTATTTTTGTTTTTTTAATAACTACATAGCAAAGCAAATGAACATTACAAAAGTTTTTTAAATAATACATTTTTTCTCTACGTGTATTCTATGACAACAGCTATTTTCTCTATAATGTGCTCAACACGGCAAAGGGGCAAAATCCTGATGTCGAACTAGACTAGAACCAGCATTATAATTCACTTGTATGGAATATCGACCAAAGGCTATTGATTTGACACTTGCTCCTGCAGCTGTAATATGACAATGGCGTAAGTAGTTAGCATCGACAGGATGGCTGGTAAGATTTTCCTGTTGACCCGTACTAAACCAACTGCTGTACATATTGGTGCATGTGCTCCAAATATTTCACCAAATAGCATAGTTCATCAGAAATCGAAGACTTGTTTATATTCTTCCGGAGTGAATAACAGGTGGTGATTATCTTTCCGCTAGCAAATTCCACTTTGTCGCACCCAAAAATGACCAAAAATGCCAACATCTGCAATATATGTATAATTAATATAGAGTTGAAATAATATAACATAGTTGATTTACTATTATTATCTCCAATATATCTTCCAAAATAATAGATTTGGTTTGGGTTTGGTAATGTCAAATAGTAGAGGGGTAGATATTGGCAAATATCCAATATTTCCTATTTTCCGATCAAATGAGAATATATACATGATTAGTTCATTCATTACAGAAAATGCCTCGTAAGATCACATTTTATTAGGGGTTGTCAACTGTTGAACATTGAAGAAATAAATTCGGGAAGAAATCCTATTATATCTGATCTGTTGGAAAATCAAGTCAAGTACATACTTGGGTTAAAACGAATAGAGAACGCTTAGTCGCACTACAAGATGGCGTATTGGTACAGAATTGGGTAGACCTATGTGGCTATGAACTCAGTTACAAAGCATTTGCGATATAATAAATTATCTCGGATTGCTCTAGAATTTTGCAGAGGCATTCCTGTGTAGAAATCACTGACCACAGTTTCACTCCAGTTTTTACTAAACATGTAAAAAAAAATTCAACGAAAACGTAAATTTTTCATCATACAAATAATTCTTTTCCTGAAAAACTTTCCCAAAGAAATGCACAGTACAGTTATCCAGCTCAACGATAATCTCAACTTTTTTTTATCAATTGTTTCCATAACAAAGAGTTTCTGGAGAATATAAACCTACGAAAGATATACCATTACTAGTGTGGAAAGTGACCCATTTCACACGAGTGGGAGAATGTTATCAATCCCACGAGTGTGATTCGGCACTTTCCACACAAGTAATGTATACTATTTTTCCTACGACCACAGATTAATGCACAATCTGAAAAAAAAAAACTTTAATTTGAGAATTTTACAGAGAAAACTAACGATTGAATGGGAAAAACTTAAAATAACAACTCTCCCAACTGAGCTACCGAAGTCTTACGTTCGCATCTGTGATCGCGATATCGCTTTCTAGAATTTAATGTTACTGTGTTTGGGAATGTTATGAGGTGGAAGGGAACCCATTCGCTATCGAGTGATTATCAAGATCCAATTTACCTTTCACCTAGCGTCGTCGACAATTTGCGATTTTCAGCAGGGGTCGATCCCTGCCCGAGGATATTTTTCCTAGAATTAAAAATTCTTGTCTGCATGCCGCCAACTCTCTTTACATTATATTAGGATTCAATCTGGATGGTATCTCCAATAGATTCTTCATAAATGAACATTTGCCACCAAAAACCAAAATGTTATTGAAACAAATTTGGGAAGACGCCAAAAATAAAAATTATCATTTTGTGTGGGTACAAAACGGTAATATTTTAGTCAGAAAAACCGACACAACCAAGATAATTCAGATCTCAAATATAGAAGATCTGCTCAAACTGTAGTGTCCATAATTACAGGTGATAGAAATTCTTCAAACAAGATGTCCCGTCATAATGGCTCTAAATATAATTCATCAAAATGTTCGCGGTTTGCGAACTAAACTATGTGAATTTAAACTAAATGTGTCAATCAACAAACCGGACATTCTATTCGTTTCTGAATCATGGTTGAACGAGGCAATATATGACCACGAAGTGGAAGATCCCAACGAATATGCAATTTTTCACAGAGATAGATCATCCAGTGATAGCGAGAAGAAAGAGGGTGGAGGTGTTTTTATCGCTATAAATCATAAGTTTGGTGCGTTGCATGAACCGGAATATCAAAGTGAAGCAGAAGACTTTCTATCTCATTGAATGGGGTGAAAATGTTTTCATGTTGTGTCTACTTGCCACCGAATGAGGATTATGCCACTAGTTTTTTTTTGTCCAAACTAAACTCTCTAAACATATCCAACGACCATGTTTTTCTGATATGTGGGGATTTTAACTTATCATCAGCTTCCTGAAGTGAAGTGAAAGCTCCTATTTCGAACTTTATAATGTTGAACCAAAGTACCATAATATTCTCGATACACTGTGATTTCAAAACTTTATGCAGTTCAAGAACATCCATAACACTAATAACAAGCTCCTAGACCTAATTTTTGCAACTGTAGCGAAATAAATCAGTTACATCACTGCTCTAATCCCCTAGTCCACGAAGATAGTCATCACGCCGCAATGGAATTTATATGCGACGTGAACCAAATCAAAAACTTTCGAAGACAATCGAACAATTGCTATTACAATTTCAAAAAAGCCGATAACTCTCGAAAAGACCAAGCAGTATCCGCTATTGCATGGGATAACAACTTAGCTGGAAAGTCTTTGAACAGCAATGTAAAGTATTTTTATGAAACTATTAGAGAAATTATAGACAATGAGGTACCAAAGTATCGCAAAAGTAGGTATTTTCCATCCTACTATAGAAAAGCAACCATACGTGCGGTTATAGAAAAGAATAAATTAAAAAAAAAACGGAAAATATATAAAAATGAGAATGACCTCAATTTATTCGAAGTACTCAGAGCTCGCTCGAAAAGACTAATCGAAATGGATTTCAAAAAGTATCTGCACTCTATTGAACATGAATAACCCTCTAATTCTAAACAATTCTGGAAATACGCCTTTATCAAAAAACAATGCGCAAGTAAAATTCCAAACGAGCTTAGTTATGATGACACCGTAGCTAATAATGGACAGGATATTTGCAACCTGTTTTTTAATTACTTTCAAAGCGTGTACACACCAGAAACACATGACTTCAATTATAACAGCTCACCGTCAACCAATATTAATAACGAACTACATCACGTTCAACTCACAGAAAATTCGATAAGGTTAGTCATAATCTTCTTCTCGAGCGGCTTGCTGAGGTTGGGGTACGAGGCTCACTATTGAGATGGGTGGAATCTTATATAAAGGATAGGTCCCAATCTGTAACAGTTCAAGGATTTCGTTCGGGAGAGTATATAACCTCATCAGGTGTCTCTCAAGGATCACACCTGGGACCTTTATTTTTTAACATTTATGTAAATAACATAAAGTCGTGTTTTAAACATGCCAACTTCTTGTTATATGCAGATGATATGAAATTTTACCCAACCGTACGAAATTTAAACGATTATCACAAGATCCAAGATGACCTTAATAGACTCAGTAAATATTGTAACCCGTCTAACTTATATTTGAATTTTCAAAAATGCCATTGCATCACATTCACAAGGAATATCAATCTGGTGCACTTCGATTATTCTATAGGGAATGATCAAATAACCAGGGTAAGTAAGATTAGGGACCTAGGAATTATATTCCAAACTGATTTTTGATCTACATGTCGAATCAATCGCAAACGCCGTCTCAAGAATGTTAGGCTATGTAATGAGAACATGTAAACATTTCGAAAACAGCAAGTCTTCAATTTGTGTTTATCATGCATTTGTGTACAATGAGCTAAATTTCGCTTCTATCATATGGAGTCCTCAATACAAAACGTATATAAACCGCCTGAAAAACATTCAGAACAAATTTGTCAAATATATTTGTTTTAAACAAAATTTCAATTACAACGGCGATATTGGAAATGCGAGAACACATTTCAATATTATATCACGATCAAGTAGAAGAGTGATCTCTGATATTTTATTTTCATTCAAAATTATCTCAAATTCCGTAGATAATGGTAATATACTGAATCAAAATCAAATCAACGTTCCCATTCGGCCACTTAGAACTAACCACTTGTTCCGCATACCATTTCGGAGAACTAATTCGTCTCAAAACTCTCCTCTATGTAGAATTGTTTGCAATACCAACAGGTTCACTGATCAAATCGATATTTTCTCCAAATCCCACCAAAAATTAAAGACTACTTTGAAACAACTCATGTATCAAAGAATTTTTGCTTAAATTAGTAAATGCAAACAACTAACAAAAATCCACTTTGTCTTCGTTACTTTGTCTCAATTGCTGTCTGAAATTAGTATCAGTATGTAAGTTCAAGTATAAGTAAAATTAAATGTAATAATGTAGGTACTTAAGTGGACTTTTGTCTGTCTATATCTTTCATGACCATTAAATAAATAAATAAATATCACATACACAAATTTCCCTCCTAATTTTCAATTTCGGCTCAATTGTTCAATGGTCGGAGATCCACACCTGACCCTTGCTGAAAATCGCAAATTGTCGACGACGCTAGGTGAAAGGTAAATTGGATCTTGATGATCATTTGATAGCGGATGAGATCCCTTTCACCTCAGAACTTTACTTAAACACACTAACATTAAATTCTAGAAAGCGATATCCCGATCGCAGTTGCGTACCTACGTCCTTGAAAGCTCAGATGGAAGAGCACTTGAGCGGTAATCATGAGGTCGTGGGTTCGATCCCCGCACTAGGATATATTTTTTTAGGATTTAAAAATTCTTGTCTGCACGCCGCCAACTCTCTTTTCATTATGTATCGCAGACACAAATTTCCCTTCTTAATTATTATTATTACAATTCCAAAATTGTAATGGAGTTTGCAATAAAGAGTTAGAGAGATTTAATTCTGTTATTTGTACATTATGTACAGTAGCAGGCTCGATGTCAGTTTCTGGAAGAGGTGGAGTGACGGCTTTCGTAATTTGGTAATATTTAATCCGTTACTAGCAGAATCATCAATATATTCTTCTGCAACTGTGGACGATTTCCAACCCCCATGTCTTTCCAGCTAAGTTAGATCTCCTCCTGCATTTACTAACATCGTGGCAGATGGGCGGCGAAATGAGTGCCCAGTGTATTTTAGGATCCTTAAGATTTCAAAATTTAGCCACTACTCTAAGTATATTTCCAATTTAGTTAATTTCCACCACTTGTTTTGTGCATTTTTGGTCTCTATAATCAGAAAAAAATGTGTTTCTGTAGTTGGTGGTCTTAGATTGGCATATTTCTTATATATGCTATAAAAGTTTCCAGTAATAGCGAACTTGCGACAGCATTTATTTGTTGAATTATTAATTTGAATGTCAGCCGCAGTCCCCAAATCTTATGTACACATAACTGGGTGAGCTCTTGCTTGCGACAAGCACCAGATATACCCATAACCAACACAACCTTACTTTGATTGAATACCGACGACTTATTTTTGTAAGTAAATCCCATCAGAAGCTCTGGTTGCGTTAATTTTTCTTTTTTCGGTACGCAACCTGGGAATGAAGAATATCACTGGGTCTGTTAAATGACTTGAAACTCCATGACCATGTAGCCTGAATGTTTAGAAATACACCTGTTTTTGTTTCATTTCCAATCAAGCGAGTAGTGTTGAAGTTATGACAATTTTAGTTTCCGTTCTATTCAAATATTTCGGGCGAGCGCGCCATGCCTGCGTGACGTCATTTTACAACGCAACGTTCTCACCGAACACTCAATCATTGCTTTTCTATAGGATGTTCGTCCACAATAACGTTTCTGAAGTTGACGCGGTGACCTTTCCCTTTTGCCAATATGTGAAGGATTTGTAGGCTTTTCCATATTTCTCTTTCGATACTTCCGGAATCAAGTTTATACATGCCTGATTTGCGGCTGCAATTATGTCTGGAGGAGTTAGTTCGTCAATTTCACTGCTCATCATACCTTTAAACTTTGACAAGTTTTGATGAATTTGAATTGACAGATGTCTTCAGTTTTCCTTGCTTTCCATGGGAGACGTGATTTAATGTTATCAGATAAGGAAATGAAATTGAAAACATACAATGTACGTCATTGTTTAGTCAAAAACAGTTTGAAAAAGGCAGTTTAGTATTATAGCCGTAGAAAACATGTATTACTTGCATACTTTGATGAATTGACTCAGAAATTTAAATCCTCAACTTTATGGGCGCAATATTCCATGTTAAGGACCATGATAAATATCAACAGAACTGTAGACATTGGCAACTATTCAAACGGATACAGGCCGAAGAAATCAAAAATTTTCTCCACTGATGAAATCGATAAGTTTATAAAAAACGCTCCTGATGACATACATTTACTTGATGAGGTAAGTTATAATTTTTTTGAGTGAATTGGCTCAGATTGAAAAAAAATCACAATTAATACTTAATTACTTATATCATGTCTGCACGTTATATGACATTAAGCTAAGTAGCTCAGCGGTACAACGCTAGCGCAATTATCACTATTACTAGAAGTTGAAGGTTCGAGCCCACGCAGTGCATTTTTTTTTTATTCAATAGGTTATTATGTATTTTATTTTTTCAGGTCCTTTTAATCATGGGGATTATGGGTGCTTCTAGAAGGGATGAACTTTACAAAATGAAAACAACAGATTGTAGAGATTTGGGTTCCACAGCAATTCTCGTACAAATACCAAATACAAAAACCAAAGTTCCCAGAAAATTCACTATAACAGGTGTTTTTTATGATATTTATAAGAAGTACAGGAACACGTTGGACAAGATTATCTTTTTCTAAATTATCAAAAAGGAAAATGCTCAATACAAAGAGTTGGTATTAATAAAATTGGTTATACGGGAAAACGAATAGCTGAATACTTGAAACTTCCAAATCCTGAACTGTACACTGGTCATTGCTTCAGGAGATCATCAGCAACAATCCTAATAGACGCTGGCGAAGATATCACCTCACTTAAGCGACATGGAGGTTGGAAATGAACCACAGTTGCGGAGAGTTATATTGACGAGTCAATGAAAAATAAATATGACATCATCAATAAAATTGTGAGTTCGATTGATAAATCTGAAAATCTGCCATCTACTTCAATGTCATATAATTTTGAAAATGAAGAAATATCAAATGTGCCATTGCAATGCCCAAATGCTTCACAGATCACATTTAATCATTGTAACAATATAACTGTGAATATTGCGAATAAGTCAATTTAAAAAAATGTGAATCAGAACATTGTGCAGTTATTCAATATGTTTCCAATTGTAAATGAAAATGTTCTATACAATTAAAATTGAAGTTCAAGTATCTGTTGTAAATTCATTTCACTATTTTATGTTAAAGCCGTAGAAAAAGTATAGTGTATAACTCACACGGAATGTTCATTTCCCACTCGTATCATACTCGTGGGAAATGAGTATCATTCCGTGCTTGTTAAACAATATACTATTTTAACTTTAGTTTTTATGTGAATCAGTGTTACAATAGTGTTATAAGTATAATATTAGATATAGATGACGGTTTTGAAAAAGTACAATCTGATAACTTGACTGAAATAGATGGGTTAATGGTTGCCCACTATTTTTCAAATAACTCCGATTTCTTGGCCGCCGAATTGCGAGGAGTAAAAATGCAAAAGTAAGTATTACTTAATAACAACTTCATTTTAATCGTGGATTTTTCAATTCACAGAAAAATATTTCTATCAATATTCAATTGAGAATGTTTCCCTTTTCAACATTTTACATTTTATCATAAATCTTTTGATCCCTATAAGTACATATTGCTCATTACTAGTGTTTTATAAATGTACGTCATACGTCATATTGATACTATGAACATCTTACTTGACATTGAGTTCCTGAGAAGGAAGAATGGGTAGGTGTTTGTAAAATGGTGGGACTTAAAAACAATACTGTGTTATTGTACCTACATAGTTTGGATCATGACTTACATTTTAATTTTTTTAATATATAAAGTAACAAAAAATTAACATAGTTAACCTAACCTGAACATTATGTATCAGAGGTACAAAACTTTTTAAAATTTGAACCCTGAAATATTTTTTTCATAAGTAGGTTATTATTAGGATGCACGCGACTACACCTTTTTAATATTATTAAGCTAAGATGAAAAACCTCTCATATTAATTTCTTCTTTAATGTGATCGTGGATAAGTGCATTTTCATATATTTTATTTTTTATATATTAGATCAACTTACGTTTATTTTATTTTAGATCGGCTAGAAATAGCTTCGGCGACGACGCTATTGGATATGCAAAAGTTAAAAGAGATATTTGTACAGTGAAATGCCGAATCACCCCAGAACATCATGATTTGCATCCATTTCTTTCGACTTTTAGGTTCGAAAGCAACAATAAAAAATAACTTTTCGGGTGCATTAGTAGTTTTATTTAAACACTTTGGCACAATACATGATTTTCTAGTTTCTGGATTCGACATATTTATTAATTTTTGATGCAAACTTCATTCACACAGCTCGGAAGCAGAGCACGCAGTGACCGACCGTTGTAAAGTGACGTCACAGCGACCGATGACTCCGCGTCGTCGCACACCTGCTGAATAATCAAATATTTCGGAAACTATGAGACGTATCAAAAAAATATTCTTACGGTATTTTTTCATTTTTAATAGAGTGTATTGTAAGGTAAAAATCAAAAGTTGGTGATATTCTTCATTTGAGTCCATAATGTTGAGCATTCGGTTCCATTGGAAAGTTCACCCATATATGCAAGCAAAACATTTTCTGAAAAGGAGCGTCCTATTCAGGGCCGATCCTAGCAGGTGTGCAGCGCGTGCACCGCACGCGGGCGGCCAAACTAAGGGGCGGCCGCGAGGCGGCCGCAGGCCGCATTCAGTTATAACAATCAGCTATTTTTTGAAAGAAGAAAAATGAAACGTTAGTGCTCAGTTGTGTTGTGTGTTGGTCTATTGTCCATTAGTATCTTCTCCTACTCTCATCTACACACATTCTTCATTTGAGAGCAAAATTCATGGCAGAGCCGGCAATGCAGCATAAAAAATTGAAATTTCTATAAAAAAAAACCAAGGGCCATATTTTTGACACGACTAAGTATGTTTGATTCCTGTGTCGGCGCGGCGGCTTATTTATGTACGTATAGTCTTTACGAGTCAGTTGGAACGGCGAAAAAATTTTAAAGGAGGTACCAGCGGCGAAACCTTTGAAAAAAACGACTAAGTATGTTTGGTTCCTGTGTCGGCGCGGCGGCTTATTTATGTACGTTTTTTTTTTCGCCGTGCCAACTTACTTGTGAAGACTATATATATCA